>JARVLU010001196.1:33366720-33377358 GCA_031762415.1 Simpsonichthys santanae | reverse complement strand
CATGTTATTCATACATTTATAAATGTCATAGTTCCAAACTAAATGTTTAATTTACAAGCTAAATATTTAGTTTACAATCTAAATACTTAATTTGCAAGCTAAATATTTAGTTAGCAAGCTAAATATTTGGCTAAAATTTAGTTTACAAACTAAATGTTTATGTCCAAGCTAAATGTTTAATTTACAAACTCAATATTTAATTTACAAACTAAATACAGTACTTAACTTGAAAGTTCAACTAAGTTGAAATTTAGTTCGCAAGCTAAATATTTAGCTCCACACTAGAAATTTAGTTTGCAAACTAAATGTTTATGTCCAAGCTAAATGTTTAATTTACAAACTAAATATTTCACTTGCAACTTAAATGTTTAGTTAGTGAACTAAATATTTAAGTCTAAATTAAATGTTTAATTTCCATGTTAAATATTTATTTCCAAAAATAAACATTTAATTTCTACGCTAAACATTTAATTCCTAAACTAAACACTTAATGTGCTAACTAAATATTTATTTTCTAAGCTAAACATTTAATTTCCAAGACAAGTGTTTAATTTGCTAACTAAATATTTAGCTTGTACCTAAATATTTAACTTGTTAGTTAAATATTTCATTTGCAAGTTAAATATTTTACTAATATACAAATTCCTTGACAAAAAGCAGGTGGACTATCAAAACAAAATCCAAACCTCTATAGATATGCACCTCTTTCCAAACTGCCAAAAAACACCAGAAAAAGGTTGCAGGTGGCCAGACTGAATCACTTCAGTTTTCTCTTACGTGCCGTATCTTATTGCACTGTCATCAGAAGTATCTGTAATGTGGGTGGGGACACACTGGTGGTGTGTGTCTATACCAGTGCACAAAAAAAGTGTACACTAGTGTACAAAAAAAGCAACATTTCATCTAGATTTCCATACTTAAATTCCACACATTTAAAGCATGTTCCTCACCAAGTTTGTGGAAATTCAGCTGTGGGGTTTTGAAGACATTTCAACTTTAATGCACTTTGTATTTAACTTTAATACACAAAGTGCTGACCTGACGCTGTGTGTTAACACACAGGTAGATATAGATAATAATGTAAAGTTTGGTGTGGTAGTAGCTAAGACTGATACCCAACACATATTCTGACATCTAAAAGTTTTTGCCAGATTTTTGTTTACAATTTGGCCATTTACTGTTTGGAGTTAGCTCTGCTTGCAAAACAATGTTAGCAAAATATTCCTGAATCACTGCACAACTTGAGATAAAACTTTATACTCCAAATATTACCAAAAAAGTAAGAACCTAAGGAGAACATAGCGGCTAAAGCACACAAGCGCCCTTAACACCGATAGTCTAGTCTGATGATGAGTCTATGGAGTCCCACTGGAAAAGGTCTAAAAATGTAGAAGCTGCAGGGGTTGAGCAAAAGCAGCTTAGGTTACACACTATTCAACAACATTTGTTGACTTTGGACCTCAAAGAGTCACATCTGCTGTTACCCACCACTCAGTAATCTGTACTTCGCATGCTCAAGATAACGTTTTGATACAGAATCATTCACTTATTTTACTGATCCTACCCTTAAAAGACCACTGATAAAACTTTGATCGATAAATGTCACTTAAAAAGTGTGATTTTATGCTGATGACACAATATTTTCTATGCAGCAGTGTAGGGTTATGAAATGTTAATGTCTAGTTTATAAAAATAAATTCTGAAGCAAAGCTTTTTATTAAAGCAGCCGTTTAAGTGCATTTGAATACCACTGGGGAAAAGTCAAAGCATAAGCATGCAGAGCCAAGAGAAACAATCGAAAACATGCATTTTCTATGAGATGCAGCACGTTTTAAAACTGTTTCATTGCTGGCGACAGAAGTAAAATCCTTCCATTGGATATTCCCACTTCTTTCAAAGTCTGCTTTGCACTTTTGACCAAGTAGGCAATAATCACTGCTGTGGTTTGTATTTTCTAAAAATGAACATGTTAGAGCTGTTAATATTACCACAGTGTCTAAAAAGGATTGTCTGGCATTTATAAAAATACCCATATTTATATAAATACTGTGCCAGTTTTGAGCTTTTTCAAAATTTTCTGTATAAATGCATTAACAGAACACAAAAATACACAGACAAGCACGAAGCAGCAGTTGAGGACCCTGAGGCCTGTTTAAATTAAATCCTGTGCTAACTCTCTGTCATGTTCTCCTCAAACCAGCGAGGTACAAATGAAACACAAACAGTTTAGAAGCTGCCCTTTCCCAGAATTCTTTATCACTTACTCTGTTACACAAAGACACACACTTAGACAAACACAAATAGAATTAAGATGTCTGTAATTTTTTTTTTATTTTACCATCAGTAGGAATTTCTAATTTTTGTTGCAACCAACTGTTCTGGAGACTTCAATTCAATTCAGTTTATTTATACTGTATAGTCCCAAGTCACAACAGAAGTCATCTCAGGGCACTGAACAGAAACCTTCATAATATAAAAATAATAATTTAACACTATTTATCTGAGGAGCAGACTGGTTTGAGTTTAACTCTATAGCAGAACTCATCTTTAGCAAACATGAAGGTGACAGTGGAAAGGAAAAACTCCCCAACCAGGCTCAGGACAAGCATACATCTGCTTCGACTGGCTGGGTTTGAGAGGAACAGGAAGGAGGAACAGATACACAATGGCCGGTCAAGAATCACAAGTTAAAATAGAAATAGTATCAAATGAAAACTATTAAATTTTAATAATTCATTTAAAGAAATTAGGTCAATATGTCTTCCAGTAGTCTAAATGTATAACAAGCTGACCCTAACTATAGGATTTATCAAAAAGGAAAATCTTAAGCCCAGTCTTAAAACTTAAAACCTCACGGACAGAAACTGGAAATTGGTTCCACAAGAGAGGAGCCTGATAACTGAAAGATCTTCCTCCCATTCTGCTTTTGGAAACTTTAGGAATCGCAAGTAAGCCTGCAGTCTGAGAATGAAGTGCTCTATTAGGAAAATATGGGACAATAAGATCTCGATGGAGCTAGGTTGTTGAGAGCTTTGTAGGTTAGAAGTAAGATTTTGAATTCAATCTGATCAGGGAGCCAGTGGAGAGAAGCTAAAACTGGAGAGATATGATGTCTCCTACTATCTCCTTATATATATTATATACAGTAATTAATTAATTAACATAGGACTTGATTACTATACAAAAAACTTTTTAAACCTTTAGAGCTAAAGATGTGATGCTATGTTTAAATCTTAAACATAAAAACATCCTTTCTTTGCATCAAAAGTAATTGTAAATTTTAGCTTGTTTTAATGACCGTGGAATAAAAGGCAACAACAGTAATCAGACATACAGTATTTTACTTTAGTTCCTGTCTCTTCCCTGCTTTTCATCATGTCATTTGCGAGCTACATCAACAGTTTGAAACTATACTAAATACATGCAACAGTTATCTAATTATTTTTTGTTTATTTTTAGCCACACGGGCACTTAAGCGTTAAGTTGCGTTGCCAAATTAGCTCAAAATTGCAATGAATCCCCATATTGGTAGTGACAACGCAGATGTGCAACATAATGTTCCTGGTTTGGGAGAGGATCTGAGCCAATATGGGCTCTGAGGATGCCTTGATGAACGAAACAGTTCATGATTGGCTGCTCCACGTGCAGTCAAATGACCCAAGACATCTAGACTTCTTCAAAGAGGCAAAGGCATCACTTCTTTTCCTGTCCTTTTTCATCCCACTATCAAGAGTTGTCATAAAGCTTAAAAAAATGTTCCACTGAACAGCCACTGGAAAACAGACTTTTAAAAGTCTGCCCGTATCTAATTTCTGTGACACCAATTAAATTAGCAGCTTCCTGCCTTTTTGTGGGCACCTCATTTGGCTGCTTTGTGCCGGACACAATTCAGGAGCACAGCGTTATGAATATATGTCATTAGAGGATACACAAGAACTTTTAGAAGGAAACGAAGGCGCACTACAGTTTCATATTTAATGAGACCACAGTTGCACTTTTTAATGGCATGGCTTATAACCTGCATATGCACTGCGTGTGCATCCTGCAACAACTCAGTGTAAACATTATGTGGGGTGGGGGTGAAGCAGCTCCATATCCATCTAACATATTGGAAGAGAGTATACATACAAGCATACAAACATACATACATACATATATATACAGTATATATATACACACACCGTACGGTATATATAGTGAAGGTGTGTGTGTGAATGTGCGTAAAGATGGAGGATGTGTTTCTGGGCATGACATACAATCCTTTTCACTTTAAATACCAGTGCCGCTGTTCTTAAAATGGACCATTAGGAATCATATCTGTGTTTGGGGTTGTCCGTCTTGACAGTTTTTCAAGGTAAATATTCCCTTGGCTCCTAAATATCACAGCTCGACCTGCTGTGCATTTAGCTGTTAAAAGTCGCGTGTTCTTTTGTCATTCAAGAAAGGACTAAAAATACATGGGCCACTTGAATTCCTTATACGATGTTACTAGTTTATTTTATATGAATAATATTTCCTAGATAAATTCTAATTCAGTTTAAGCATTATCATTATATCTGTTTAACATTAACAGCTACTTTTATTTGTGAATAGATTGTTATGCAAAACCTACTGTACCAACATGTGCTTCACTTTTATTTCCTCGTTATTTTGAAAAACAAATAAAAACTTGGTGTCAGGCCAGAGCTTGAGATTAAAAGTCCAAGATGACCCAAATACTGTATGTTTGTTAAATAATATCCATATATTGCATCTAAAACTGCTTGACATCAAATCGGATCAACTTCAAAGCCAGAGCAAAAAAGAATTTGTAATTATTACAATATTAATATTAAAAGAAATTATTGTATTATTGTGGATTATATATAAACATTTTCATTTATGTACATACTTTTAAAACATCAATAACAATTTTGAGCTTTTGCCAAATAATAACCATTTAAAGTCAAATCTATATATGCAAAAATCGAGGAAGCTATGTTCTTATCAAAATCCTGGTAAAGGTAAATGAAAGCACTACCTGGTCATTACTAAAATAGTCTTTATTCCAGAGGTATTATTCTACCAGGGCATTAAAAATAAAAAGGGAATACCTTTTAGGTTGGTTTGAATATGTCAGGGTTGCATTTTAGAATGAAGCATTCACATATTTTGGAGCAGAACTATTTTTCTGAAAACATAAAAATGAACCATTGAGTTTAAATTCAGCCTAAAATAAAACGTGTGGAATAATAACCAGGACGCTGAGGATGAAGTATTTACCACTGATCATCTTTGCTGCTTCATATTCCAGCTAGGATTTTTTTTTTCTTGTAAAATTTAGTTTGTAATAAAGTTTTGGCAAAACAAACTAAAAAGTTGAAAAAGGAAAATATAAAAAGGTTAAATAGTGCAGAATTTAAAGAACATGCTTTAAACCTGTAAACTGTTTGCATAGCATTTATGCATCGTTTGTTTAATTTTTTATATTAATTATTTAAAAGATTTAGTAGATGGAAACTATTTCATTTTACTCTGAAGACGATGTGAACAAACTGAGGATCTATAAAAGTTAACACAAAATTCAGTTAAAATGAAGCAAACTAAACAAAACACTATATGACTTCATGCTAAAGTGACTGACTTTACGATTTTAGTTTCTAAAGCTTCTGTCTTTTTATAACAGCTTCAGAAAGCAATTTGTGTAAAGATGTAATTTCATACTCTACCTTTCACATTACCCAATACAGAGATGTGCATTAGAATGAGTATTTATATTAATGCGCATCTATGGACTCAACAAATACTGGAGCCTGAGAAGAAACTGAAAAAGAAACAAGAACAACATTCAAACTTCACACAAGAAGACCTTCTGTAGCTCGGCTTGTTGCGATAAACAATAAATCAATTAATCGCATGATGTGTATGAAAATTATCAACCTCATTTTCATTTATCGGCTTTATCATTTCTTCGTGTCTCTCCCTTTCTACTGAAAACACTGGATGACAAAAAGGCTCAACTTGAAAGCAGCTAAGCTAATCTACGAGCTAAGCTAACCTCGGGAATAAACCTCCGTCTTGTCGAGCTCCAAAATTCACGGTTGAAACCCGTGCCTTTGTGTAAAAAATTGTTTTTCTCTGTAAAAAATAATCTGAGAACTTGTTTACTGATTTTTTCTTTTTATTAAAAGCTTTGTGTGAAAAATGCTATGCTAAAGCGCTCAAATCACCGAGCGTACGCCATGTCACCCTGTCAGCCCATGTCACGTCAAGGGCCCTCCCTGCCATTTTTCTTAAAGAGACACGCTGCTCAACTATCCATCCTTTGGTTCAAACAGTCTTATACTGCCATCAGCTGGTCAAAAAAAGGTACTACACTCCAAACAAATCAAATTTCTTCGGAAATTTGACAATTATTGTTAAATTTCAAACAATACTATCGTTAATTGCAATAGTTTCTGAGACAATTATCACCCAACAAAATTTGTTATCGTGACAGGCCTGTCTGTAGCTCCCTATTCCATCAGCAGACCTAAAAATGGCTCGTCCTCAAGAGCTCGACTTCTGATGTAAAGAAAAATGCACCGACTGGGAAAATCAGTTGTAGCAACAGTTTTCAAAATCAACAAAGAACCGTTGCACAGTTTGTCAAGATGAATGTTAAAAAAAAAAAAAAAAAAAAATACAGAACAACCAACACACTTTAGGGTTGAAAAGTCTCATTCTTTCCACAGTGGCGTTGCGAGAAACTATCCAATTTTCTCTCAGTTTTATATCCTCAGCTTTACTGCTGTGTCTTTGAATGTGGAACCGATGTGCCTTGCTCACTTCGACAGGTTGGATATGATGCCAGCATGGGGGTCCAACTGGAAACCAAACACCACAAAAATCCTCTAGAATGCACACAACTCAACACGTCCTTACACTCCAATGCATATTTATTAAACTTATTCTTCTCACAAGAGGAATAAGACAGGTTTCATGGAGGTTTCTGGTTTAGTTGCACTTGGTGCTTAAACGATATGCATGGGAGAAATGCAAACAAAAGAAAACGCTCTGCATCTGTTAGCACAGCAAAGCACTGTGTTGCTGCCGAGTCTTTGTTGCGGGCGACAAGTGCATCTTGGCAGAGCAAAGTCATCAGCAGCCAAAACCTTCTATTCTTGTCTAAATTCCTGGTTTCGTTAGTTTTCCGGTAAAGCAGCCATGTGGATGAACAAGACTTCTACATGATTCAAATTCCCTGGTGGGAACAAAAGTAAAACTAACAACTACAACTAATGTTTTGCCTATTTGTGCTGTTAATCAGTCGCGATGTGTTCAAAGCTTCTACTAATATTTCATGCAAATCTTGTGCTCAATGAAAAATAAATAAAACCTGCACATCTTGTTTGCTGCACCACATTTTTGTAAGGGAGAGGTCAGAAGGTTCACTGTCTGCTTTCAGTCAGTTTTCATTTTTTGAAACATCCCAGGTTTGTCACTAAATGTCATCTTACTACTTATATGTTATCTCATTAATTTATTTGCAACGTGCCACACTGACACTATGTCTCTGACATGAGCAAACCGTTAGCTTCCTTCAGGCAGACTTGTGGGCTTTATTAATATTTATAGAATAACAGCTTAAGGCCACCCCCCTTGAGAGCAATCAGTCCACTTTGCTGCCTAACACGAACAAAATATATCGACGACTACTTTCCACATCGCCTCTTTCTCTGGAACATCCATGTGCAGACAGGCAGCAGGTTTCCAAAAACATGCCTTTCTGAAAAAATCGAAAAACGACTTTTGGTTCCGTTTGATTGAATAACTTGCATAGCGAAGAAAAGGTTGAATTCAATTTTGCAATTATGTGAGAACGGCTGGAGCTGAAAATTCTTGTTATTATTTTTTTTTAAAGGCAAAATCTTAATGTCATTTCATGGATGTCATGTTTAATAGTGTCTGGATGCAGGAACAGGCCCTGAAGTCGCAGAGCCATACAGCTTTTGGTAAACTTTGGCTTAAGCCCTTTACAATACCTTGAGCCATTGTAAAACTGAACTGTGACAAGAAAGCGACACCCATATGGGCGCAATCCAAACCAGCAGTTTCCTGAGCCTCTATCTGATTGGATGGATTTGTAAAACTCACATAAAAACCACATCATGATAATCCCATTGCTTTTCAGCCAAGATAACCATTTCCAGAGCCATCAGACGGCTACAGGCAGACTGCACTACCTATGGTGGCATGGTTAATAAGCATATGTTTAGTAAATCAAATAGGAAGTAGTGGCACAGAGGTTAGAGAAGGTGGAGCTGTGATTGGAAGATTGCCAGTTCAACTTCAGGTACCGACAACATCAAAATGTGAGTGGGATAGGTGAAGCACCCGCACTTGCCACCACCCTCATTTGCCCCACTCTGGGCCCTTGAGCAAGGCCTTAACCCCCACCATCTGCTCCTCCAGATGAACTACACGGCGGCTCTCTGCTCTCTACAGAGGGCTGTGGTAGCTCAGTGATCTGTGGTTGCATCAGGAAGGACATTTGGCGTAAAAATAATAGCCAAGTCTTCGTGCGACTTAGTTTGCTATGGCAGCCCATGAAGAAGGGAGCAGCGGAAAGAAGAAGAAGAAAAAAATTGTAAATCAATTCAGTTTTATTTCTATAGGCCAGGGCTACTGCTCAGGGGGCTACGATTTCTGAAAGCCAGCAGCTCAGGGGCCAGACATCCAGAAATTAAAGGCATTATGTAAATAAACTAGGGGTACACCAATTGCAGTTTCCTGGCTGATCACGATATCTAAAAAGTTTGACCTGCCGATTCTGATTTTGGCCGGTACCGATTTTGTTTTATAAGCTGTCAGGTGCTATAAGGTCACAACGCACTTTCAATTTTCCAATCTTCTTTTATTGAAAAACATACCCTTGAACAATATCCTAGAAACAATACAAACTTGTTTTAACTGGTCATGAGGTAGTGCTCTGAAATATAAATGAAGTTCAGACAATTGTTGTTAAAACTACAAAAAAACAAATCGGTAAAAATCAGTTTCTCGTTATCAGCTGATAGCCGATCACCCAAAATTAAGGAAATCAGCGCAACCCTAAAATAAACCAAGTATCACAATATGTTACCTTTTAAATTTGTTTGTTTTATTGCATTGAATCATAAATCCAATAAACAGAACCCAAACCCTAAACACAGCCGCTTACCACACCCCCACAAAAAAATAAATAAATTATGAGCTCATGGGTGGGCCGGACTGAAGTCCCCCGTGGGCCGGAAGTGGCCCACACACCACCAGTTGAATAGCCCTACTATAGTCTCATTTTACAATAAAGGTTCAGGACAGCAGTGGAGAAATATTAACAGGTCTGATACGATACAGCCAATCAATGTGCAGTGGTTTTTGAATCGTTAAAGTCTAGTTTAAATGAGTAAACCTAAAGAAATACTTTTTTTTTCCAAGTGCTTTTTTTTAACACAACACTCACTGTCTATCCCTGTCCCAACTAAAATGACAAAACAAGAAAAAATAAACCTGTCCCAACATCTTCCCACCATTGTAGTTTATTTTGAAAGGGTTAAAAAGTAGAAACTGTTCAGCGCAGGGTGACCTCTGCTTTCCATTGAAATTAATCTATCTGGATTTTCTGTGGTGGATATTTAGTCTGAACTGTCTGCAGTGCCTGAAATCTGATCTGTGTTGGTTCTGATTTAGTATTTACGCAGAGAAATAGAGGTAGGTACAATCATATAACATGGAGATATGTTCGTATACAGATTAACCTGTTACTATTGCCCTTGACGTTGTTATTTTGAGAATTTCTAGTTGTTTTTTTCCCAGCTTTGACTAAACGATTAGTTGTGAAAATCTCACTCCACAGTGTTAAAATCCATTTGTAAGCTTTAACTTCAGAATGCCTGACTTTAGAGCCGAATTCTCCTCCAATCTTCAGCTAATTTGTAACTTTGAGTTGAAGCTGTGATTGCTGTGACAGGGCCCTTTCTTTAGAGGATACGAATTAAGGCTAGATGAAAGTGAAGGCGCAGGACAGGAAGCTTATCACAAGCCTCACTTATTAAGCCCTCTTTTAAGTAATTAAAAAACATATTCTCATCTGGGTTTTTCCTTTTGTTAAGTTGGAGCCAGCTTTCTGTCAGTGTCTTATACGTTGCCTTCCAATTTACTCACAAGTAACTTGATATGTTTAAAAGTTATATAACATGTGCAGTTGCTATATTAAGTGTATTTAATTGTGATTTAAAGGGTGGTCTTTGGAGGGTGGTGGTTATTTCTTAATCTCTTATTCTGAGAATATTAAATACATTAGTCCCTCGCTACTTCGTGTTTCATTTTTCTTGGACTCGCTCTATCGTGTTTTTTCAAAATAAGATTGGACATGACACACAACTGGCTAACTGGTGGATGAGCCGCACAATAAGCGTGGAATTTTTTTTTTAAATAAATTATTTTAAATTATTTAGTACCTCCTGCACCTTTGTGCAGCCCACACTGCAAGATAAACTTCCTCCTGCAGCTGATCAGCTGATCTCGGTGCAGAGTGGAGAAGTGGGCGTGGCCAAAAGCACTTGCAGGTGGCAAAGAGCAAAGGAGGCAGGGAGCTGAAATCATGACATTTTGTGCTCTTTGTGTGTATGTATATAT
>JARVLU010001196.1:33238129-33249373 GCA_031762415.1 Simpsonichthys santanae | reverse complement strand
GGTGCTTAACAGGATAGAAAAGGTAAAAACTGGTACAATAAATCAGTGAAAATAAAAACACAGCAGCAATAAAAGGAAGCAGCGGAAATAAAAATACTAAATACTAAAATACCAAAAGTAAAAATAAATAAATAAATAAATAAAAATCACACTATAAAGAGTATTTTTAAATAATTCTAAAGTATTCTGTGTCAAAGCCATGGCAAAAGCTGCTCGTGACTCATGCCCTAAGATTGTGGGCCCACATACACTGAGGTGAGAACATCTGGTTACACTGACCTGAGATGACCTTAAAGTGTGAGCAGCTATCTGATGAATATCTCTTCACCCTCCAGCTTCAGATTTTAGATTCAACCTAATTCACCCTCCTCGTCAGAAAACCATCCCAAATCTCCTCAAGCAAGCAGCATGCTTAAAATACTACGAGCCACATTAAGATTTAATCTGTCAGACATCAAACAGAGCACACAATCAAGAGCAGTTCATGACTGCTCGACACCAGGAATAATAAATTCCTGGTTTTAGGTCTGAATCTGGATCAGAATAAAAAATAAATGAGTTCTACGCTTGGTTATGCTCAACTTTTGATTAGTGCTTATGCTAATCTGGCAGGTAATTTTCAAACAAAGAAATGATTGTGAACAGCATGACATATTCAGGTTTTGAGTATGATGCATAAAAAAATGTGATATTTATTTTACTCAAACTTGAAATAAAGCACAAAAGCTCATCCTGTTGTCTGTAAATGGCTCCTCGGGATCCTGTAATCTCCAGACTGAATACTGACCTGAATACCCCACAAAGAAAAAAAAAAAAAAAAACAGGGGGTGGGGACTGTACATGTGTAGGCCACACTTGTCTATATGCTGCAGTTGTCCACTTTGTAACATGAGATATTTACTCATAATTTTTATTTTTACTTTTAATTAAATACGCATGGCAGCACAAAGTCACTGAGAGATGTGCAGCTCTCGTTGTAGATCAATAATCAACCACTAGATGGCGTTTTATAGGCTACACTTTACTGTAAGTGAACCCCACAGGTGTTCATGACAGCTACAGTGCCTCCCTCACTCATGGTTACTGTACTGAATGACCTTTCACACACTAACAAGTAATGAACACATAAACTCCGGTGGTTCCTAACAGTGGTCCTTGAGGAACACCACCCTGCATGCATGTTTTAGCTGTTCTTTCCTTCAGCACACCTGATTCAGTGGTTCAGTTACTTCCTTAAGTTTGGCAGAAGTCTGTTAATCACCCTTTCATTCGTATTAGGTGTGTTGGAACAGAGGAACAATTAAAATATGCAGGATGGCGTTCCTCAGGGCCCAGGGTTGGGAACCACTGAACTAGGCTGACAAGAACAGGCTAATCACTCGAGAAACATTGCTAAGCAGCTAACGGAAACGATTAACAATGAACATAAATCCTACCCATAATCCCTCCTTGAGGCCATGTGACCAACAGTCAACTACAGCAGAATGCAGGGGGTACACATTACTGGTATGCAGGTGTGCATGCACAACAAAAATCAGGAATGCATAGCAACACCCGTGCTACCACACGCCTTTGCGTACTTGACCGCCATGTTATCGGGAAGATCTGGAGGTTTCCCGATGGGCCAGTCTGATGTGTGAGCAGCAGGGCCGGCGCTCCCCGTTTTTCTTTTCTTTTCTTTTCTTTTTTTTAAGAACTTTTTATGAACAGCATTAAAACTCAGAACACTGCTACCACTGCACCTTGGCTGCCCCGCCCCCACCCAGGCCTGGTGGGAGACGGCAGCTTTTTTATTTTTTTACACAAGTCAGATCCGCGACGCAACCTATCAATCAGTTCAGTAGCGGTGTCAGCGACCGACCAGTCAACAACCTCAATTTGTCTCGAAGGTAAACGCCCCTTCCCTGCAGATGCAGCCCATCAGTTTTTTTTTTCTAGAAGTTTTACACAAAACTGAACAATGCAACAAGATACAAATACAAGGTTGTGAATGGTGTCATAACTACATTCACAAAATAGTTTTTTTTTTGCTTTCTGTAAAATAATGAAAGAGAAAAAATGACCAAGGACAAGGAGGCACATCTGCAGCATCTGCAGCATCTACCATCCAGGAAGCTGAAGCAGAGGATGGTGGGAGTGACACTGAGAACAGCGAGGAAGGTGGCACTTATTAAGACGAAGCTGCCTATGGGGTGAGCACCAAACACCACCTCCTGATACTTACCTGAGGAGCCCACTAAAAAGTTATGTGCACCCCTGTGTGTATATGTGGATGGATAGATACCATATTTTTTGGCCTATAAGTCACAGGTTTTTGCATAATTTACATGCCCTGCAACTTATAGGTCAAAGCCACATACTTATGGACACCCCCATATTTATAAACCAATTTTTGGCTGAGATACTGAATGACCGTTTTCATTCATTCTGACAGAAAAAACAATTTGAACAGAATACCACTTTCAGCCACTAGATGCCAGCAGAGTAGTAGTAGCAGTAAGGCATGCTGTTGTATCATGTAATAGGTAAACGTGGCTATAATGACAAATTCAAAAAAGTTCAATATAAAAACAACTGGACTTAATTTAGTATAATTGACTTTGTACTTTATTGTTCTTTTTCTTGAACTTTTTTGAATTTACCATTTCCTCAATGACTGAGAATTTTCAACAGCTATTAATGACACAATCGACTTGCCATATTCCCACTTGTACCTTTGTTCTGCTCGCTGCTTGGAACTGTCAAATCAGCTGCACCGCACCAGCAAAATGCAGCCAATTTGACCATTAAAGTGCATTTATTAAGTAAAAGTTCAAGTGAGACACACCTTTGCTTTAACTTTGAGCAAACAAATAATTGTTTTAGGTGCTTTTCATGTTAAATTTAAAAGAAACGAACATCATTCCTCCTTATTTTTCTTCCTCCCTCTGCGCACTCCCGGAGCACCGAGGCAGCAAATACATTTGAAATAAAGCTGATTTGACCGTTAAGTCTTTTATTAAGCAAACATTGGACTGAGACACACCTTTACTATAATTTCGAGCAAACAAATAATTGTTAATCTTGCTAAATTATTGCTAAAGTTCTCCTGCCATTTGGCAGCCCATTGATTTTTGGCACAACTCTGGCCCACATTTCCGGATTGTGGTGACACATAATGGATGCGACATATACGGCGAAGCGACATATTTATGGATTTTCCACCTTTTTAGACACATTTGGAATGATGTGACTTATAGGGCGGAGCAACATGTATGGGAGAAAAAATATGGTAGATAGATAGATTGAGTAGCCTACCAGGAAGTCGTTGATCACTACCCTGATCTTCCTCTTGTGCACTGCACCCCTCTCCCTGGGAGACACAACGGGGACGTTTCCCTCCTTCCCAGTGGATCAATGAAACCAAGTTTAATTTTCATTTCATTCATAATTTCATTGGTCAGAGTTTTTTTTTTTTAACCTTTATTTATACAGGTAGTCTCATTGAGTCATGAGGACCCATCCCCCAAGAGTGCCGTGCATTAGGCAGCTATCTGGACGCCCATGTGTGACGAGGCTAAATGTTTTGGTGGCATGAAGCTCATTAGCCTGTCAAAAAACAAACAAAACAAAATATAAATTGTTCAAAGCTCATATTTTTTTTAGACAAGACATTTTAGAGTTGCACTTTAGAATAACTTTGTGTTTATCACTTCAAACGAAACATTACGGAGATTTAAACGCTTATGAGCCAAAGGTTGAGTAAACTGAGGGACCCTCCACACGAGGAGTGTTCTGCAGACATGCAAAAGTGTTTAATCGTTTCAGTCTTGTGTGACCACACAGCAACGGAATTCTTGTAGAAAAAAAAGAAAATTAAAATTTTTGAAAACGAGCTCCAGGAATGAAGAAATAAAAAATAAAAATAAATGCCAATTCAAGCATTTTTCTGTACACTGTCAAAATGTAATCTTTTGAAAACAAAGATGTCATCCCACCACCTCTAATCTAACTTATGACATGCGGGGCCTCCTCTCGTTGTGTTTACATTCCACACCCAGTGCAGAAGCTTCATGAGCACGCGTCGCACCATGTTTCCTTATTTTTGATTAATTTTCGAGTCAGGTTGCAGCACCACATGGTACAGCCTGGCATAGTTGTTCTGTGTGGTCATTTCTAAAAACAATACATTTATGAATTTTATTTAAAAAAAAAAATCCTGACCTACTGGAGAAAGAGGGGGCAACAGTAGTCACAGAAAGGTCTGCAAGCCACATACCTCCTTACCATGTGGGTGCAATGCTGCACCTCTCTAAAGAGCAAACAACTTTTTAAAATCAAAGCAATAGTTTTTAGTCTTTTTATGCAAAGTAGAGAGATGGTAATATATTCTGGGCTCGCTGTAAGAGGGGGTCAATGAGAGGTCTTAGTTATTAGGCTGACTAAACAGAGCTGCACAGAGCAAAGAAAGAGAAGATAATATATAAGAACTGAACCAAACAGTAATTAAACTATGAAAGATGGATTTTTTTTTTTTTTACCTTTTGTCTCAACAGTCTGTTTGCCTTTATTAAGTATTTCTATTTATACAGCACGTTTTCAGAACAGGAGGGAGCACGACTGAAATCTGGATCATTTTCCTAAATACAAATATTCAAAGTGGTCCTGTGGAAAAAACTGGTTTGGCATTTGAGCTAGTAAGAGATGCTTGGTGGTTATATTTGAATGTGTCAGAAGCTTCATCTCATCCTCGTGGGCTTGTAATTTGATTTATTTTAGAAAATTGTTTGCAACCATGTCACTGCTGGATACCAAGAAGGACTTTGTTGGTGCTGGACCAATAAGCCTGATGGGACAAAAAAAAATCCATTTCAAGATTTTCTGCTTTCGCTGGTTTACAATAATCCCCAGCAGTGTCTTTGGTCGACTGTAGACATGACAGTAGTTTGCAGAACTCAAAAATAAGATGCAGTGATGGGGGGAGAGAGACTGATAAAGGGAGTGATGGAAAGTCCAGATATTGACAGCTCTGGGGGTGTGGAAATAGATGGTTGGTATAATCTGCTCGCCTGCAGGAACTCAGGAGTGGGTTTTTCAAATGGATGGGGAAATCGCTTCAGTGAAGGTAAAGATGGACTCAGCTCACAGTTGTGGCCCCTCCAACTCTGACAGTCAACTGTGACAGTTGTCATAACTCAAAGAGCTATGGAGAAAATAATATTTCATACGAGCATCCCCGAAAGACAGCTATATTACTGATTATTTGTCCAGTACTGTGCAGAGATTGTTTTTCTCCTGCCGCTGAATTTAAAACAATCTTAAGATTTGGGGCATCGTTGTTTTACTTTTGGATGTTCCAATCTGCTACAAGGAGCGAACTCACACAAAAGATTTAGCAATAGTGTTCTGATGCATGCTCGATAATCAAGGGAGATGAATCTGACAATGTTGTCAGGTATGGATTTTGCTTTCCGTCCAGCGGAATCCAGAAGACTCTGTCCGGAGGACCTGACTTAAACGTCTAGATTTGGCAATAGTTGTAATGATCTTAGGAAACCCAGAATAGTATGAGATCCAGAACAATAAGACTCCAATGTAAAGGTTTAACAGTGTTTATTTTATACAGTGGTGAATAATATCTACAGGCGATCTTCTGGGACTCCTGAGGAGAAAGGACAAGTTCAGATGGATCTGGAAACAGGTGATCAACCTTTTTGCTTTTCTCCTTACAGGTCTGGACGTTGAGATGGTGCTTAGAGGTAGTCCAGAAAGGGTTCCAGGGATGGAGGACCAGGCAGGGCAGATGAGGCAGACCAGGCAGGTAAGTGGCTAGAGGGAAGGCACGAGGAACAGAACCTGGACTGAACAGGACCCAAGGAGGCAGGATGACTGGAGGCACAAATAACAAAGTAATTGTATTTGTTTAGCAATACAACTGGTCGGGGGCATAAATACCATAATGGAGTATAATGCTCCAGCGAAGAGCAGCACTCGACTGCAACCTTAAGTAGTGTAGTCTTCTCATCAGGTAGATAGCTGATAGCTGGTGGCAATTAGCATCCATCTTGGAGAGAGGAGCTGCAGATGGTGGTACACTTACATTAGTCTTACCCTTCCTGCCCTCCCTGACGCAACATGGGCTTGAACCTGCAGCCTCAGTCTGACTGCTGCACGTACAACTGAGCTACTATACGTCCCATTATGTGCCTCATTAAAAATTGTATTACGATATTTTGTAAACTGACTGGGCAAAAAAAAAAAAACTTTTTAAATTTATTTTGTTAGAACTGTTCAGTTGAAATAATTCCTAATTGATCTTAGAGCCGGGTGGTGCAGTGACGCAGATGGTAGAGCTGCCGCCTCTGATTAAGAAAGTTGCTGGATTGAGTTCAAGCTAGTATCCCGGCTGGGGGCGCATTCTGGGTGGAATTTGCATGGTCTCTCCGTGCATGAGTAGATTTTCTCCAGGTACTCCGGTTTCCTCCCACAGACCTAAAACATGCATGTTAGGGTGATTGGTGACTCTAAACTGCCCCTACATGTGAGTGAGAGAGTGAATATTGAGCATTAACTTTTTTGGTTGTTTGTCTCTGTCACTGTGATGGACTGAAGACCTGTCCAGGGTGTCCCCTGCTTCTCACACAGAGAGACTGCTGGATATGGGTACCAGTGACCCTCTGTGACCCAGAAAGGAAGAAGCAGGTAAAGATAATGGATGGATGGATGGATGGATGGATTGATGGATGATCTTGGAACCCTTTAAGGTCATGCAACAAAGAGTTTAGTTTGTCTTGGTATTGAATTAAAGTTTAGTATTGTCTTGGTTAAATATGCAAGGTCGTCCATGAGCAAGATATCATCTGAATGAAAGCATATGTCTTGCCCTCAAACACATTGTGCTTTTGCAATAATGCCATTTCAGGTATGAAAGCTGTCCATGTCAGAGGCATTAATGCACCCCCATACCAACAGAGAGGCAGGGTTTTTAACTGTGCACTGATAACAGACTGGACAGCCCTTCTTATTTCTGTATGAAAGATGTTGCATTTGTGCTTTTCAAAAAAAGGATTTCAAGTTTCTGATCATCTCGCAACATAATAGTTTTTTTTCTTGCCTTAGTCCATTTTAAGAGCTTTGATCCATAGAAGATGGCAGCATTTCAAAATGTTGTTCACATATGCTTTTTATTTACAATCATTTACACACCATGATGTGTGGAAGTGTTCCCGTGCACTGCAGTGATGTCCAGAACAGAACCAGACTGGCTTTTAATGCAGTACTTCCTGACATCTTAACGATCAGTAGCATCTGATTTTGACTTTTTGTCCTTTGCACACAGAGATTTCTTTATATTCTTGAATTTTTCTTTTTAGATCCCAACTTTTTGTAGATGAGCCACTGCCATCAAATTTAAAATTAGCATTTTTTTCCTCTAAATATTACATTTTTGAGTTTGAACATTGTGTTTTATTATGAATAAAATATGGGTTTATTAGATTTGCAAACTCTTGTTCATTTAACTGTGGCTCACAAAGAACCACGAAAGTTTAACTTCGTGCCTAAAACACTTGTTTTAAGTCATTTGTAAGCTAATCAAATATGTTTTGCTTATCTAAAAAAGTGAAACCACAGCATGGTGGTGAGTATAAAGCATAGAAATAGCACATCTCAGGAGCATCTCCCTGTCTGTTGTTTTACAGTATTAAACATGAAAAATGATTAAAGTCACAGTAAAAGCTCCAGGTAACGTGTCGTTTTTCAAGACTGCATTGCAACACACACACATACACAATAAAAAGCTCACTGGTCTTAGACAATGTGTGCACTATGTTATTCCAACACTATTTCAAGCAGCCTGGCAGGGCTGCCTGATTTTAATGGCAAGTAATGTAATGGCGGTTTCTCTGTTGACAGTTTCACATTTTCAATAAAACACTCTGCCACTGCAGAGAAGCACTGCACGGCTGATGAAAGCGTAAAAGACAGATCAGCGTGGCTGCCTTAATGGGAGTTCCTCTGTCAGGGAGCCTCGCTGACCTTGGTCTTATCTCCACGACCTCATGCATGATTGATAAATAAAAATGAAACTTAAGATGTTCTCCAACGCTGACGTATCTTATCTCGTTTGGAGCTGCTTCTTTTCTTCCTTTTGTCGTTTGTTTGGCAAAAACTCAAACGTAGCCTAATGGCCGATGTTTAAATTGAGCAGAATTTGCATTTTTTTTTATACAAGCAAAAAAAAAAAAGAGGGAATAGAGACTCAAAACGATACCTCTGTGACCCGTATGCATCTCGGTGACAACTGGATTACCCGAAGACTGAACAAATATTCAGACTTTCTTGTAACAATCGTGTATCAGCTCACGATTCGCTTTGTAGTCCAGATACGACAGACGAAAAAGATTCTTTCATGGGGGGATTTCACACTCAAATCGCCACTTTGCCTTGAGATATTTGTTTACAGATGGGCTTATAAAGTATTGAAATACAAGATGGAGCGTTTAACCTTGATATGGCCAGATGCTTTAAAGCTGGATTTCTCAATTTGAGGTAATCAGCATAATTCCTACACAGCAGAAGTGTCACTATAGAAATGGTACGACTCAGCAGCAGGGTCTGCTCTTATTACAGCAAAATAACAATAATTGAGGCTTTATCCTGGTGACTCTTTATTACTTTCCTTTAAATATTAAAAATAAGCAGGTCCAAATACTGATATGTGGCTGCAACATTGAATATACTTGTGTAACAATGCTGTTTTCCAAACAGGTAGTATTGTTTTGAACTGTTGATCAATAATACTCAAAACCAATGAGGCTGTCTGGAAATGTTTATTCATTCTCATATTCCTTACAAGGCCATCTCAAATTGCTGATAACTTCAAGATGAATTACTACGTTAGTGTATGTGGATATATTGGCCCACCACTTTATATGACCCACCACGGGGGTTTTACCTGGCAGAGCGCAACAGAAAACCAGAGGAATTATTTTCACGTCTCTGTTCAGTCTGTCTGTGAGTGATGATTACTCGTGTAATTACTTCCAGGAACACAATCGAAACCTGTGTGTCGTATATTATTTCACAATATTAGGCCGAGGTAAACCTTTTGAAAAACCTTAAGCAACGATGGAGGGAAAAAATACTTTAATATTTGACTTTTTCGAGTAAGTAGATTATATGAATGATGAAAAAAATATGTTTATTTCTGCAAATGTGTTGCCTGTTCAGTAGAAATAAGACAGGGGGAACTGAAGTTTCATGTCACACATACGGTTTGTTTTTGGTGTTGCAAAATGTTCCTGATAAATGCACCACTCATCGAAGGAGATCTGGCATTCATTCAACCTTTATTTCTACAGGTTAATCTCATTGAGCCTCTGGGACTCATTTACAAGAGAGACCTGATTTTAACAAAGGGTGATGACAACAGTAGACAATCATAAAAAGCATATACACGTTGAGAATAACAAGTGAAAATAGAATGGTATTAAAAAATGTAAACAAGAACGTCTTCATTGGTTTGCCATGAACTTGGCAGATGTTTGGTCAAGGTCAAGAGCTTAAGGCATAAAATATAATTAAATCTTGGTGAAAAGTATTTTAAATGTTTAACATTTTTAACAGGTAGGATACTATTCAGTGTCATGTATTAGTGAAAAAAGTAATCAGCACAAAGGAGAGAGTTTGATAGAACCAAAATGCAGGTTTCACTTAGTGTTTAGGCTTCGTGTGGTCTTCTTGGCCATCTTCAGATCTCTGCAGCAGGCATAGATCAAGTTAATATTTTCATGATCAGTGCATTGTTTGCTTTTTGACTCCAGTGCCATTTATTAAATTTGGAGCATTAAAGAAACCTGTGCCTCCCAAAGGAGGTGTCTGGACATGTCCAACTGGGAGAAGACCCCAGGGAGGACTCACCTTGAGATGATGTTTCCTGGCTCGTTGTGCAGCCTGACTCCAGAACGACTGGCAGATGGATGAGTTCAACTGAAAATAAAAAAGTAAACACGTTTGCAGCGATACAGACCCATACTTTATCTGGACTCGAGTTAAAAGTAAGACAGGTTCTGTGCATATTTAGATTGTTGTTTTATTTTTTTCTGTGCTTTGTAACAGATGGTAAGAGTGACAGTGTCAGAAAGGGTTCAGTAGCGCTGCATGTACTTATGATGAGCGGTAAGAGACTGCTCAGCCTGTAGACTTTTTTTTTCTTCATATAACTGCTTCCCACTTGATCAGCACATCTGTTATCAAGGGCACACCACCATATGTTTAAATATTACAGCTGCGTTAAAACCATTTTGCTCATTTCTTTGCTTTTCCTAAGAAAACCTAAGTAGTACTCAATTTTGAACGAATAATTCATACCTCAAAGTACTTTTGTTTTTTTTCTCCGTGACAGAATTTGATTTAACTGAGTCGGTTATGTCAAGTGGGTGGTACAGTGGAAAAATAGTTGGCGCTGCCAGCTCTCAGTGAGAAGGTCACATGTTCGCCTCCTGGCAGGGGAGTTTGCACACGTGGGTTTTCTCTGGGAACTCTGGTTTCCTCCCACAGACCGAGAACATACATATTAGGTGAATTGTAACTCTTAATTGTCTCTAGGTGTGGTCCTGTGATGGACTTGTCTGTCCTGGCCATCTTGACAGGTGCTCTGGTGTCTTTAGTTGCTGCCAGAACAGCAGCAGGCCTTAAATACTTCAGTAAAGGAAGTCAATGTTTTGCTATTAACAGTTATAATAATCAGAACCTGGACTTCAATTTATTAAATGTATATAAATGTAAATACAGTACTAATCTAAAACTTAATATTAAGACAGGGCTGTTACGCTCTTCTGTAATTATTGTAAAGCAAAATATTGATAGATGACATGTACCAGCTGAATGAAAATCAATATTAGTAAGACATTTTCTTACAAAGTAATAAAATTGTTGCTAAACCACCAACCTGTTTTTAAGAGGTAAAATATGCAGGTAGTCCTCGAGTTACGTCGCCCCCGACTTGTGGCAACTCGGACTTGCGAACGCCTCCCAGTGACATCATCACACCTCCCATTGACTTTCAATAGCTGCACACAGCGCCGTTTCTTTTGTGTGTGGGGTGCTAATACCTTTCCTTTTAAGACCCTGTGGACCCCTCCCCCTCTCTGGCGTCCATCTTGTTCTGTGAACACAACAACAGGTGCTGGAGGAGTCCATTTTGTTTGTGCTCTAAGGCGGTGCAGCCTGTAAAATTAGCAGCAGCTCTTGTTCTAATAAACT
>JARVLU010001196.1:33219966-33236562 GCA_031762415.1 Simpsonichthys santanae | reverse complement strand
CCCCCCCCCCCCCCAAAAAAAAAAAAAAAAAAAAACAAACAAACAAACAAACAAACAAAAAAAAAAAAACATTTTGGGTGGTGTCACTCCATGTAAACCACAGAGAGGTGTACCACCTAGCAAGATGGCGATAACACAAATCTCAGTTAGCACCTTCAGTGGCATCACTAATGTTTCTGTACTTCAATGCAAAAGACATTCATGGATTCAAAAGTACCAAATGATCTTTTGTCAAAATACTCCCAAATCCAGTAATCCTCAGGCAGTTCAAGAATGTAAATAATACTTACTTATTTAGGTACTTTTGCAGTAATTCTATAATGATTTTTTTAACATTTAGTTTCAGTCACTTCACAATTCAAAGCATCCCTGAAACAGTCACTCAACTGTTAAACTGAACTTTTATTTATTCCTATATATTGTCTGCAATGGTTACTCGTGCAGGTGAGGGGGTACGGCAGCCCAGGCATGAAAATAATTTTTTGATATCTCATAATGTTGGCAGTGGAATAACTCCCTTGTGTGAAACATGATCATGAACTTAAATATTCCAATTAAACAAGGTTAAAATAAATAAATACATAGGATTACAACTGCACATTTCCAAAATTTCCACAATGCAATATTCAGTACAGTTAAGCTTTAAACATCATTAGAGAGAGTGAAATACAGTATATACTGATATCTAATATTGAATAAGGTCCAAATAGTCATATTACTGGCTGCACTTCAGCATCAACTAGAAAATCTACAGATGCTGATAAAGCGGTTGGATTACTGATTCTTTATAAATACACACACAGTTTATTGACAAAACTCATGACAGAAGCTTCCTTATGAGACTAAGTTTCACTCTAATCACAAGCTGGTAGAAAAAAATATATAATACTTTAATTTAGATTATTTCTTATCAACAACAGCTGGAAAACATGGTCACATAACCCCCATCCTGGCTTCTCTCCAGTGGCTTCCTGTCCACTTCCAGATTGATTTTCAGATTTTATTGCTTGTTTTTAAAGTTTTAAAAGGTCTGGCCCCATCATATTTATGTGATCTTCTTAACATCTACACTCCAGTAAGAGCACTCCGGTCTACCAACCAGTTTCTCTTCGATTTAACCAGATCCAAACTGAAATACAGAGGTGATGGGGTTTTTGCAGTTCCTGCTTCAAAACTGTGGGATAGTTTACCTGATCGTTCAAAGACCGCTGCTGAGACTTTTAAAACTTTGCTCAAGACTCATCTTTTTCCCTCGGTGTTTGATCCATGGCAGAGTGTGCGAACCAGATAGAGCTGATTGTTCTTGTTGTTTTATATTGGGTTTTATTACTTTCTTGAGTTTCCTTAGTACAAGATGTAAAGTGTCAAAGTTCAGTCAGGTCATCTGGACAGTTTCTTTTTGTTGTTGTTGAGACATTTCATACTTAATCCAAAGGACAGCATCAGTCCGAGAAGTCAAAAGCAGCACACCCACATAGTGGACCAACCAGTTTGCTGATGATAAGATGGTTTCTGGAGCCTGCCCTCTCCCCTGTTGACTCCTTTGAGGCAGCCATAGCCAAAGTGGCAAAAAAATCAGAATTCATCAGACTGATGAAGTCCTTTGGATGAAGGACGAAATGTCTCCAGGAAAAAAATAAATAAATAAATAAATAAAAAAATCCTTCATCTGACCTGACTTTGTTGAATTTTCTACCTGGATTTTTGAGCATGAACTTTGATGTTTTGAACCACTTTGGCTATGGCTGCCTCAGAGGAGTCAATGGGAGAGAGGGCGGACTCCAAAAACCATCTTATCACCAGCAAACTGGTTGGTCCACTATGTAGGTGGGTGTGCTATTTGTGGGACAGCTTGGTGCGGCTCCTTGTACTGATGAAGTCCTTTCGATGAAGGACAAAATATCTCCACACACAAAAAAATAAAATAAAAAAAAAAACTGTCCAGATGAACTGACTGAACTTTGTACGATGTAAAGCACTTTGGTCAGCTTTTGCTTTTTTTTTATGTTCTATTTGAAGAAATTGACATTGGCAACTTTATTTGCCTTTTTTCTAATGTTATAGAAATACTGCATATTTAACCTTTGTGTGTGTGTGTGTGTGTGTGGTTTAAATGGGTTCAAGGTATAGTGTATGAAGTGCAAATAAAAGCCCAAAATTAAGAATCAGCAACGTGATGAAAGACCTCTCTTACAGGATCCTGCATTAGAGACATTCAAACAATCTTATTTCACATTTACCAAAGTAACTGCACACAGAGAGTGGTCCATTTCAAAATCCAGAGCTCAAGGTTGCTTTTAGCACCGTTGCTGGAGAGCTCACAAAAAAGACTGCTTTTAAAGCTGGACCCCACATTTTCCTCAATCTAGTTTATTTCACGCAGCTTTCTGGGCAGAAAACTGTGGCGTTTCTTTCTCATCACTCTGATGGATTTATGATGTCACCTCTCTGAACTGTGTTATTAATGAATGGACTAATATTTGCCAGCTCTCATTTAAAGTTTATTAGGTTTTCTTAACTTGAAAACGAATTTAAAAGCTACAAACACCAGTGAGGTATATAAAACAATAATTATTCATGTGCTGGTATTGTGCTTCTAAAGTTGTAACTTATAATATAAAAGGAAAAAAAGAGACAGAAAATTTGTTTTAGTCTTCTGGGCATGATTTATATTACTGAAACAGTTTCTAATAAAAATCCATGCAGGGGTAAAGCTGTAGCCTGTGTTGATTTGACAAGCACATAACTTAAATCTGCATGGCTGTGTTTCACATCTGCAGGGCAGTTTCCATGCAAAATGCTGTTGACCTCTCTTGGCATAAGATGGAATATTGATCCGTCCGTTCTTGATGACAACCAAGAGTCACATGTAATCGATCCAAATCGGTTGGAGCACCAACTTTTGCTGATAAGCTTCGGGAAATTATGCAGTGAGGGACGCAGAGCATGGAGAGAGGACACGGATGCAACAGTAAGCGTATGTAAAAACACAATCGCTGAAAACCTAACACATGTATGAAGAAGATAAAGTAGCTGCTGCATATTCTTTGATGCACTAAACTACTGCAGAGGCTGAAGAAGCAAATTCAAAAACTGCCTGTCAAAACGAGCATCTCATGAGTTTAGAATGAAAAACACTGGCTTTCAAGCGTGTGCATGTGTGTGTGTGTTTGCTTTGCTTTACAAACAGTTGGAAACTGAGCTGAACACGTGTTTGTGCAGTTTCTTGACATTTTCAGTAGAATTATTTTCATGCAGCATGTCTGGACACATTTGTCTGAAAATATGAGACAAAGGAACCAAATGGAAAAATAAAATAAAATATTGACTTCATGAATATTCTGAAGATGCAGTATGGTGAACACTGTGCCAAATAAACTCTAAAATAAATTAATTGCACTTTCTAGTTGATCATTACTAAATTATTCTTGTAAGTTTAGAGGAAAACATTTATTTTGTTTACTTTTCTTCATTTTATATTTTATATTTTTTGCTCTTTTGTTTGTTTAGGAAGTTGGGAACATTTTAATCAATCATTGTCCACTGACATTGTAATCCACTTCGACAGATATTACGATTGTGCACCAAGAATTGTGAAGGTGGGTAATAATGTTTTAACCTGAGTCCATGTGTGTGATCAAGTATCTGACTGTCAGCAATATTTCTCACAAACCACTAAACCAGGGCTGTTCAACTGGTGGTCCACGGACCAGTTCTGGCCTGTGGGGGTGACTTCAATCTGGCTCACCAATGAGTTCATTTTAAAAAAGTCTGTTTTTTGGGGGTTGGGGCATCTGGGTTTGGGTTTTGGGTTCTGTTTTTGCATTTATGATCCAATGCAATAAACCAAATTTAAAAGGTAACAACTCATTGTAATATTTGGTTTATTTACAAAATGACTTTGATTGCTGAGTGTCCGGACACTGAGCTGCTGGCTTTCAATAACTGAGCAGATTTGTTGAATAGCCCTGACCTAAACAGATTTGAATGAAACCTTCAAAGAGTCATTCATCAGTTGTTATTATACATAAACAACTGATTAACTTATGGAGTTCATTCCATTCAAGATGGCCGCCACAGCCAACAGACCATGAAAAGCACAAAAATAGCGTTAACAAAGTCAATTTTACATTAACGTATTGTGCATTTTAGAATGTTTTTAATTGAAAGTTTTTAAATGAGTTAGCAAAGTTTTTCTTTTAAGTCGTTTTTGTTTGTTTTTTAATGACATTTTTCACTTGTGTTATTTTTATGAGTCAGATGTCAAAGACAAATCTCCATTTTATTGAATGTTATGAACAATAAAGTTGAATTGATTTATTGATATGTTGTAATAGTAGCTGACACTATTACTTAACTTAACTTCTGATGCAAAATCTTTGCTTAAAATGTTGCCAGTCGAATCAACTCTACCTGTTAGTAAAACATTGGACAGATTTTTATGAAACTTTCAGAAAACCATCATTGGATGAGCATTTACAACCAATAGATTGTTTGTTGGAAACTACCTAATTAAATATGGCCGTCACAGCTAATTAACACAAACATGTTTTTAACATAGTTTAATGGATAAAGAGCCAGATTTATGTCAACTACACCATCTATATATACAGTATTAGATATATATATAGATAGATAGATACATATAGATAGATAGATATAGACATATTGTCATAGGAGTATTTTAATTTAATAATAAAGAAAACACGTCAATGGTGGGTATTCATTTGAGGAATGGCAGGCTTTTAAACTAATAAAAATCCCTTATTTGAAGTAAAAATCTAATTTATTAAACAGTAATAGACTGTGTTGGCATCAGGAGCATAAATACATGTCCCCTAATGTGTGAAAGCCCAAAACAAAACCCACTGTTTCTATTAACTCACTGCCAAAGTAGTCGTGTTTTTCATGTTCACCATGCCAAGACACATAAACAGGTTCTCCTGCCACAGCTCCCCCCATATGTTAAGCGACATCTTCTCTCACTAATATTATTATTACCCTTATTGCTCACATTACTGCTGGTTTCGCTGCATCTCAGGGATAAAACTGGCCACGGTTTTCCACCGTGAACCACTTAGCAGAAGGATCCTGTCCCATGTTGAGATGCGTCGAGAACGAACGACGATCGCAACCACGAGCGCGGATCATTCCAGAGAAGCAGAAGCCTCAGAGACAGAGGCAAAGCTGCTAGAAACTGTCCATTATCATTGTTTGTGGCTGGCTTCACACATCTTCAGGCACACAATATGCTTACAGGGTCAATCACCTGCCTCCCACTCAGTCTGAGTAATTGGAAATGACAACTGTTACATGTTGCATTTCCAGCAGGGAGGAAATTTGGTTAGTGGTTGTGTGCTCCAGTAAATACTCATTGCATCAGCAGGGTCCTTCGCACTTTACATGAGCAGCTGCTCAAATGACCTCAAGATGTTGTTGCAATGAATTTATATGGCATTACTGTGTCTTCTGGTAGTCTGTGGAAGGGCCCAGAGGAAAACTAGACTACATGACTCACGGCAAGAATTAGCAGAACGAGTCTCTTCTTTCAAAATGACTAAATCTCAGACAGCAGGAGAAAACGCAAACACCGCCCGAGCGTTGAAACGTCTTTTTCTTTTTTTTTCTTTTGCAGTCTTGCACGCACTGTGTGTTGGTATTACAGCAAATGTGTTGTTTGCTTTTAAAATAAGTAGCTGCTGAGAACGAGCCCTTCGACAGCGAATAACAGCAGTCGGTTCCGATTAATGTAAAAAAAAAAAAGTTCTGCTGTTGAATCTGTAAAATGTAAATTACAAGCCTGAGTGACTCATAAATAAATACTGGACTGGATTAAGAGAATGCATCATACTAGGGCTGTCAAACGCAAAGTAAATAAATAAACAACTAATAGCTGAGCGTTGTATTCATGTAGGCTTTGGTACGCGCCTGTTCAGAATAATGAAAGCAAATCACGACTGCACGTCTTTGTCAGTTGGCGTTACTCAATTGCCATTACAGTAATGGTTTCATGGAAAGCAGAGAGCATCGCTGTTTTGATTTGTTTTGATTTTTTAATTAGTGGTGCATCGCCATTAACACATTCTCATTCTCATCATTTGTGGCCTGTACGAACCACAGAACAAATGAAAACATACATTTCTTAGCTCCTTAATGGAATTAAGGAATGGATTATTTTTTAATGGGACTTTGTCAAAAAAAAAAAAAAAAAGGACAGAAGAAGAATATGAGATGTGTTGCTATGATTGTTATTTGCAGATTTTTTTTAATTATTACTGTATTACATGTGCATTTCCATTTTTCTGCTCAGACGCGCTTGGCATGGATGAACTGTGTCAATCACTTGATGTGTTGAGGAAAACAGGCTGATAACAGAAGCGATGTGGCTCTGCAGCATGTTTTATATAACTGAATGGAACCAGTGATGAAGTGTTTCATTAACAGATAAGATGGTTTATAGAGGAAGAGAAAACCAGGTCATGTGACATTTCAAATTTTTTTCAATTAATTACTTTTTTTTCAATTCAACCTTTATGCAGGTTAGTCTCATTGAGCCTCAAGGACTCATTTACTAGAGAGACCTGATTTTAGACAAAGAGTGATGACAACAGTAGACATTCTTAAAAGAAGGCATATTGAAAAACAAGAAATGGAAGAAAATGATGTAAAAAAAAAAAAAAACTCAGCCACATTGTAAAGCGATGTAGAAAACTAAAAACTGGAACATGTCTGCATTGGGTTTTGCCATGAATTTAACAGTTGTTTGAAGTCACGGCTTGGTCAAGGTTGAGAGCTTCAGATATTTTGCAAGATATTCCAGGAAACAGAAGTAGAGTAGGAGAAGACCCTTTTGCCTAGTTCAGTCCTCAATGAGGGAACACTGCAGGTAATCATGTCCTAAGAGTGCACGCTGTAGTTGCACTCACAGAGACATGTAGGAGGAGATGTATGAAGGCAGCAGACCAAGAAGTGATTTAAAGATTAAAATGTACCAGTGAGTGAGTCTGTGTGAAGTTAATGATGCCCAGTTAACCAGTGAATACAGAGTGCAGTGGTGGGTATGGTATACAGCCAGTTATGAATCTTAGTGCACCATGATAGACAGTGTCCAACATCTGCAGGGTGCTTGTAGGAGCGTTCATGTAAATAATGTCACCGTAGTCAAAGGATGGAAGGAAAGTTGCAGTTACAAGGCGTTTCCTACAGCGTTCAGAATTAGACAGGATCTGTTTCTGAAAAAGAAACCCAGTTTTACTCTGTTTCTTTAAGTTTTCGACGTTGAGCTTAAATGAGAAATGTGAATCGACCAAAATACCCAAATATTTGTATCAATAAACTCAATTGGAACACCATTTGAAGATAAAACGGAGGGAAGGACTGTTGGAACTGACTTCCTGTTTCAAAACAACATCCCTTTGGTTTTCTTTGTTTAGTACAAGTTTGAGGTGGAACAAATCTGACTGGATGATGTCAAAAGCTGGACAACCTTAGCAACTGTTTTCGCTCGACAATAAACAACTGTGTCATCAGCATAGAAATGTAAGGATGCACTAGGAACGATCTGACCTACATTACCTATGTAGATTGTAAAGAGGGTGGGCCCTAAGACTGAGCCTTGTGGTACCATTGTTGACTGTTAAATAATTAGAGGAAGTACCATTATGTTGAACACATTGCCTCCAATCTGAGAAATAATTACAGAACCAACCAATGGTGTGATCTGAGAAACCGATTTCTGAGAGCTTTTGACACAACATGTCATGGTCCACAGTGTCAAAAGCTTTAGACAGGTTTAGGCACAATAATCCTTAGTATCCAATGCTTCAACAACATCATTAAGAACCTTCAGTGAAGCAGTTGTTGTGCTGTGTTGTTTCCTGAAGCCAGATTGATGAAGAGGTAAGATAAATGAATCCAAATACTTTTTGATTTGAAAGTTTATCAGTTTTTCTATGACCTTAGCTAAAATACAGAGTTTAGCGATTGGTTGATAGTTGTTGAAAATGGTGGGGTCTCCTCCCTTCAGTAAAGGTAGAATAAAGGCTGTTTTCCAAGCACAAACAAATTTACAAACACAATGTAACCTATAATGCTGCATACTACAAAGTACTTTTGTACCGGTGTCTTTCCTCTCCACTGTTCACATCACTAATCTGTCAGGGGTATTAAACAGAGGACATCATGTCATCGCTCTCTAAAATACATTCAGTTGTGTTCTGTCAAATAATATTATGTGATTTAAGAGGAAAAAAACAATCTCGGACGTGTCTTACAAGAAACCATTCTGTGTTTTGCAGAAGGATAAGACCGAGTTTGGACCTTGCTCGGTCCAAACACATTTCTCATCACCAATTACAGCTAGTGTAGAGCAAATACCTTCAAATGAACGTGTATCGGGAGCGTTTTTCACACTGATGAAAAATGTAGGCTCAACTGAGAATACAAGGACTGATTATTGATATCTGTGTCAAGCAGAACTGAACTTTATTCTAAAATTAATTCAACTTTATTCTAAAATGAATTCCTCAAGAGGCACATGCATCTGAACCCCATTGGCTTCTCAAACTTTAGACGAAGCTCTAAACCTGATTTCTGTGTTTGAAACAATAAACAACTTTTTTGTTGTTGTTAAATTTGCTTGTGATTTCCAAAAAAAAAAAATAAATAAATAAATAAAAATCATTGTTTGCCTGGAATTGTTTGCTTCCACTTTTGACAGTAAAGCTATGCACAGTATATGTGCACTGCAATCAGATAAAAATTGTATCTTAAATGTGAAAATTTATTTTCATGTTTCAACAAAATAAAACATTTTCACATAAGAATAAACTGTAAACGAACTAATCCTAAAAGCAAAAACATTAAATTCTGAAACAATTGACAGAACATTTTAAATGCCATGAGACATCTACAACCCTGTTCTATGATGATTAAAAACCCAATACAATAATTTATAAATCAAATAATCTTTTATCTTGTAGATTTTTTTTTTTTTTAAGTAAGATCATTTTGATTTGAATTTTAGGAACACATCTCAAAACATCAGGACAGGAGCAGTAAAAAATGAAAATAGGAGGTAAGAATAATATAAACTGGAGAAGCATTTTGCAGCTAATTAGGTTAATTGACAACAGGTCAGTAAAAAAGATGTGCATAAAAACATTTTGGAGAGCTGAATTTCTCAGAAGTAAAGATGGGTAGAGGTTCAACTGAAACTAAAATGTTCTTTTCTTAAGCAGCCATGATTTGAGCTTTTCACTCACTTTATAAATGAGAATAATTATTACTAAAAAAATATATAATTATTGTCACCAGTACTATGTGATCAAAATAACTAAATTTTCTCCATCTAAAAGTCTTAGAAATTTAAATTTTATATTTCTGCCCATTAATTTTATTTACCCATTTAAATATTTATTTATTTAATCAGGCAAATCCTACTAAGAGCACAAATCTTTTTTTCCGAGGGAGGTCTAGGCCTGAATGCTGCCTGATGCATGTTTTTGGACTGTTGGGGAGGGTAAAACTGAAGACCCTCACAAACACACGTCACACAAAGAGAACATGCAAACTCTACGCAGAGGTCCAAACAGGGAGTTGAAACCAGGACATTCTTGCTGTGAGGCAACAGTGCTAACCACTGATCCATCTAGCTGCCTGATGACTGCGTGGTAACATCCCGCCACTCTTTCAGCTGTTAGAGGCTGACTGCAATCTGCTTTGTCAGCCATGTTGGGTATGAAGCGAGTCAAAGCGGGTACAACATGGATGGAAGTGGGCTAAGTAATAATGTGAACAACCTACATTACAGTTGTGCAAGGTGTGTACATATAAATAATATACTTATATATAATTGTTAAATTGGCCTCCCAAGTCAATGCCTCAAAATTTGCCCATTTTCTTGCTTGAGTTGCCAACTAGTCCAGCAGCACAGTGAGATTCTACCTACAAAAGCACTCATATCCTTGCTCACCTTGTGCACGCTCTCTCTCTTTCTGGATGCACTCTTAAAGGAGTCCCATCACTCTCCATTGCACCACACTGATGAATTTCAATACAATGCAGTACAATAAGTGGGCTGGCTCCAGATTGACTTGCAAAGTGCTGGTTACCTTCTCAAAACATCACAATGCTTAAAAAAATAAGAAAAAAATTACACTTTGCATGAAGCAGTTTTTAAATTTAAAGTACAAAGTACAAGCATTTTAAATGTTAGCCAAATGATGATGTAAGTGCAATAAAAAAACAAAACAGCCCATTTTTATAGAATTTTTCTTTGTTTCCCCAGTCTAATGAATTATATTGAGCGTTACCAGATCTTTAGGAAGCACTTCAAAACAAAATAAGAGGCTTAGCTTTGCTAAGCGCCTGTCTGCTGTGCCAGCTATCAGTCATGAAGGATATTATTATTAGAGCACAGGGAACCTCTTTAATCTCATTTCATTTTGGAAAACAAGACTAAGATCATCTGCTGCTCCTTAAGTCATTCGTAATATCAAATAATTTTGGTTATTGAGCAAGGAGTGTTATTTGTATAAAAGAATGAATTAATTTAGTGTAATTAATTTGGGAAATTAGGTGATTAGGGAGTGTTTTTGTGTCAGCTGCAAAAGACTAATTTACTCCCCCAAAACATGCAATATTATGCTGACTTATGCATGAAAAACATGACTTAGTCTTTTCCCATCTCTCTATATTGCAGATAGTTATTATAATTTGGCTGCAGACACAGAACTGTTTTGTTTTTTTCCTTTAGGAAAAAACACCCTGAAGCATGTAAACAAGTAAACAAGTTATTTTGAAAAGAGAAGTGATCATGTATTTTAATTAAACTAATTATTTTCTGAAAAAGGCCACAAGGGAGTAGGTATTATTTACCCTAAAAAGACCAAAAGCCTGTTAAAATAATAATAAATAAATAAAAAATACATTTATAGAGACATCACATTGTATAATGAAAATAAAGCCACCAACCATTAAATTAAAGAGGGTGACAGGGAACTGGGACAGAAACGAGATTCTCCTGTTCATAAATGGTGATTAAAGTAATACTGATGAGCTTTTCTTATCTATGTAGAATAACTTTGGGTTTTTAACAATTAATATCACTTTATGTTGTGAAATTACCTTGTTGGCAAACAACGTGCCAGTCTGTGAAGATAAATGGATGATTTTTCTAAAGGAAGATCTTGTTCAGAATTAATGACAATGTCTTGACGAATGGGCTGACAGGACCAAAGGTAACTGTGTAAAAACAGAAAGTTAAAAAGTATATTTTATAATCAAAACAATTTGAATAACAGGAGATTATGTCATGAGGGTCATGTTTGGTTTTTGTGTTTATTTTCTTTTGTGCCTCCTGTGTTTTTCTGTGCCACCAGTTCCATTCACACCTGTTCCCCATTTCTATTAATCTCAGCTGCAGCCACCAACCTTCTCTAAATACATAAAAAAGACTGATTTTTATTTTCATTCAAATGATGCATATAAAATCTGTCTCAAATCCAGAAAAAACAGTTTAAAAAGGGGGTATAGAGGATAGTCTTAAGGTTAGGGTTAGGGAAGGTTAGGGTTAGGGTTAGGGTTGGAGCTTAAAGATGGTGATGACTCAAACATTTGAGTCTTTATTGGCCTGACTGACTTCCAGAGTTAAAGTGACAAACAATTCTCTTTTAATTAGGCAATGTTTTGAAATGTTTTTTTTTGTTTGTTTGTTTGTTTGTTTTCACAAGAATTTTGATTTATACTTTAATTATATCCCCTCAATTTCCTCCATTATTTGTCAAACTGGAAAAAAAAAAAACTTTAATCAGTTGAATTTAATTGAGTTGAAACAACAAACATGCAAAAACCTTTTTACAGTGTTTGTGTGCAGCTATTTTACAATCACTAATTATGTACAAGGGACATTTAGCTGCTTTTATAAATATATTTAAGTTGCCTGTTTAGATGTAAATTTAAACTATATAATTTTATTTAAAACACATTTTTCTGGTCTGTGGGAAGAAACCAGAGTGCCCAGAGAATATCCACTCATACCTGGAGAGAACTCCACCCAGGAATGTCCTTCGTGGAGATTCAATCCAGCAACCTTTTCGTTGACAGGTGGCAGCTCTACCAACTGCATCAACCTGCTTGGCTGAAATTAGTTGTGACAAGATATTGGCCAGACATACCTCATGCTGTGTGATCTAATTATAGAGTTGCCATGACAGCAAGCTGCATATTTAATCAGAGGTTTATCACTTTTTATCTTTGTTTGTTTCAGCCCACTGCCACACCACAGCTAGTGCTTTCTGAGAAACAAATACACTAAATTAAAAACAGAACACGTGCAATTTCTGCAAAAACCACAGTGTGACTGCTGACGTAGCTGAAATTAGCTTAAGGAGCTGAAATAGAGTTGTGAAAGTTAAGAGGGAAAGATGAGCTAAAAGCTAAGAGAAGCAAAACGCTATAGCTAAAAGCAACAAAATAAAGATTTTTTTTGTTAAAAATCAAAGGTAGCAAACTAAGCTAATTGTAGCAAAACAGTAGAAAAACAGTAAAAGTAGCAAAATAATACAAATATATTGTTCTAAGAGAGCAATGGTTTTTTCATTCAACCTTTATTTAGGCAGGTTAATCTCATTGAGCCTCGAGGACTCATTTTAAAGGAACTATTGAGATTTTTGTTTTTCTCTGTATCAGGAACCAGATTTTTAGATTTTAAATCCAACCAGACAGTAGTGTAAAAACAAACAAAACAAAAAAAAAAAAAAAAAATTATTGTTATGTAGCTGCTGGTGGGAGTCAGAATCCAGTGGTGGGAGTGCGTCTTCTCAGGCAGGTAGGGTGAGAGTAGAGTTGCGTTCGGGCCCAGAAAAGATTCAACCCAACCACAGCCCGTAGCTATCATTTCTGAACCCCATCTGACGCATAAAATGAATAGTAATTACATATCTGAACCCGAACCCCCTCCCCCCCAACATTTTTAATCAAGCTTTGACTGCATAAAAGGGGCTGAAGATGGGAACTAAGGGGGTGTTTGTCCTTTTATAGCCGTCAAAGCACATTTAAGTCCTGCTTCTTCTTCATTCTGCATTATTCAGACATGGACCCTGCTCTGACATGTCTGCTTTGGGATCTCACCTGTTTGGGTCATCGGCCACGTGCGTCCGCTGAGCGCACCGGCTGAACGTCATTTGGGCGATGGATCTCTTCCTTGCAGTTCAGGTAAGTCCCATCTTAAGCTTAACTGAACTTTATTTGACGTCTTTCAAGGCCGGTCAGCTCGCGGTGAAATGGACACATGTGGCTGGTTATTGTATGGCAATCCATGTTGCCATATAATTGGATCGCGGCTGATCCGCTGACACAATCAAAAACCCAACACTGACCCAGTCAGCACACTATTATAGCCCTGCCCGGGCTTCGGGCTTGGTCTAGAAATGACAGCTCTAGGTGAGAGCCTCCTGTCGGAGCTTGGTGAGACGTCACTGCAACCGGTGGGAGAGCCGCTGCAGAGGGAGGCTTTAGTGCTGTGAACAGTGGGGCAATCCAGGATCGTGTTCCAAAAAGGCGAAACAGGAGTCAAGCAGGGAGAGTCAGAGGTCCAAGTATAAATCCAGTGGGCGGTCCATAATCCAAAATCCGTAAGGCAGAACAGGTAGTCAAATGGACAGAACAAAATTAAATGAGGAGCAGGCAGAGCGGTAAATCCTAAAGACGAGGCGTGAGGTCAAGACAAGAACGTCAGGCGTGAACAGGGGGTGCTGCTGTTGAGTGTATTGTTTTTTATGCTATTAATGCTTAGTGGTTTTTTTTTTAATAATTATTTTTCTTAATTTACAGCTTAGATCTTATTACTGCTTTTCTTTTACATTTTGATACTTTTGTTGGATGTAACTGGGACCCTGTGTACACATGTATCACATGTGGTGGAATGACAGATAAAGAACCTTGAATCCTTGAACATGAACAAATGGCTGGATATCTAGTACCATAAAGGGTTCAATAATCTGGCAGGGGTGAGCTGTGAGAGGGGTTCTTAAATATGGACCAGAACAGGTGCGGTGAATAATTTAATGACCCAAGAAAATATAAGTGTTAGCTAAACAGTAAATACATAAAACAATGGCTGACTCTAACATATTTCTTCTCCTTTTCTATTGTCATTACAGTTGTCCACACAGCTCTCAAGAGCTACATCATCCATTTGTTAACGACGTATTTGATTGTGGTCAAATTACACCCATCTTCTATTTTCAAAAACAAAAGTTTTCCAGCTTTACTCAACCAGGTAATGGACTTTTTTCTTTGCCTGATAAGTGCAAGTAGGCAAATAACTATACTTGTCCTTTAAAAGTGCAGTTCTGGCTTTTGCTGCCCCATCCGTTCTCAGAGGATATAATCTTTGGGTGAATGTAAAGCCATTCATCTGTGGTGCACTCTGACATGAAAGCCAAATGATAATGTATTGATGCTGCCAAGCAAAACCTTTCATAATAGAGCTGAGCCAGAGCCGGGTGACAACTGAAGGCTTTCAGTGTTACATTCGACAAGGAAACTGCTCTCTACTTTGTCCCTAAATAATGTGATACATGTGGCAGTAGCTGCAAAAACAACTTCTGTTTTCACTAACAGATGTGAAAGCTGTGGCATGTTTTCTCTCGGTGCAGTGTAGTTGCTCACAAAGTAAGTCTTCTGTACACAAACTGTCCTTAATAAGGACACAGAAGATGTCATTATTGCTCAATCTGATGGATGAGCTGTTGGCTGGAATGTGAAACTACCCCGGCCTCCGTTTTAGTTCAAGAAAGTGTTATTCCTCAAGGGGAGACATGCTATGATTGAAGTGTTTACGACAAGACAGAAATGTGATGGTATAGAGAGCGCCGGTGACAGTGACACATGACTGAACAGATTACTGCGCACAGACCGGAGAGCAGCCCTTTGTGTTGTGATGCCATGCTTTATTGTGCTGAGGTTAAAAGGCTCACCTCTCTGGGAGCAGCATTACTCTACCCCCTGTTCTTTTTGATATACCAGTCCACTGAACAAAGACCATGTCAGCACAGCCAGGAATCCACCCCCTTCTCCCAGCTGACAGAGTGGTTAAACATAAAAATGCACTGTGACAAGACACGGACCGAGACAGAGAGTTCAACGGCTCTCAGACGTCTAAATGTTTCTTGGGCAGGATAACATCTTTAGATCTAAACAACCGTTATTTTGGACAGAGGTTAAATGCTTTGTCTATTTCAGAGAGAGGAATCCTCCCCTGTGCTAAAACTTGTTTTGAAAGCTTACTCTATTTTTTTCTATGGATAAAATAGTTTATGAAGAATAGTTTCAATAGCAGTTGGAAAAAGTAGGATCTCACTGGTCTGTATCTACTGACAGTGGAGCTTGAAAGTTTGTGAACCCTTTAGAAATTCCTGCATAAATATGATCTAAAACATCATCAGACATTCACACAAGTTCTAAAATTATAAAGCTGTATCTACTTTTAGGACTTGAGTGCAAATCATCTGTAGCTATCGGCATCGATGATGGAGTCAGAGAGTCAGAGTTTCTTTATTGCCGTTCGCTCCACGTGCGGTACATGTGGTGGAATATGTACACAGGGTCCCAGTTACATCCCACAATAAAATGTAAAAGAAAAACAGTAATGAGATCTAAGATGTGAACTAAGACAATCATAAATTAAAAATATGCTAAGAATTAATAGCGTAAAAACAATATGCCGAACAGCAGCACGAACATGAGTCTGCAAAGATGGAGTCTCCAGAGTGTTTCACAATGTAGGCCATGATTCTTAATTTCATCCCACAAACTGAAGAGGTGCTAGACGTGCCACTTGGGTTTTGAACATGCACAAAACATTTTGGGATACATTTGCTCTCAAATTAATCACAGAGTAGAAACAGGCATCTTGAACTGTTATGAGACCACCAGAATTTGGTCGTAGGTGTTTCCAGTCTGTCTCGAGAACACCAGCGCTGTGGTTTGACACTTGCACCAGACAAAAAACTTGTCCAGATTTAAAAAGAAAAAAAAAAGTATTATAATAATACATATGTACCGTACTAAGAAAAAGGTGTTCAGATTGCCTTAAAACATGTATTTCAGCATATTAAATAATAAGCATGACCTTTCTATTGGTCCATTGCATTTGTGCTCAGAACCTGGAAGTTTCAAGTAAAAAAAAAAAACAATAATAATAATCGACAGGAACGACAATCAAAAATCCAACTTGGAAATTCTGAGATTCTTGACTAACCCCAAATCCAAATTTCAGTCTAGCTACCTTGTACAAGATAAGTGGAGATAAGTGGTTGTAGTCATACTGAACAAATAAATGCCACTTTGATCAGTTTATGTCTCATTAAATGTCATACACATATAATATTTAATAGAAAGCATGTTGCAAATGTGTTTGAATGTATAGAACAGAGGGAAAGTTCACAGGCACTGGGTTTTATTATTAATGGTAATGAGCCTGGTTATAGTTACTCTGATCACAAAACTCAGCATTTTGCAAATCCATCCATCCATCCATCCATCCATCCATCCATCCATCCATCCATCCATCCATCCATCCATCCATCCATC
>JARVLU010001196.1:33160301-33174164 GCA_031762415.1 Simpsonichthys santanae | reverse complement strand
ATAGTACATGAATGTTTCTGTTCAGTGCCCTGAGATGACTTCTATTTTGACTTGGTGTTATATAAATACACTGAACTGAATTAAATTAGCCAAAACATATACAGTATAAACATAGAGGTCCACAGTATGTCATTTTATGAAAAATTCCCAGAAGTGTCTCATCATATTTAACAGGCAAAAGTGCATGTGGAAGTTGAAGAGACAGGGTGACAAAATCACTCATGAACCGTCACACACAAGAACTAACGTGAGTCCTGTCCCAACAGAAAGTCCAAGTTTCACACGATTTATGCAAATGTGAGGTTTCATTTACTATTTTTAATTTTTTTAATTTTAATTTTAATTTTTTTGCACTTTCATTTGATTGTAGCCAATAATGCTACATGGTTAATATTTATTGTGCAGAAAGCATAACTTAGATTAGTCTCAATAATATCTTTTTTTTTTTCTGTATTATGAACTGTTGAGTTAATACTACAAAAGCAGAACAAGTAACATACAAAAGCAACACATTCTACCTTATTATAATAGTTCAAGTTTTGTAACTACTTTGAAAAAAGCAGGCAAGGATTGCAACTTAAACAATTGGTTTCTCAAAATAAAATGTATAGTAAAGTTTTGCAACTGAATAAACTTGGTGTAGGAAAGTAGCTCCAGTGTATTTTACATGAAATAAAACACATCTTACATTAAGAAAATAAACTTCCCCCACAGAACAAGCTGCAACTCAAACTGACAGTGACATAAAATGGTACATTGAGGTAAAAAATAATACCAAACTATGTACTCTATCAAAGGAGAAAAATAGAAATAGTTAAAATTTTATGTGTATCTATCCAAAAATAACTATGCTTCATCATTTTTCATGTATTTATTTACTCCTGAAACGCCTCCGGGGAGGTGACAAAGCGTTTAGCAGCTCTTCTTCAGTTTGTGACACATTTGTCTTCAGCTTGCATTAAGCGCAGCAATTAATGCATGTTAATTCTTAATTATGCTAATTACATTTGAAACGGGCTGTGAGGTTCGAACGGGGTGGTTGGATGCGAGAAGAAGATGCTTGGGCGACACAGCGGCTGTTGCTGTTGTCTCTGGTCGTGTTTGTAGCACGGTCACATGTCCTACGGTGTTAGGAACCGTTAATGAGGATGCGGGTTCAAAACATGACAAGCTCTCAGCCTGAAGAAATAATTGGACTGTCTTATTTATCTGTTGAAAAATGTATAAAGAGAAATATTTATTCATTTGCACGTTTCTCAATCAAAAAAAATAAATAAATAATAATCCAAAATATATTTTGTCTTTGAACAAAACAGATTTGGAATCAGCACTTTTGGAGCAATTTTTTAAAAATGCTTTTTCATAAAACTTAAAATAAGGATGTTTTTAGATTAATATTTGAGTATTTAAAAAAGAGGGAGTGGTGGCACAGAGGTTAGAAAAGGTGGGCCTGTGATCGGAATGTCACCAGTTCGACACTGACAAAATCAAAATGTGGATGGAAAAGGTGAAACAGCCACAACTGCCTCCACCGTCATTTTCCCCACTCTGAACCCTTGAGCAAGGCTCTTAACCCCCCACCATCCACTCCCCCGGGTGCCCTAGATGACAGCTCCCTGCTCCACACAGAGGGCTGTGGTAGCTCGGTGGTCTGTACGTCAGGAAGGGCATCCGCCGTAAAAAAAATTTGCGTCATCATGTGCGTTAGTTCGCTGTGGCAACCACTGAAGAAGGAACAAGCCAAAGGAGATTTTTTTTTTTTTTGAATATTTAAAAAAGAGAAATTAAAAAAAAAATGCCAAATTGAGTTTGAATTTAAAATTAAGTGAGCAATTTCATAATTTGATGGGTATTAACCTCCCAAATGTTTTTTTTTTTCCTTCATCGATTCTTGACCTGTTTGGGGTGTCTGTGGCTGAGTGGTTAGAGCAGTCGTCCACCAATGCGAGAGTTGGGGGTTCGATTCCACCAGCAGTCACATGCTGAAGTGTGCCTGGACGAGACACTGAACCCCCTCATTGCCTCTGACGTGTGTCCCATCGATGTATGAATGTGATAAATCACTGATAAGTCTCTTTAGAATGATTTGTTCAATTATCTTTGCACAGATCTAGTAGAGTGCTGTATGAATGAGGCACAGAGTACTTTGAGTATCCTTATCAGATAGAAAGGTGCTATATAAGCACAGTCCATTCCATTTACCATTTGTAGCTGCAATAAATATGACCAACTAAACGACAATAATATAATGTGTCAAACAGAGCGTACACTTAAGAGCATTGATCTTGCTTTGGCCATGTTGGCTGGAACATTTACACGCTTGGAGTTCAGTTCTTTACATGCTAGCTGCTTCACACTCAGCAGCACAATTCCCCCGAGGAGCACAACAAGCAATCTGTCTGGTGGGTAATGTACTGTACACATGTGCTGTAATGAGATACAATTAAATAAAGGCAAATTGTGTTGACAACTCATGTATTTAGTTTTAGGAGGTTTTTCTTATAGGGATGGCTCAGCAACGCAGTGGTTAAAGCTACTCCCTCTCAGGGAGAAAGTCGTGGGATCGCCTCCAGGCACGGGGCCTTTCTGGGTATAGGTTTCATGTTCTGTCTCTGTGCACATGTGGGCTTCCTTCAACTGTTTGATTTCCTCTCACAGCTTAAAAACATGTATTTTAGGTTCACTGATAAACTGTCCTTAGGTGGGAGTGTGACTACCACAGTGACTACTGGAGGAAGGCCCCAGCTCCTAGCGACCCAGACAGGAGAAGCAGGTAAAGAAAAAGCAAGGATTCATCTTTTTATTTGCTTAAAACAACAATAAAGCAACAAAACCGAACAAAATGAAAAGGAGCAACAACAAAAAAGAAGAAAAAATACCAATGTTTGTGTCTTAAAAACATCTCCGCAAATGTATTTCATAAAAGTGTAGCATCCTATTAGTGTAATCCCCCAACCAGAAACCTGCAAATTGTGCACTTCTGGTTTTACAGTTCCACAAAATGACTTTAATTCCCCCTTTTATTCTCCTGTGTTTTGGGTATTCAAGGAAAATGAACAAGACATGGTTCGCACTGTTAAAGGCTGTGGCAGTCGGAATATTTCACCTGACATGAGCTGTGCTAGTCGCATGGCACAAACCAACCACAACTGGGCCATTAAATATATGTAAATGAAGAGAAACACAAGAGAGCCGGGTATAATAGCACGCACAAGGGAGAAATGGATCCTGGGTAGTGATTAATTTATTTGATGATGCCCCCAGTGAGGAATTTTAGGTCACAAATGAAGTGACAGGATGACAAATTACCATTTTAAGGAATTTACTGGGAATCATTAATGAACAATTGTCAGGTAGTTTACAGCAGGCAGAGGAGATGGAATAAATGAAGATCTCTATCCTCATCAGAGATAAATTACTTCATTCTTTTTCAGCTCATCTTTCCAAAGTTGTACTATCTCAAAAATGCAGTGAGCTCTTAATTTAACAGCAAATATATTTAGCTGGAAATGACTCATTTAATTTGCTTTTTACTGGGAGGTAGGGATAGATCTAGATAAGAAGAAGCCACCAAAAGCTTGTTAATCTGAATCACCCCTGCTGCGACTAAACATTACAGTTTCTTATCTACTTTGTACAATGGCGCTCAGCAACATGAGCTTATCAACATGAAACTTTTGTCCTTTCGCTCTGCACGCAACAAGGCGAGCTCAACTTCTTTGAAATCTCTGTCACAACTTGAAGGGATGTAACCGTGACGCCACCTGGAGCGAACATAGTGATCCAGGGCGTCCCGTCGTCAAATTGATCCTGACAGCTTGAAAAATCATTTTGATTGCAATATACATCAAAAGCTATATTGATGCTTTGTAATTTCAGGCACATGTCCAATTAGAGGGGGAAAGGAGGTTTATGCAGCCTGGAACATTTCTTATAAGAAGAAAAATATAGATTGCTTCTGGCATGTCCTAAACTATGCAGCTTTGTCACTGACAGGATAAATCAATTCATTAATTAAAATTAGGCTCATGTGTAAAAGGCAGTATCATAGTTTATTTAAGTGTTAAAGGAGACAGATGGTATTTTAAGAGTCACTGTCAAGCTTGTCTGTCCCGTTCAGTTTGGTGCCTTTAAATGGCTTTTAAAAGGCGGTGGTAAAAGAGAGCGAAGATGACAGGAGGAATCTTCGCTGCATGTATTAATGCGACAGATTCCTTGATTTCCCTTCTGGGCCCTTCAGGAAGACCAAATGCTTCAGCAACTCAATGGTGCATTTTAGTAGGTGTGACAAATACCGTTGCTCTGGAAGTGCTAGTTGGTTTACAAATGACATGTCGCTGGGATGTTTCACAACACTCATGATTGCACGTTCCAGAAGAGAAGTGGTGTCCCAGTTTGGTCCAAGCTGCAGTGATGTTTCCCAGACATTAAGCTTTTTTTTTCTTTTCTTTTTTTTTTATTTTATTTATTTTTTTTTTTCTTCTTCTTCTTCTTCTGTTACTGTTTTGGCAATAAAACACAAGAATTCATAAAAAATAGAAAATTTACTTTGAAATAAATCAATAATGCTACTGATAATCAGTGATGCAATATACTGTAGTCTATGTTACGAGGAGGGAGTTTTATAAATATATGTTATTTTTTAAATATTTTAGCAGTCCCTAATGAAATATTGTCTGTTGAATGATAAGTGGAGATAATTAAAATTATCAGAATTGTTTAGTTATTTTACATTGTGTATTCTGTTCAGTGTTGAAGAAATATAAAGTCTCCTCGCTTTCAGTGGGTGAAAGGTGAGGTACACCTTGGACAGGTCGCCACTCCATCACAGGTGCAACGCAAACACACTTAGCTGTCACACACTGCTCAGTTTGGTGGTTTTGGACCAGCCTCCGTCTGAGACTCCTGTTAGATTGTAAATGCATCAGGGTGCTGTTAAAGCCTCCCGGATGGGAAGCTAAATGTCTTCGGCCACAGAATAGAAATCAAGATGTTTTGCATTGTAATATTTTTTTTTTCCAGTGTCCTGAATAACTGAAAATCTGCACCAGCATTCTTCTACTAATTGAGTGTCAGAAACAAGTCTTCATATTTCAGCCTAAAGTCATCAAAATACAAATTTGCCGATGCTGTAATTGGATAAGTTAGTTAGTGTATATTTATTGCAGACATGTTTGAAATATGAGGGGGGGAAGTCCTTTAAGACAGAAACAAAGAAGAAGAACGTCTGTGTATTTTAAGCAGTAAGAAATATAAATACCCCTACACAACCTCTGACCAATCCTCTATGGTGTCACAAGTGAATGGATGAGTGACCAGGCTAATCTTCACACTCTGCATTGGACACACACTGCATGTACCATGAAAGTGTCTGTGAGCTTCTTTCCAGATTGTGCCCAATTTCATGGTGCTATGCACAGACGGCATCAGTTCATCACACTGATTTGCCATAAATCCAGCGTTTTCCGTGTATTCACAGCAAGCCACACCATGGATAGTAATGCCAACAATAGAGTGTAACAGTAAGCATTTTAAATTAAGCAGCGAAGTCTTTAAGTACAACTTGCCGAACAACTTCAGTTGTTCCACAGTCATGAAAAAAACAAAGACGAGGAAGCTTTTAGTTTTACTTATCCAGTTTAATGCAAAATGATCTTTCCGTCTACAGTGTCTCAGAGTTCATTTTTCTTAGTCTATTTTTTTATTTTACCACATTGTGTACACAGTTGACCCTTGCAAGGTAATTTAAGTCCTCTTGCACATTAAAAATTTATAAAATAAAACAAAGTTGTTCATGTGCATTTTCAGCAAACACCATTCTTCCATTTTTTATTTTATTTTGCCCAGTGGGACTCTTCAACTTTTCACATTTTTGTACATTTTGTTTTAGTTGAAACAGTGTGGCCTCGTGCCTGCAAAGTTTAGCAAAACCATATATGGTACAGTATTTGGGAAACATAAAATAAATATATCCTTTAAATATGTTTGAAGTTAAAATGATCAAGAATCAGCTGTACCTGTATGTCCTTAAAGGGTTCATTGAGGAAGACAAAAAAAAAAAAACTTTGTGCCTCAAGCCCTGTAATTCTCAATCGGGTCATCTGGACAGTTTCTTTTTTATAAAGACGTTTCTTCCTCTATACGTAGGACTTCATCAGTCAGAGGTGGTCCAGGAAACTGTTTCCCCACAAAGCAGTAAACTCCTTAAGTGGACCAACCAGTTTGCTGGAGCCAAGATGGTTTCTGGGGGCCGTCCTGTCCCTCGTCGACTCCTCCCAGGCAGACACAGCCAAAATGGTTCAAGGCAACAAAGTAAATTACTTTCTGATAATGTCATTGAAAGCTATCCACTTGTTATTGAGATATTTTGCTAACAAACAAACAGTTGGTACTAATATCTCTTTCCAAGGTTTTAAGAAGAAATGCCACACATTTATGCTTAAAGTATGTGACCATGATAAGCTGCTCTGAATTTTAGCTCAGTACGTATTTGTACAATTGTTTGAGTCATAGACAGTTTTGTGTTTGCTCAAATTATTTTGTTATGGAGGCCATTTTGAATCCAATTAACTCTAAATGTACTGCTGTAGATGTTCATCAAGGCATTATAGTCAGACCATTCCATTGAAATCTGTCCAGTCGTGAGATATTTTGCTAACCCTGCAGACCAACAGACAGAACATTATCACCTTCTGTGATATGTTGCTGGTTCAAATCTTGTGCAAAAACAGGACAAAGAAGAAAACTTACCTCTAGGGGACTCTAACTTACGTTGCAGTGATTGCAGCGAGTAAACCAGCTGTTCGCCATTTGTCTTCGTTTGGTCAGTGAAGCAGTTCTGCCTGCAGCTGCTGGGGAGGATTTCACCTTTTTACTCACATCTGCATCGGTGATGTAAGCCAGGGTGGCTTACTCAAAGAGTTACTAGCAAATATCTTGGGAGGAAAACAGTTACGCTGTTGGATATTCTATTGGTAATTAATTTCTGCCAAATGCAGAAGTACTGTAATAATGTTTTCCCCCTGTCAGTGAGTGTGTGTGCTTGACTGCAGCATTAGCTAAATATTTCATAAACCACTGGATAAATTTGAGCACATCCTTTAGAAAATAACCATCCATGCATTATCTTTACCTGCTTCTTCCTTTCCGCACTTCAAATCAGCCATAACCAACATAAAAATGGCTAAAACTCAGAAAATGTTGGTTACTGAGTTCAAACTTGGCACAGTAGTAGCTGATGGTCATTCCCAAAATATAGCTGAGCACCAACAGATCACATGAGAGCTTGTAATATCTCATGAGATCACATATTTACAAGGTTTGACCAAAACAAACAGCAGCTCACATCTCCGTATAATACAGAGTTCAAAACTATGGCATGTTCAGTTGCATGTTTTGAATGATATTCCTGAAAGATTTGTTGATCACCAAACTATTAAGACTTCTTCTATAATCCAGCAAGTGCTCTTGATCGTTAATCCTTAACCTGAAGTAAAACTATTTACTGTCTCAAAATCCAATAAATATCATTAACCTAAATAGTCTAATTATTATTATTATTATTATTTTTTTTTTTTGTTTTGTTTCTGACAAGTTGGATTAAGCCGTTTGGGCCATTAATTGTGCTAAACATAATTTACCATATTTTTCGGACTATAAAGCTCACTTAAAATCCTTTAATTTTCTCAAAAATCAACAGTGAGCCTTATAATCTGGTGTGCCTTATACAGTATATTAGTTCTGGTTGTGCTTACTGACCTCAGATTGATTTTATGTGGTACACGGTGCTCCAAAATCTGTCAAAATGTTTTAGTTTCACTTAATGCGCTTTATAATCTGGTGCGCCTTATAGTCTAAAAAATATGGTATGTTTTCATCGCTGCACATTATTTTTGGTATTTCTCTCACCGAAGGAAAAAAACAGGATTCCTCCTCAAGGATGTGTGAATTTTATCATCTCGTCCTGAAGAAACTGAAGAAGCATCACTCTGAAAAACAACTCCTCTCTGCTGTCAGGATCGCACGAGTAACTTAAACGCAACTGGATATTGACAGAGCTGATGCCTCTGAAAGTCAGAATCCCGTAAATTATTTGCGCTCCTTCCTGCTTTCATCTGTTATTGCTCTTTTAAAGCGTACAGGAGGACGAGCGCAGCTCAAACGAGACAAAACAAAACGTCACAGGCAGAGCGGTTCGCTCCAGCTCTCTCTGCGGCTGTCGTTCCATGCACACACATCAAACACTGGCAGCCAGCAAATGCCAGGTAAACAGCTCGTTAAAAATGGGGGGCACGCCATCATTCACAGGATTCCATTACCTGGACCACAATGCAAAACAAACACACAAAAAACAACAAACAAACAAACAAAGCAGTCTCGTCAGAGGGTAGACCTGGACACAGTAAATTCTGTGGGATTAATGAGATTGTCTGAACACAATGAGATGGTGATGAAACCTGAGCCATGACAGATCTGAGATCAGATTTTAAGAAGAGACACTCAGTTATTGCATGGAGGAACAATGAGGCTGAATTTGATTTGGGCTGCCATATTTTGGAAGCAATTTGTTCATTTAATATATTTGCAGATGTCTCTAGAGGCAGAGTTTACACAATGGGTGCAAGAATTTCAAGCTCTTCCGACTCACACAGTAATTAACAGACTGTCAGGCAGGTGTTTTAATTTCAGTGGATTAATTAGTCTCTATTACACATATAAATGAAGAATACATTGAATATGTTCTTTTAAAACCAAATAAAATAAAGTCAAATGCAGTCCGAGGCTTTTTCTGACCATCTCCTGTCAAATGTAAAAGTCATGCAAATCCTCACACATAAATAACTGTACATCATAAACAAGATTTATAATAATGCAAATTCAGATTTACAGACGACTGTTCAAAAATGATGCTTCACGTAAACATTGACCTGTACCAACTTTTGAGATTTGTCACTTACTATATAAACTTCAAAACTACAATTCTATTGTTTGATATTCTAACTGTGCAACAGTTTTTAAGCCAACTTTTAGTTTTGAGTTAATGTTTTGCTTCTTTTAGCTTGTTAGACTTTTAAATGTAATTGTCCTTCTGTTACTTGTTTATTTATTTATTTTTTATTTGCTTGTATTGTTGATACTTTTACATAGCTTTTTCCTACTTTTTATCTTTTAGCTAACTTTTTTTGCTTTTGGCTAACATTTTGCTGCTTTAGCTTTTAGCTAGATTTTTGCTACGTTAAGTTTTTCTCAAGCCGTTTGCTAGTTTTAGCTTTTAGCTTGTCTTGTTTTGCTACATTTAGCTTTTAACTAGTGTCACTAGTTGGGTCTTTTTGTGCTTTAAGTTTTCTCTTTGCTTCTTTTAGCTCATAGTTACTTTTTTTATTTATTTTTTTTACTTTTGCTACTTTATCTATTAATCAGCATTTTTGGTAAGCTAGCCTTCCTACTTTTGGCTAACATTTTGCTGCTTTAGCTAGTTACTGTAATGCTTTTATTTTTCACAAGCCCATTGCTATTTTTAGCTTCTAATCATGATTTTGCTACTGTGTTGCTATATTTAGCTTATAGCTACCTTTTTGCTGCATTTAGCTTTTATTTTTTGCTGCTTAACGTTTGGCTAGATTTTTGCTACTTTAAGGTTCACGCTATTGTTGAGTTAATTTTTGCTTTTAACAAGCCATTTGCTATTTGAATCTTTTAGCTAAGCTTTTGTAGCTTTGGCCTAGCATTTAGCTGTTTTGGCTTTTAGCCAGCTTTTAGCTATTTTGGGTTCTAGTTATGGTTTTGTAACTTAGATTTAAATTAATTTTTTGCTAATCCTAGCCTCTATTTACCATTTTTGTTGTGTTTTAGCATTTACATTTGCTACTTGTAGTTTTTAGCTAAGCTTTTTTATGCATGTTGCTACTTTTGTCTCAGATAGCATTCTGCTTCTCTTAGCTTAAACAATTCAGCTTCAGCTTTTCCAGACAATTTTAGCACCCATTTATCTCAGAGGATTCCCATGGCATTTTGTTTATCCAGAAAATTTCATTTGGTTAGTTAATGCTGAGATCTTCTTTTTTTTCTTTTGAGCCCAAAACTGAAGACACCCTCTGAGACATTAGAGGACAGAGGGACAGGAGCAGCACCCAGTGTGTTTCAGTAACGTGTAGGTGGGAAGACTCGAGCATATGAAGCTGCACAAACAGAACAGCAGCAGCAGAACAAACAGCTGTTGGGACGTATGATCTCTGGTGACGGGTTCTCTCAGGTCACTTCACAGAGACTCCAGGTTTGTTCTGCTTCTGTTAAGAAACTCTGACCAAAGGTGACCCTCTGCACCTCTTTAAGCTTGAAAAAACACAACTGTGTACTTTGTTAGACCTCATACAAACATACTTTTTTCTCTTTTGAATAGATACTTTATGTATGCGTGGCTAAATGAGGCCACGGTGGGACGGTCTCTCTTTTAACAAACTGTTTACCTGCTGTCTGGATGCTGAAAATAATAAACAAGGGTTCATAAAGTAGAAATGTCGTCTCTATTAGACTCTCAGAAAAATGTTTGTTTTGTTTGTCTTGCCCCCAGTGTGACCTCGAACTTGATAAGAATGAATAAATGGATGAATCTAGAGATAGATGGATGAAGAGCCGAAACAAAATCCGATCTTGTTTGTTGCACATCTGACATGTTTATTGGCCCTTATGACAAGAAGTTTAAGATTATTTTTATGCTCAATTTATAAAACATAAGAAGCTGAAAACCATATACTGTATATTAATCTATGTGTAAATCATTGGTGTATACAAACTAAATGTGGTTTGCTTATTACATACAGTCACATGTCTCAAACTCAGTCAAAACAATCTTTTTCAATATTTGTCTTTACAAAATTTAATGTCATTGCAACCAAACCTGCACTTTTTCCTTAACCAAAGTACTTTGTACATTTCAAAAAAATCTGTGAACAAATGTTGAAATAAAATTGTAAAATGAATGAGAGGAGTTCAAAACGAATGCCTTGTCATTTCTACAAAGTAAATGTACAAAATGTTTACTTCGGCTCATGTACATCCATGTATACATGGCAGTCACATGACCAGGTGGATAGTACTGGTAAGTTTCTTGTTGGTTGAGACTAATGTGGTTGCAGTATAAACAGGTTTTACAACAACTTACGCTCCCATTCAGCTAAAAAAAAAAAAAAGAAAAAATTAAACAAAGGCCCAGAACTTTGGATTTTTGTTTGCAATGGGTCTTCATTTCCCTTTAAAACTCCAGTACCTCTGTTCCTAAAAGTTTACTGACTGCTGTTCAAAGAAGAGGGAACGTGGATGAGTCACAACTCTTTTTGAGATGTTTTGCTGCCATCCAACACAAAGTTATTTATTTTTTATTTTTTTACGTACAGTCTATTAGCTGGTTCCCAACCGTGGTCCATGAGGAACTCCATCCTGCATGTTTTTGTTGTTTTTCTGCTGCAACACACCTGATTCAGTGGTTTAATTACTTCCTCAAGTTCTGTAGAAGCCGGTTAATCACCCGTTCATTCAAATCAGGTGCATTGAAGCAGAGAAGCAAATAACCATACAGGATGGTGTTCCTCAAGGACGAGTGTTGGGAACCACTGATTAGCATTCAGTTTACGTACAGTTTTTAGTTTAAATTTCAGATAGATAGATAGATAGATAGATAGATAGATAGATAGATAGATAGATAGATAGATAGATAGATAGATAGATAGATGGATAGATAGATAGATGGATAGATGGATGGATAGATGGATAGATAGATAGATGGATAGATAGAGATATGATTTTAACTTAAACTCAATGTGTTTACCATATTCCATTGTGAATATAATGTGGGTTTGTGACATTTACAAATCGGTGCATTGTTTTTTTTTTTTTTTCTTACAGAATGTCCAAACATTTTTAAATGAAGGGGTTGTACTAAAATCCATTGTGACTTGTATTAGAAACAAAGACATATCTTTGCATAAAATATCTGAACTATAATTACCAAAATTACTAAACATTGTTATGAATTGATGTGGTTGCACTGATTTTTTTTATACCTAATATCACATTTCTTGTTTTCACAAAGGTCAGTTCAAGCTGCGAGAGAGAAAGAACAATAAATAAATAAATGTCTTCTAGATTTCTCCTGCAGATAGTTGTCTATCTGGGAGTCAGGCATCCTTCACCTTCTGTCCCTCTCAAAGGGGCGACTCCGGCAATTATAGTGGGGGAGAAATGTGAGACAGGTAATGGGATTTTTTTTCTGCTTTGAATGATTCTCACGCTTCTCAGGGGATAAGCAGGTGGTATGACACAAGTTCATCTTCTTCAGCTGAATGACACGTAATTTATATTTTCAAAGCAGATCCTATGACAAGTCTCATACAAAGACAGAGAGATCACAATATATCTCCATCCTAGCATCTCTTGCACTCGACACTGACCAGAGAGACATTTTCTGTGTGTGTCTCAAGCCACGTCGTGCTCCTGCGAGATAATCGCTGCGCATGCTGCAAGACGTTAAAACCCCATAAATGAGCAAATCTGTGAACCTTGTTGGCAGGCGGTTCTGATGATTTTCACGAAGTAGCATCTATTTTGAGGTGAGAAAGTTACTCATGTTGGCACTTCACATGAAGGCTCTGCAAGAACTTGCAAACAACAAGTGTTATGGAGCCTTATGTAATCACAGACTGGGCTGCAAGCACCGACGAGACACGATTTACACGACTCTCATCAAAAGTGTTGCTCAGCAAACTTGTTTCTCATGTCTGTCACTACCTGAAGCCAAAAGGCAATAATAATGAAAATGTAGCTTTTGTTTGTCTTTGCTCTAAGGTAGTTGACACAACAAATTCAGACATGAAGCTGAAAATGGCTGCAGGGTGAGCGACAGCTTGCTGCGTCTCGGTGCTTATCTTGTTCATTTTGCCACTGCCAGTTATTGTGTGAGTGCTTTCATTACTTAGAGGCTTTGGAATATTAATAACAAGGCCAGGATTTAGTGAGAATATGCTTCTATCAAATTCCTTTCTAAAGGATATTTATCACTCCGTAACTTTCTTTTGCCGTTATATGATCTAGTCTGCGTTTTAAAACAAATCAGAGAATTATTGCTAAGATAATTACCTTTATGGGGCAATACTAAAATGCACAGGAGACACCTTGTAAACTATTTTAGTTTGGTTCATTTGTCATCTCATGCTGTTGGTTGAAGTACACCATAAAACCTGATGATGTTATGTTGTTTATTTTTCATATGCAGGTTGACACAAGGTCAACAGTGCAATAAAATGTTCAGGATGATAAGAACCGATTTGACTAGCTAAAAACAAACAACAACAAAAAACAAAACAAACAAACAAACGAGAAATACTAAAGCGTGCAATAAGGGTACAAAATAAAGTACCAAAAAGGGATAAAGAAATGTATTTACAAGGTCCAAAAGAAATATCGTAAACAACAACATGGTAGAATATAACAGTGCAAGCAGGATGAATCTGTGTATTTATTTTGCGTGTGTAAACCAGCCACTAGCGAGCACAAACCAGTGTATCTCTTATGCTGGTCCCAAGCCCGGGTAAATGGTGAGGTTTGTGTCAGGAAGGTTATCCGACGGAAAACTCTTTCGTCAATACTATAATGCGAGTTCATCAAGTTGAGATGGAGGAGGATGAGTCACTGTGGCAACCCCTGAAGAGGGAAAAGAAGAATTAATTTTATGAATGATTATTTCACAGGTAGTAATAATATAAGCTTAAATGCACATGATATATAATGCACATACACTACATTGCCAAAAGTATTTGCTCACCTGCCTTGACTCACATATGAGCTTAAGTAACATCCCATTCCTAATCC
>JARVLU010001196.1:33129315-33140065 GCA_031762415.1 Simpsonichthys santanae | reverse complement strand
CCCCGCCCCCCCCCCCCACAGGCGACAACCGTGGAAATTTACTGCATATCTATTGCCGTAATAATATTATGCCTTAGAACAGTATTCTTAGTTCTAGTTTTTTTTTATTTCATAACGGATGTGTTAGGCTGCTACTTGTTTTGTTTGTGTGTGTGTATATACTGTACTCCCACATGTCTTAATTCTTTATAAGAAATTACTAAAAGTATACCAAAAGTTATATCATCTTCTACTAAATCAATGCAGACACCCTCGTATACATTTGAAACATGTAGACTATTACATTCTGTTTAAATTCTCCCAGTTGATTGCTGTGTCTTGAGTTCTGACAGGTACTGTAACAAATTTAAAGCTGCCTAGTACTTTCTTATTGCTAATATTAATAGTAATTAATATGACTATTGACAAATATTATGCAGTCAGCAGCACACATATTATTCACATTCATTTGAATTTTGGCAATAAACAGCATAAATAAATAAAAATGCTAAAAATAAATAACTAATTAAACAGTAAAGCAAAATATGGGGGTGGAGGGGGGGTGCACAGAGGCTAGCGAAGGTGGACCTATGACGGAAGGTCGCCACTTCGGCTCCTGTACCAGCATTATTTTTTTTAAAAAGTGGAAGGGAAAGGTGAAGCACTCACACCTGCCTCCACCCTCATTTACCCCACTCTAGGCCCTTAAGCAAGGCCCTTAACCCCCACCATATGCTCCCTCAGGTGCCCTAGATAGCAGCGCTCTGCTCCACCCAGAGGACTGTGGTAGCTCGGTGGTCTGTGGTTGTGTGAGAGGAAGGGCATCCTGCATTAAAATTATTACAAAGTCTTGGTGCGAGATAGTTTGCTGTGGCGACCCCTGAAGAAGGGAGCAGCCAATAGGGGAAAAAAAAAAAAAACAGTAAAGCAAAATGCTAAACAATGTTTAAAAACAACTTAACTTGTGAGCTGGTTGTATTTTTTGGTAACTGATGACAGAGACAGTCAGGACTGGTTCGATCGAAGCATCTGATGAAACATCAATCCATTTTCTTTTACCAGCTTTTTCCTACAGGTGGGGTTCCTCCTTCCAGCAGTCACTGTGCGATAGGCAGGGTACACCCAGTACAGATCGCAAACCCATCCCAGAGACACATAGAGATAAACAAGACAACCATTCACACTCACTCACACCTGAGGGGCCAAGATGGTGTAGAGGCAGGGCAGCCAGCTTGGGACCCGAAAGTCCCAGGTTCGATCCCCGGTCACTGCATACCTTGTGGTGTCTCTGGGCAGCATTACCTGGGCGCTTTCGATAGCTGCCCACTGCACCACCTGGTGGTGGATGGGTTAAATGCAGAGACTAATTTCGTCTTTGAAAGGTAACATACAGTTGATGACATTGTGTGACATTATTATTAGTATTATTATCTAGGGAAATTTAGAGTGACAATAACCTTTGTGTGTGTGTGTGTTTGTCTGTGTTGTGTGAGACTCTTAATGATAGCATCATTTATTCATTCTACCTTTATTTATACAGGTTAGTCACATTGAGTCTCGGGGACTCTTATTTACAAGAGGGACCTATTTTAAACAAAGAACACAGATGAGGTACAGACAGCGATATTCAATTGTATAAAATGCATATAAAATGAAAAAGTAATATAAAAACAAAACAGAAAAACAGCTACATTATAAAACAGTGTAAATACTAAAAACGGGAACATGTCTGCATTGGATCAGCATCAGTGGCTACACTGCTGACTGTCAATTACTGTATGTTGGTATTTATAATGATCCACAACCTCTACAACCTAATCATTGATCAGAACTGGGGAAAAGGGTAATTGACTCTTCCTAAAATTAACACCCATATTTTCAGTTTTGGAAATATTTATGTTCAAGTAAGATATTCAGAATCATTCAGTAAGGAGTCACAGTGGGGACCGTGGTGCATGTCATCACCCCCCCCCCCCCCCCCAACAGTGAAACTGACTCACGTTTTGCTCCCACTAAAAGTTCAAAATTACCTTTTCGTAAGAGCTTATATTTGTTCTGTATTGTACCCAATGTGTTGAGCTGAATCTGTTCACATTTATTTTTTAGGTGTTCATCGACAAGTTCTTTTTACTTCGATTGGCTGGTTTTTGGGCTATCACCTTTCAAAGTACGTCAGATACGCTTATGCCAAAGTGAATCGAGACAGGGAGGAATACATGAAACTCCATCCAGAGAGATTTCTAGAAAGAAGTAAGTCGAGCTTTTCAGTACAGTATTTGGTTGTGTGTGTGTTAGGGGGTGGGGTTGGTGGGGTTAGTGCTTATGGAGAAAATTTGCTCAAACAGAGGAGTATTTATGTAGCTGGCACATGGACTTGTTTTATGTACTGTATATTATCATTGTGCTCAAAGGCTGTAAGGTGCAATTTACTGTAAAACTGTAAAGATTTTTATGCTTAATGTTTTATATTCTGTTTTTATATACTGACTATAAAACCATGTTCTGATCACAGATCTGTAGCATGTTGGCCTTGAAACATAGCTGCCTGATTTTCTGCACTATAAAATTTTTATTCTTCTTTTATCCTCCCAGAAAAAAGGACCTTTGCAGAGATCACTGAGCCATTCTGTCCTATCCGCTAAGCGTCAGTGGCTGATGAGAGGAGAACATGAAAGGAAAAGAGGATGTGAAAACTGTAATGGCTGGAGAAACCTGTTTGTAAAAATACTTATATGTAAATTAAAAAACACCAAATTTATACATTTTCTGACTGAATTTTTCTTTAGTGACAGCTTTAATTGGGTGGGTTTATTCATAAATCATAAGAAGTCTAGAAAACTTCTTAATCTTCATGGCAATATTTTAATAGCTATTGTAATTAGCAAAGAATGAGGTACAAGTGATCTAGTTTTGGCAAAGCACGTTTATTCCATTTTCAACAGAAGTTTAGGGTCATTGAATGAAAACAGTTCGTCTGTCTGACGTTTTCCAAACACCAGAAATTGTATGCCAATTTAATGTCTTGCCACTCCAATTATGTCCAAGTATTTCTCAACGAGGCATTTACTTTGGATCGTGAGGTCGCTCATCACAGAAAACAGTCCTCTCAGGTGGAACCGAAAGAGTGCTTCAGGATCAGCGTCCAGCAGAGTCTCCGGTGTGAGCGCCGCGTTCTTGGACTTGTGGTCGTCCGGGGAAACCAGGCTGCTCTCCACCGTGTTTCGGATGGCCTTGAGCATCAAGAAGTTGGAGTACAGATCTCTGCAGGCGTCCTCGGTTGCCTCGCGCTCCGAGGGCACGTCCCGCAGCAGGCTCGGCAGGAGAATGGTCCTCTCCATGTCGCTGACGGCCGAGCTGTATCGTTTCAGAGTCAAAACCAGGCTGTTCTGGTAGAATTTGCCATCGGTGGACTGCATGGTTTTCAGATGGACGGCTGCGCCTGAGCGGTGGTGGAAGATGGGACGCGGTGTGCAGTGCAAAGCCACGAGAGCAAACTGCTGTTTAAATGTTCGCTAGATGTGGGTTGATCCCGTGCTGTTGCACCATCATCATCCGATACATTTAGAAAATCTTTTGAGGTCTACGTTGTGTCAAACCTTATCTTTATTTGATTTGCACAACCTACAGTATCTGGATTTCTCGTTTCAGAACAGAGCGCACCAAAATGTACCTCTTGTCAAATTATTAACCAATGCATGCACGTGTGAGTGACCTTAAATATGGTCTGGTCGTTTTATATCGACACGCACTGAATTTAGCTGAGGATTGTAGGACGCCCACAGCAAAGAAGCCTTTTGAGGGTTGAGGTCATCTCGCAGATTGTCGTCATTTTGGACCATTTGCAAAAACAACTCGCATGTTTTGGGATTTTTCAGGTTGATTTAGCTGTGCCAGACTTTTTATGTGTTTCACAATTCAAACCCACAGGCACTGACTTTTATTTTTACATAAAACCTGTTCTAAGTTGAGACTGATGACAGTAAGATAAAGAGACAACTACATAGACTGACAGTTTCTTGTGCACTATATAAAATGCTATATAAAACGTAGCCTCTGCCTATTTGTAACTGAGCCATGCACAGGAACATTTAAAACCTTTTGTGAATCAAAAAAGTTAAGTTTGAAACATTTTCCTTCCACGTGTGCATTTTTATACAATTACTGTTGTTTCCTTAAATAAATAAAATATAATAAAGGCGTCATTTTATCTTAATAGTAGCAAAAGTTTCTAAAGCGTTGCATAACCTGAACGTGTCGAAAGCATTCTCTGCACCCAGTTGGTGCAGTGGTTTTAAACCAGCAGCACAGTTTTTACAGCGATTTTAAACAATCAACAACATAAAACTGTTCATAAACTCATGTCTGTGCCGAGCATCGTTTCATCCAAGTACCAAAATCATGTTGGCTGACATTAGGAGGGCTGGCCGTCTTCAGCAGAACACATCTAAATTAACATATTTGGTACGTTTACCTAAAAGTGAGTTTAATTTATGAATATAAACTCGAGCATTTAACTCTGTTCTTCCCTTTACCCCTGACACGTGTACAAGAAGAAGCCTGGAGACAACTTTTTCCAGCTCGGTGAGCTCCTGCTGACACAAACCAATCTTGACTTTCATCCAAATCGCACAGCTTGGAATCATCCTTGGAGAAAATTGTCTTCCCTTTTCTACATCTCAGTATAAAAAAGTGTCTGTCAGAGCGCTTCACACCTAAACAACGCTGCTAAGAAAGCACTGGCTCCCTTCTGCACCACGGCTCAGTCAGAGATTTGGATTAACACTTCCAAAGCAACTCTACCCACAATCCTGTGTGTCCTTCCTGCACTCATTTCAAAGAGTTCCTCTTTTGGCCTTTGATAATGATTTCCAGGACGTGCGTAAGATCCATCATCCTGGTGAGCATGTCCATGATGTCCGGGTGCTCCTTCGCTCCGCTGATGAACTCCTCCAGCGTCAGCTCACCTGAGAAAACAGAAGCAAAACTGAATTTTAATACATTTTAAATACCGTATTTGTCAGACTATAAGGCACAATATCAATGAACGGGTCTGTTTTCGTACATGATGCGCACCAGATTATAAGGCTCTCTGTTTATTTTTGAGAAAATGAAAGGATTTTAAGTGCACCTTGTAGTCTGAAAAATACGGTTTTCTTTGAGTCGCACAGAAAGCACAACTTGTTTCCTTTTTCATACGCCTTGAAGCTAAAATTGATCACATGATTTTTGTTCAACTTAAGGCCGCTTTATAATTTATTCATTACCTTCTCTTTTGACGTCGATTCTCTCGTATATAAGAGTCACAATCTGGTCTGGAGGGATGTCGTAACTCCTGGTGATGTCTTGAATAGCCTGAAAGAGAAGATTTGCAGTCATTTGTTTTAAAGTTTGCTTTTGACGTAACGTAGTAACTTAAAAAAGGCCACAAGAATGGGAAACTAAGGGCAGGAGTTATAAAACAAAACGAAATCTGCCACACTTTAATTCAAAGTGTATTTTATACCGTAATTTTTGTATCTATAAGACACACTTTAAATCCTTTAATGTTCTCAAAAATCATCAGTGAGCCTTATAATCAGGTGCACCTTATGTATTATTCTGGTTGTGCTTACTGACCTCAAACTGATTTTATGTTGCTATTGTGAACGAGTTGAATAAAGTTTGACTTATCTGTTTTGTCTCACTTAATGCGCCTTATAATCTGATGTATGAAAACAGACCCATTCAGTGATATTGCTCCTTGTGATCCGGTGCACCTTATAGTCCAAAAATTACGGTAATCAATAATCCATGCTTCTTTGGCCTGCGTGTGAATTAGTTTAAAGACTGTACCGGTACATTTATAGCTCACAGGCGAAGTAAGATGTGCACAGATTAGATGTTGGGTCAAGTTCATGTCCTGTTATAAACAGAACTGAACCTGTAGCTGCAAAGTTCAGATTCTGAAACCTCAGCGGAGACAACGCTGTACCTTAAATATCGTTTCCAGCTCCTCCTTGTCAATTTTCCCATTTCCATCCTGATCGAAGAGCTTGAAGTACCACTTCAGCTTCTGGTTCACTTCTCCTTTTAGTAATAAGCTTATAGCTGCAATGTATTCAACAAAGTCCAGATAGCCGTCCTGATGGGGGATAAAAAGACAAATGGTATATAAATGATTATTATTGCTTACACAACAGCATCATTATTGAACTGAAATACAGAAAGATTTAAAATTAAATAATTCAGCATTTTAAGTAATTAAAAAAAACGATGAAATTGAACTTCATTTAGTGCTTTCTGAAGATTTAAAAAAAATCACAAGCTGCAGTGGTTTCTTCCTACTTAAAATGTACAATATTCAACATGTCTGGTCGTTCCTTTTGAAATATTACAGTACATCAAGTAGATTATTTAGCAAAAATGCAGTTTTCCTTTTTAAGCTTCTTTTGTTTTCGCTCCTGAAACGATGTTTGCATCAAATAGGTCATTTCCCCTTTTATCTAGTTCACAAGTTATGATTATGGCTATTAAATAAGGTAGAAAATCAGGTTGTATTCATTTTTACCCCGTCCATGTCGAAGGTCAAGAAGACTTGGTCCACATAACTGCTGGCCTCCTCTGTCATCCCGTTTATCTCAAGCATCGTCTTCAGCTCAAACAGTGTGATGACTCCCGAGGGAGATTCCCTCATGAACTTTGTGTACCAGTGGTGCATGTCCTCCTCCAGGATGTCATCCAGGCTCGATCCGTGGGAACCCATGACTCCTTTCGAGAACTGGCGAGAAACTGTAGTCGGAGGAGATGGTGTGGCTTCAGCACCTTTGGTTTCTGCCTGAAACGCAGCGTTAAGTCCGCCCTAAGCTTTAAGCCTAAAGGAGAGATAACCCTTTAATGGGATAGCTGCAGATGCTTCCTAGAAACTCAGGACGTTCTATGATTGTAAAGAGAAGTGGGACGGATGTCATTATTCCGTGTGATGGGAGCTAAATGTGGAACAAAGGGTTCCAACAAAATGTATTTGAATCTGTTGTTGTTTTCACACCTACTATGGAGTTTAGTGACAAAACAGTACCTTAAACCTACACATTTACACATGTTTTTCTGTCATTTAAAGATTTTAAACTTATATTTATCACTTTAATTCTTGTTAAACATATGCACATGCAGGGCCACATCTATAATTTCCTATAAAATATAATGCATTTCTCAGAATAGGTTTGATTATTTCAACATGTTCTTGCTCAAGATGTATAACAGCAAGAGGAGTGAAGATTTCTAACAACACATCCTGATGCATGCTCAATAATCCAAGTAGATGAAGCTAATGAGGTTAAGTCAGGTCCACTGGAAAGATCCTGGAACGGACAGAAGAATCCGTCCAGAGGACCTGCGTTAACCTAGTTAGATGGCCTACAACAGTTTTGAAATGTTAATAATGGAGCTTGACGTTTTCTACCAGTTGGCAGCCAATGAAAAGATGTGAAGAGGGATAAATAATTACAAATCTGTGCTGTTTCCCTGGACTTAGATCAATTATATGAGTGTTGGGGTGAGAGTTTGTTTGAGTCAGTGAATTTGCCAGCCCCAATGACTGCCTGGTTAACTTTGTTTTGATGTTTGTTTTGATGCTTACCGCTCCAAAATGCCATATTAAACATTAAAACATGTATTTCTCTTGGGATTTATTGGATTCTTTGTGTGTGCTTTCTTGCAGCATTTAACTGTTAATTAATATTTAATATACTTTCAACAAAACAACAGGGTCAAAGCCTTCATGTCCTGCCGAGACTCATGCTGCGGGGTACATTAGGGATCCTTGGTGAGTTTGGCAGCTCATGTGTCTTTCAGTCCTGTCTCAGGAGGACGCCAAAGACGTTTATATAATTGGATTCACAATAACATGGTTTCTGCTTTTGGCATCGGTGGGTCCTTATGTTATCAACTTTTGAAGAAGACATCGGCAGCAGTTTCAGCCATGGCAAAGCTTCAGAGTCTATGTGAAGGTTTGGTTCATGCTGCGAGTACTCAAACTCAGCTGGTTTATGAGCTAAACCGTAGGGATGGGGCTGATCCGGTATCGGCCTCCGATACCAGCATAATTTACGTATCGGATTTTTTTCGATCCAACCTGCAGAGATTTCCAATCCACGATGCATTCTGTGTCTGCTGAAACTTCTCATGTGATTCCCTGCCACCTGCTTTGCAAGTTGGCTTCAAACTATGGAAAGGCTTTCCTGGCTAACAGCTAACCAACTTTTCACCAAAATGTGTGGACGTATTTTACACTGAACACCCCAAGACAGCAACATGAAATGTCTGCACAGCCATAGCACCACATTAAACCATGGCAAAGTTAGTTTTACGTTGGACATTTGAGCTCCGGGGCTTCAGGTGAGAGTTATTTTTATTCAGTCTTGAGAAGGCGGTCTGACTTCGGTCCGCCGTGCTCAGTCAGCAGCGCGCAGTCTGCCCGTCTCAGACGAGGGGCAGACTGAGCGCGGCTGACCAAAATCAGACCGCCTTCTCCAGACTGAACAAGAAGAACGCACCACTAAAGCCACGGAGCTCAAATGTTCACCGAGAAGTTGCTAAATTCATCGTAACTAATGACCAACTGCAATCAGTTGTAGAAAACGAAGGATTTCACAGCTTGATACTTGTAGCCAAGATATAGTTTACCCTCCAGGAGATATTTGTCAGTACAACAGTAGACAATCATAAAAGAGCATATGAATTAAAAATTACAAAAAATTTGTATTAAAAAAACAACCCGAAACATAAACAGCTACATTATAAAGCAATGTAAAATACTAAAAACAGGAACATGTCTGTGTTGGTTTATGCCATGAACTTAGCAGATGTAAAGTTATTTAATATTTCATTTAATTTGTTTATTTGTTCATTTAAAAGAGACAAAACAAACAAAACAATTTCATCAAAAAAGAAAACTGGATGAAAAGAGTGCAGAAAGAAGAAAAAAAAAATCCTATAAATGTGCTTCCTGGTAGAGTTTTTTTGATGTCTCAAATCGTGAAGAGATCTTTTTGTAATACCACTATCCATCCTCATGGCCTTTTACCTTTTTCTATCGAAAAGTATTCAGATAAAGAATAAGAGGCTGCGCTCTTGTAGCAGAAGGAACGTGCACTCCGCTCATCTTTTGGACGACCGTACGAACATAATCTCACAGTAATCTGGTGCAATAATAATAAAGCATATTCTCATTCTGAATATTTAACTGTATTTTTTTTCTCAGAACAAGCTCAGTGATATACAAACGCAATCCAAAATGCAAATGTTTAACTCTTTTTAATGAGCTATGTAAAATTAGTCTTTAATGCATCCATGGCAATGACAGTAATGCAACGTTTAAGTCAAACAGAGTAATAACAAGAATGAGAATGGGTAAAATGAGGCAATTAACGTTTGTAGTAAAATGTCAAACATTTGGTGCAGAGCAGCATTCTGCAGATGTCAAACCTGCACTGTCGACCATTCCAAAGCTCTGAGTACACACTGGAGTCTTCAGATGTGCTTCCTGTTTGCAACAGGGCTATCAAAGCTCAGCATGCTCATTATAGTAAATCTGACTTGAGACGATTGACAATTCTCAAAATAGGATTGAGAAGATGGACCACCAGCACAGACCGCTAATGTCTCTTATCCTATTAGTTGTACACAAGCAGAGCCAAAGTGGATTTTGTCCCACTGCCAACAAATGGTCAAACCATTACGTAAACAGCTGAGTAATTGAGGCCTGTAGTGTCTCTGAAGGAGCTCCTGGGTGTTCTGCAATTTGTCTGATTTTTGCACAGGGATAATTTAGTAATGGGCAATCTGATTCTGGGTAGAATGGTAACAATCACCAAAGTTCATTCTCAACAATTCAGGTAAAATTCCAACAGTGTTCAGTCAGGTTTCTTTTGTTTGCTGAGACGTTTCGTCCTTCATCCAAAGGACTTCTTCAGTCTGAGGAGCCACCAAACAAACTGAGTCCCACAAACAGCACAGTCCATAGTGGAAAAAAAAAACTGGTTGCTGTTGCTATTTTTTCCTCCGCTGGGACTCTCCCTTAGAGATAGGGTGAGAAGTTTGGTTATCCGGGAGAGACTCGGAGTAGAACCACTCTTTCACATCAAGAGGAGCCACTTGAGGTAGTTCGGACATCTGGTAAGGATGCCCCCTGGGCACCTCCCTAGGGAGGTGCTTCGGGCACTGGGAGGAGACCCCGGGGGAGACCCAGAACACACTGGAGAGACTATATCTCTGTGTTGGCCTGGGAACGCCTTGGAATCCTCCCAGAAGAGCTGGAAGAGGTGACTATGGACAGAGATGTCTGGGCTTCCCTGCTCAAGGTGCTGACCCCACGACCCGACTTCGAAACAAGCAGATGTTAATGGATGGATGGATGGATGGATGGAGTATGCTGTTTGTGGGAATCAGTTTGTTTTGGTGGCTCCTCACATTGAAAAAGTCCTTTTGGATTAAGGATGAAATGTCTCAGCAAAAAAAGAAACCGTCCAGATGACCTGACTGAACGTTGTTGAATGGTAACAATGTCTTGTATGGAAAACTATCTGCAACACTACAGTTACTTCTTTTTGATTGGTGTCAATGCCTTTTTTGTCTTTGTGCTACTGCAAACCTGAACACCCCAAACCTGCAAGCGGTGAAAGGTTCTGTGGGAGCTGAGACATCTTTAGTACATACTAGTGGGAGTGGTGGCGCAGAGGTTAAGAAGGTGAGCTTGTGATCGGAAGATCGCCGGTTCAAGCCCCGGTACCGACAA
>JARVLU010001196.1:33100419-33111089 GCA_031762415.1 Simpsonichthys santanae | reverse complement strand
ACGTTATTGTTCATGGGATTGTTTTGTATTGTATTTTTTTTTTAAATGAACAAATAAACTAAACTAAACTAAACTAATAGACAAAATAATAAAATAATAGAATTAATAGACATTTTTGGACTGATGACAACTTATATGACAGCGGTGCGACTTGTACAGCAAAAAGTACGATAATTTAAAAAAAATTTTGTACTGTCAAAATGATTACTGGTCATTGTCCAAATCCATTTAGCTTTCACGTAAGAACATCTAACAGCACCCAGGGACTCTAACTGGGCTAAGATGATTATGTCTTCAGTCCACCGCCCTGCTCCGGTTTATCTCAGACCTGCTTAAACAGAAGCTGCACAACAGCCAATGAGGAGCTTGTTGGTGGGGACAGTTTACAGGTGTCCATCTGTGACACCATCTCACTCAGCGAGCACCGTTAGGACTTTGTTCAGAGTGGCAACAGCCAGTTTTGTCATCATGAAGGGTCATAGAACTATGAATTACTAAAAAAAAAAAAAGCTTACAAATGAGCTAAAACAATCAGAAAACCTGGTGTGTTTATTGTAAAATAAACCAATGCGACTGTATTGGTTAGAAGATGCGTATTCAAGATTTCTTTTTATTTAATGTTCACCTTGTTAAAGCTCTGCAGTGGGGTGCCTTCAGGAGGGCTGTCGAAGTTGATGGGACTCTCTTCTTCGCTGGACAGATGTGGTGGTTGCAGGGAGGGGCTCAGTGGGCTTTGGGGCAAGGTGGGGGACAGCTGTGTTGGCTGCAGCTTCACGTCGGGACCCTTAGGCGATGGCAGCAGAGACGTGGGTGACAGCGCCAGGTTGGCCTGCAGGGGAGAGACAAGCCTGGGCTAAAATCACTCGTTTATTTACACTATATCACAAACAGGTCTTGACACCGAGTCCTTGTGGCTTAACGAGACTACCTGTAAAAATAAAGATTAAATAAAAAATAGTAAAGTCAAACTTAGATGGCAAAAGAATGAAAAGCATCTTCAAATTTTGAGGCTTTTTTCCTTCCCCTGCACATGATTTATTTGAACCTGCTACCTTTCGATTCCTCTAAAAGAGACTCTGCTTCCCTGTAACGAGTCCGAAACACTTTGAGCAAAGAGCAGTGACCCATCAGCTCCCTAAGGTGGGTTCAAGTCCCAACAGGAGTGTCCTACCTGCACCGGGGAGAAGAGGAAGAGGGAGAACCGGCAGCCCTTTTGCCCCATAGCTGCCCGCTGTGAGAATCTCCAACCAACGGATCTAAAGTTAGTCTGAGCCTCACCAGAACTTCTGTGGCCCATGATCCAATTAGCACAATAATCTGAGCTATCAGGTGAAGCCCCTCCCCCTTTTTACTGCTCTGCATGTGAGCAGCACAGGCATCAGCACAAACTCAACAACAGGGGGCAGTGATTATCTAAATATCCAGACTACACAAACATGTGACTTAATTATGACAGTAGTATTTTTTTAAACTTTACAAGTACAAAGTAAAACCTGTAAAGTTTACGAGGTGTCCTCACCTGCAGTTTTTCTATCAAGGCAGAGTTCTTCATCTTTGTTTTAACGGTGCCGGGTGAAACTGATTTCTGCCAAAAACACACGCAGGACAAAAGTAAATTAACAAAGTTTATGTTCATATTCTGTTTTGTGGTACCACTTCATCCTGTTACAATACATTCAGCAAACACATCTGGTGTGTTGAGACTGCATTAAAAATATTAAATATTTGTATATGTAATTATACAACTTATTAACAATATTTACAGACAATAAGATGGACATGTTTATTGCTGTATAAGATGCTTCTTGTAAAACAGTTAAATGTGTCAAAAACCTGCTGAATAACAGAGTATCATGAAAAGTAACTGAGAAAATGCAACATGACCAAATAAGTAAATAAAAAGGGATATACAAAGTAAATCAATTTAATTTAATAATTCTTATTGTTTAGATGTTTGATTAGCCCTCGTATTGCAACAGTTGTATTATTTTATTTACCGTACAGTTTACGCTTCATCCTTTAGCTTTAGTTGAGTCTGTAACATGACTTCAGAGTTTATTATTTGATGTTTCAAAAATAAAATCTGGCAACAACTGATTTTATAAAAAGCACAATCAACGACTAAGCAAAGAAATATCTGGGAAATGAGGAATAAATAAGGATAATTTAAGTCCTACAAATAACACAACAGACTAAAAATACTATTTTATACTCGACGTGGTATTTGTTTTTAAATGTAATCATTTTGAATTAAAATTCAAACTTGAATTAGATTTGTTAGGGCCACGTTTTTGTTTTTTCTCTGTTTTTTATGTTTTTTTGTTTGTTTGTTGTTATTTTAAACCTATACAGTACAGTAGTCCCTTATTTGTCATTCATTCTGGATTTTATGTCCTCTTTTTTATGAAAACCTAGAAGTTATGACTTTCACATCAACTCTTGAAAGCTGACGACACCATTTTGGATTTCACCAAAAGATAAAATAAATTAGAATCCATTTGTGCTGCTGGTCATTTTCAAATCAGGCTTTTTTTCTGCAGACACCCTTTATTTAGCCTTTTATTTCCACTCAGCTTGCAGAATGTACTCCTGTTTATTCAGAACAAACAAAAACTGATGAAATTACACGTTTGGCACAAATGATGATGAATTAAATCTGATTTCCGGGTCCAAATCTAAAGAAGCCCGACGTAGCTCCCGACTCCGCAGAAGAACAAAACTCACATCCGGCTTTTCGTTTCCTTGTGCCGGATTGTGCAACTTCAGGGAACACGGAGGTCTTTTTCGAAACTACAAAATAAAAGGAGGAAGAAACACAATTTGTATTTAAGTGCAAGTTTTTAAAAAAAAAAATCATTAGAAGCACATAAAAATAATCATTTCACAATAAAGTGTGTGGATAATGTGCAGGTACCTCATCTTTGGAGCTGGGCAGAATGTGACCTTTTAACCTTCCTGCAAGCTCAGCCACAGATGGCTTGGATGGAGAATTCTGGGGGAGGAAGGGGGATTATTAAAACAATTTTATTTAAGCAACAAGTAAATTTAGTTAAAAAAAAAGCAATTTTTTATTAATAAATTAAAAGCAAGCCCCAAAAACATAAAGATTTATGGTAAATTAACATTTGACATTCAAAACAATAATTTCACCTCAACAGTTAATAATTTTAAGATCGTTTTATGCTTTTTTTCCAGATAAAGCACACACTTTTGTGCTGCCAAACTGAGCATTGAAGAAGCAAAATAATACACGTATAATAATACACGTGCAGACAGCAGAAAATAAATGTGATTCTTAAAGTAAAAACATTGTTTCACTTCCTTCCTCGAGAAAATGCAGACGAGTTGAGACAGACGGGAGGAAGGCTTTGCTAGCAGAAAGGCTACGCTGGTGTTGGCGCTGTCCTTGGAGGAACTTGCAAGTACAGGAAGCGAGCCCATTTCCCTGCAGCTGGTCAGCATCACGCCACAGCCTGTGACAGCAGCGACCCGGCCTTGCTGCTCCCAACTGTTATCTCTACTTGGCCCCTTTTACTTTCCGTCTTTCCCAAAGGTTCCCAAGCTGATTTCAGCTCTGCCCTCCTCCGCACTTCCCTTCGAGGACCAGTAACTCACTCCACATATCTGGACCCTGAGTGATAGGTGGGCGTCCAACTGGAATGTGCATGCATCTAAGCCCTGAAAACATTTAGACCCCTGTCCACATGGGAACAGTTTTTATTGTTTCAGCCTTGTGTCTGCACAGAAATGGGGTTTTTGGAGCCCCTAGACTGTATTTAAGTGATGCAGGGTTCCAGAGAAATTCTTAAAAATGCAGCCCTTTGCTCTTTGTGCTACATGCTACATGCATAGAGCTAAATGCTACACATCTGTCCAGATCAGCTGTTTTAACTTTGACTTTGAAACTTAATGATATGTAATTGTAATGATCAGTGGTATGATCCATTTTAAGCAGCAAATAAGTTAAACTAAATAAAGTGTCTCAGGTGTTTTCGTTCGCTAACGGTAAATTATCCAATGAAAACAAACCACCCTCCCTCCTCTTATCAGTTTTGTAACATTGTTGCTGCACCTGCACAACCGTTCCATGAGAATATGTTGTACAGCTCATGCTTAATGTTTTGGCAACGATGTCTGAACTGTAATGTTGTTGAATTTATGCTCGACAAGGCTAACAGCTTCTTAAAAAATAATGGGACTGAGGCTGACATTGGAAGTTTCCACAGTACAGAAGAGCTCTGGTTTAAGCAAAGATTAAGGTCAATATGTACAGTAGTCCCTCGTTTATTGCGGGGAATCCGTACCCTGAAGCCCCGCGATAAGTGAAAAACTGCGAAGTAGGAATGGTAGTACAAATAGTAAGTACACACACAGTAGTCCCTCGCTACTTTGCGGGTCATTTATTGCGGACTCGCTCGTTGCGGTTTTTAAAAAAAGATTGGACATGACACACAATTGGCTTATTGATGGATGAGCCACATGATTGGCATGGAATATTAATTTAAAATAAATTATTTTAAATTATCTAGCACCTGCTGCACCTTTGTGCAGCCCGTACTGCAGGATAAACTTCTTGCTGCAGCTGGTCTCTGTGCAGAGCATAGAAGTGGGCGTGGCCAATAGCGCTTGCAGGTGGCTGAGAGCAGTGGAGACAGGAAGCTGAGCTCATCACATTCTGTGCTCTTTTAGAGCGTTTAGAGTTTAGGAACATTGTTTAGAATATTCCAATAGTGTGGGAACTTGCAATATTCTAAACAGTGTGTCTAAACTGTAAAAGGTCAATTTTCTTTGCGTATGAAAACATTTCTAAAAACAGTGCTGGTTTATGTGAATATTAAAAAAACAACAAAATGAATAAATGTGAATTAAATGTTTCCGTATTGTTACAGGTTCACTTTACCAAATGCTGAAGCGTCAAGGCATTTGTTCACATTTGTCTTAATTCAAGGCCCTGCTTGTTTACATGTATTTATAATGATTTGCATCTTGCTTTATTCCTCCTCTCTTGTCTTTCACACCACCTCACTTTCCCATTGTACTTTATCTGAACAGTAAAAAACTCCATCCTCAACTCAAAGCTACCAGTTCTGTCATGTTTCCTGAATGTGCACTTCCACTTCCCCATTACCCCCCACCTTCTCTTTTGCTCATTTTGGATCATTTCCTGTGAAAACGCAGATCTCCCGGGCGTCACAGATACACATTCCACATGTTAATCACATGCTTTATTTTCATTTCACCCTTGTCTTGTTCCCATAATGACCTCACCACCTTGTCACCTCCACCCAAATCTGAACCAGCACAGCAACCTGTTTCCTGATCTCGCCTTTCTTATACTTCATAAACAGCAATAATCACCCCCCAAAACATTACTGTGTTCTAACTTCTAATTGTTAACGCTTTCCTGTCCCTGGAAAACAAACGCCGTCTTCAGAACAAGTCGGACTCCTGATCGTGCAAAGCAAAAAGGAAGCCGGGCTCTTTGTTTGAGTCTGTGCTCAGATGTTTTGGAGGACGAAATGTTTTTCTCATCTCTGTGAGTGTGCAGGAAACGTGTTTTTGTATTTCAAAACTAAAGTGAGTTCACAACTTTACATTACCCGCTGTTGCAAACATCACAGTGCATAAATACATTTGTAGCCAGTTTGTGTTCTTGCTTTGGAGATTTTTTTTTTTTAATTTTTTTACTCATCTTCCTAATTTATATACGACTTTTAGGTGTGTTCACAACTTGTTCTGTTAGGAGTTGAACAAAGTATTTCAAATGAAGTTCTCCTTTTCTAGATATTTATTTTAATATATTAAAGTTGGATATCAGTTTCTTCTTCATGTGTTTCTAAATCGTCAGTTGTTCCCTCTTCAGGAGTCGCCATGGCGAGTTCTCCTCCTCCATCACAGACTCCTCCTGCGTCCTCTGTCCTCACTCTAACTACCTTTGAATCCATCTCATCTTTGGACTTCTTCTTTGTCCTTTTCCTGGCAGCTGCATTTCTAACATCCTTCTACCAATATACCCACTGTCCCTCCTCTGGACATGTCCAAACCATCTCAGGCTGGCCTCTGATGATCTCATTCCTGATCTTATCCTTCTTTGTCACTCAACATCTTCATTTCAGCCACTTCCAGTTCTTTCTCCTGTGTCAATGCCATTGTCTCCAGACCATTCAACATAGCTGGTCTCACCACTGTCTTGTAAACTTTTCCATTTCCAAATCACACCTAAACCTTCCTCCATCCACTCCGTCCTGCCTGGACTCTCTTCTTCAGTTCTTTACCTCATTCTCTCCCTGAGTATTACTCCGTCCTCATAGCAGCTAGTGTCACTTTGATTCGACAGGTACTCACTTCTCTGTCTCTGTATGGGTTTTAACAGAAACATACCACAAGTTGAGTGCCTCTTTGACATTTCTTCCTTGAATAGTACTGAAATTGATTTTGTCAACAGCTATAGCTCGGTATCTTGCCAACAAAGTATGATACACGCATAAATGTCTTGCTATCAAAGGTTAAATCCTGCATTGGTTTTCTTTACCACAATAAATCGGACGTCACACCCTCTGCCAAACAGCTTCTGGTTAAAAATGACTGCTTCCAATCCTGGATTGTGGTGATGGGGTTCACAGGTCTGCCTCAAAATTCTCCTTCACAAACTGGACACCATCTATCACGCTGCTGTCCGGTTTGTAACTGGAGCTTCATTTAATACCACTGCAATCTGTGCACCCTGATAAACTGGCCATCTTTTCAATCTCATACAAATTCATTGGTTCCTGTTTATTTACAAACCCTCATTGGAAAAACTAACCTGTCTTACTATCCACAACCCAAATCACAGTTTGTGTTCTAGTGTTCTCATCAGTCTCCCCACACAGCACGTACCTCCTATAGTCGCTGCTCCTTCCATGACTGCAAGGGGCCTTAAAGCTCCACTCATTTATGATGTTATCCTCTTTTTAAAGTTCATTACATACATACTGGTACATTATTTACATGAACGCTCCTACAAGCACCCTGCAGATGTTGGATTCTGTCTATCACTGTGCACTAAGATTCATAACTGGCTGTAACTACTGTACCCACCACTGCACCCTGTATTCACTGGTTAACTTGACATCATTAACTTCACACAGACTCTCTTACTGGTAGGTTTTCATCTTTAAATCACTTCTTGGTCTGCTGCCTTCATACATCTCCTCCTACATGTCTCTGCATGAGTGCAGCTACAGCGTGCGCTCTCAGGACATGATTACCTGCAGTGTTCCCTCAGTGCGGACTTAACTTGGCAAAAGGACCTTCTCCTACTCCGCTCCTGTTTCCTGGAAGATTTTCTTGCAAAAAGATCTGAAGCCCTCGACCTCTCTAAGTGGCTGCAAACATCTGCTAAGTTTCTGGGAAAAACCAATGCAGACATGTTCCTGTTTTTAGTTTCCTACATTGCTTTACAACCTAGCTGTTTTTTTGGTCACATTTTTTTAAATACCATTTGATTTTCACTTGTTATTCTCAATTTGTATGCATCTTTAATGATTGTCTATAGTTGTCCACTGTTGTCATCACTCTTTCAAGTCTCTCTTGTATATGAGTCCCTGAGGCTCAGTGGGATTAACCTGTGTAAATAAATGTTGAATGAATGAAAAATTCACTAAATCGCTGCACATGCTTTTAGTTTTACAATGCCTGTCACTGTTTGCATTGTTCACAATGCTTTCTTTTTTTGTGCATATATAATATGTTTAAACATGTTAATATATATGTCATTTGTGTTGTGCCTTTTGCATTTATTGTTGCTGTTTTACGTCAACTTCTGTTGCTCCTTTTAACCGGCCGTCATTGTAAATGAGAAGTGGTTCTCAACTGACCTGTTAGAATAAAATTTATATACAGGTAGTTCTCGACTTACGGCGCCGCCCCTAGTGACGTCATTGCGCCGTACGTTGCCTTTTTTATGCAGCATTTTATGTTTTGTTAGAATTTTTTTTAGAGTATTTTGTTAGCTAACTGCTTGGAAACACATTAAAACGGTGTTCTAAGTGCGCAGCTGTTGTTTTTACATTGACAAAAACGTGTTTAAAAAGACGTAGCGGCTGCCATGTGCTTTCGGTTTTGAGTTACGACCGAAAATCCGGACTTACGGCGCCATGTGCGTTCGGGTCCGAGTTACGGCAAAATCGACCTACGAACAGTCCTTAGGTCCGGAACCCGTTCGTAACTCGAGGACTACCTGTATATATATATATATAAAATTAAAAAAAATTTATAAAGATGGCAAAAGCAAACTTTTCTTTTGTGGGGAAAAGCTAAAATATTGTATTACACCCTAAAAGAAATACAAATATGTGGTTAAAAATAGTCTGAGAAGGTTCAATATTTTAGAAAGAGAGTTAGAGAAAATTCTGTAAAATGTGGGAATTGTCTAAGTCTATAAATCTATCTATGCTTTGTGCCATTGTCAGATTAAAGCAGCTATCTCCAGAAGTCCCTCTTTAAACTGCTGAAGTCACTGAAATAACTAGACTGAGTTAGCTCTGAGAACACACACATAAACTGAAAATACAGGGCCTTTAATAATGAACCCCAGTTTGTTTCCAGGGTTTAAGATGTAACATCTTCCCTATTTGGTTTATAATAGAATTCAATTGTTTTGGCTGTTTGTTTGTTTTTTTTTTTTTTTTGTTTTTGTTTTTGTTTTTTTTGTTTGTTTTTTATTCTTTTTCTAAAAATAAGATTTGATTTAGATTCAGTAAGAAAATAAAAGCTAAAGCTTCTATTTTCATGAGTTTGCATTTTAAGCTTAATTGGTTGTGAATAACTCATTATAAAGCACAATCTGTGTAAACAAAGGCTGCTCAGAGTGGGTTGTGTGTGTTTTATGATATACAGTATAACATTTTTACAAGTCCTTGCAGAATTTGTTTTTGGCCCCTGCACTACATTCCTCTTTTTCTCATATACACAGAGATAGACACATGGGAACCACCCAACAAATCTCATTCAGAGCAAACAGAATCCCACTATATCCAATAAAGCACACAAATGTGTCACGTCTTTTTTTCTGGAGGAGCACAAGCATTTCCGGGCCAAAGGCTCCGACTCTGATCATGCTTTCTGACAGAGTCTGCCCTTATTCAAAAGGCTGTCCTGTGATCTCCTACGAGACCCAATCCCAGATTATCCGCCCCAGCTGCAGGAGCTGGAGAATGACTTCATTATGTGCCTGATGAGAGAGGCAATGGAGAGAGTGTGGTTTGTTTTATCAGTGAGAAACACACCTACGTTTAACACAAACAGACACAAACTATGGTCTTGGGCTCACACAATGGCGATTGTAACATTAGATAAAAATGTGTTAAATATTAAAATAAATTGACAAAATAAATGAAATTCAAAGACAAAGTAGAAAGGAATACTTTTCTCTATAGTAGAAATTGGGCAAATGTATTCAGGATTGGCACAGATGTCAGAAGATAAAGAGCAGATATTTAATGTATTTTAATTACTCACATATTAGTGATTAGTTAGCACAAGGATCTACCTCCCTTGCTCCGATGCTACCATTTATGTCCCTTCATTCTCTGCACACTGGCTCGGACTTGCCCAACATGATGCAGGGCTTGGCGCATGCACCGCAAACACACACCGAGGTTGGTAATTATGCTCGTTAGATGGTAGTAATGACAGAGCAAGCAGAGGAGGGCAGCTTCCAAAGGAATGAGCGTAATCATTGTGGAGGAGGCGCCGCTGCTGCTGCTGATCACTGGTATGTCACAGCAATGCAGCAGACCTGTGATCAGTCAGGATAGAGGCAGCGCCTTTAAATCAGAGATAAGAAGGGATCGAGCTGCCATATGTTGCAGCAGGGATGTATGTCAATAAGCAAAAGTCAAGTGATTTACTGGTACTGTACATGCAAAGACTGAAAGACTAAGAATCAACAAAAAGCATATACTGCACACAATTAACAAAATTCAAGCAGTTGTGATAAAAGAAAAACGTTCCAGCATGTGTTTAATAGAGCAAAGTGTGAGTTAGGTTAAGGTCTAGTTTGAAGAGCAGATGGTGGTACATATGACAGACAGACGGCAGATAGAAGCAGGGGAGAGTATGACACCATGATATGACACAGTGCAACACTGTTGTCTGAGAACTGAACCATCCAGCATTAAAGTCATATGAGGGCAAAGGAAAGATCAGGAGGAGACTGGCAGCTCTTCAGTGACAGAAAAGTAGCCTGCATATATTATATATAGACCCTTTCCAAAAAAATTAGAATATTATGGAGAAGTCGTTTACCTTCCATAATTCCATTCAAAAAGTTAATCTTAATAGATGATGGATTCAGGGACCACAATTTAAATGATTTTAAGAATGTATTTGTTTATTTTTACATAATTTGGGCTTCCAGCTCGTGAAACCCACAAAAACAGGATAAAAAAAAAAAATTAGAATACTGTGGAGAAATAAGCCCAAATTTTGCAGGGCATGAATGTTTTAAAGTGAGTGTGACACACTAATCATCTACTAAACTCAAAGCACCTGAACAGGTTTCCCCAGGTGTCATTAACTTGCTTCAGTTGGTTCAACAGTCTCAGTTCAGTTCAATATGGGGAAGACTGCAGACATAAGTGGACAGAAGACCATCATTGATACCCTCCATAGGCTGGGTAAGCCAC
>JARVLU010001196.1:33059602-33077918 GCA_031762415.1 Simpsonichthys santanae | reverse complement strand
CCACTGTCGCCTTCATGCTTGCTCAAGATGAGAGTCTGCGATGGAGTTAAACTCAAAGCAGTCTGCTCCTCAGATAATCATGAAATTTATTATTTTTATATATGAATGTTTCTGTTCAGTGCCCTGAGATGACTTCTGTTGTGACTTGGTGTTATATAAACTGGATTGAAGAAAACAAGAAAACAGCAGGGCAGATGGTTTTAACATGAAAATAAAAAATGTCTGAACAGAAAAATCAAAAATGAGCCACGTCAGAAAACCTGGACTTGAGTCAGTCAACCTGCTATTTTTATTGCTTCTGAGCAAACTGATGGATTTCTGCCTCCAAGCTTTGTGTCTGTGGGGAGGAACATCAGGCGAGGGGGGGTCTGTTGCGAAATGACGGCATGTGACGGTGTGTTTTTGACCACCGTCCCTGACGACAGCTACCTTTGTGGTTATTAGAGAAGAAGAACGTTGGGTCTCCGCGCTTTGACGACTGGGCGACACAAAATTTCAACTCGTCTCCAGGGAACGAATGAATGACGTGTAAAGATGTTCCTGCTGGTTCACCTAAAGTTAATGGATAACTGCAAACAAAACTTTATGGAGTAGTTGATGTTTGGTTATTATCGTCCAGCACTACAAGATGGAGGCGGATGATGTTTTTGTGTCCGCATGTCTGTTAACAAAATATCTCACAAACCACTGAACAGATTTTAATGAATGTTTTAGAAAGTAATCGTTGGACATGCTTCTACAAATGTTTAGCTTTTGGAGTCACCCCAATTCAAAATGGCCACCACAGCCAACTGATTTTAAAATCAGATAAATGACCATAACTTATCGAGTTTTACAGATACAGAGCTGAAATTTGTTGTAGTAGTAGCTGAGATTTGTTCACATCAGAAGCTCCAAAGTGTATTGTGCTACAGTTTTGCTTAAAATCTTGGCTTTAACTGCTAAAAAGCCAACCTTGTCTGTCTGTTAACAAAATTTCCCAGAAACCATTGGGGCAGATTTTAATACAACTTTCAGAAAGTAATTGGTGGATGTGCATCTACAGTTGATTCACATTTCGAGTCAACTCATTTCAAGCTAGCCGCCACAGCTAATCCACCTCAGCCAATGCATTAATGGCTGTAAGTCACTTATTTTATGATATTTTAAAGTGCTTGTGACATCGAATCTTTGTGAAAAACACAAATGTAATTTTGGAAAGATAACATTAATAACACAATGCAAAGAATTTCACACTGCTGAGAGGTTCACGTGAGCAGGAACAGGAAGTGATGACATGAAGACCTGCATGTAAACAGAGCGCTGCTACAATGGCTGACAGACAGTAGAGAAGAACCAGACGCTTCTTTAGATCATTTTGAGAAGAAGAGGCAGAGTTTGTCTGAACACAGAGCAGGGAGTGCCATTTGTTTAAGAGTTCCCCTTCATCGTCACTTCCTGTTTCACTTCGGCCAGTTATGGGCAGAATCATATGAATTATGCAAAATTTCTTAAATATTAACATGTTTTCTTCCACTTTAATGCATTTATTTTTTTTATATTGATTTATGGAATCATATTATTGGTCTTTTTATTTTTCTGCTCCCATATTTCAACTTTATAACGTCTGAGAAAACTTACCCAGGATCTTGACTGTCTGCCTGTGTGACCTCTCTCGGGCCAGATAGCACGGACCCTGCAGGTCATTCTTACTTTTCCACAGTTTGCACCCGATGGAGCCGTAGAGGAAGATGAGGCAGAGCATCGGGCAGAAGAAGTAGGTGGTGGACACCCACAGCATGATGTGCAGCTGCCCGGAGCTGATGGCGTAGCTGGTGTGCTTGCACTGCCCTGTGTTGAAGTCGGGGTGAGTTTCGTTGTCGTACTCCACTCCTACCAGGAACAGCGTCGGGGCCGCAGAGACCAGAGCGAAGCCCCACAGCGCCAGAATGATGTACTGGACCCTGCGCCGGGTCACCATCATCTTACTCCGGAGGGGGAAGCTAATGGCCACGTAGCGCTCGATGCTCAGGGCCGTGATGTGGAGGATGGTGGCCGAGGTGCAGCCCTCGAATATGAAGTGATAGAAGCGGCACACCGCCTCCCCAAAGAGCCAAGGAACGTACTTCCACAGGCGGTAGAGGTCAAAGGGCAGGCAGAGGAAGATGATAAGGTCAGACACCGCCATGCTGGACAGGTACAGGTTGGTGGTGGTCTTCATGTCTTTGAAGTGCTGGATGATGAGGATGGTCATGGTGTTGCCTGTCACCCCGACGATGAAGATGAGGATGCAGATGACGGTGACAGGGATGAGGGTGGAGGTGGGGAACAGAGAGCCCTCGTAGTGGTGGTCATCCATGTTGTTCTGACCCATGGCCTCTGCTTCACAAGCCTGAGGGTCCACGTGGGGTCTGACTCAGGCCATTCCAAACCCACTGTGTGGAGAAGCAGGAAGGTGGGAGCAACTGAAGACAAAGAAGAATACAATGTTTCTTTTGTAGCTCTTCCTGGGTACATGTGCAATTTAGGACTTAGATGTGATCTGTGTGTTCCCACCTCATCACGGTGGAGTTTGTGTACCTGAATGATCCTAGAAGCTATGCTGTCGGGGGCAAACACCACTGGTAGGGTCTCCCAAGGCAGACTGGTCCTAGGTGACAAGTCAGACAAAGACCAATTCAGAATACTTGTATGGATGAAAGATAGCAGGAACAATGTCCCTTGCCTGGACATGTACCATGGCCCTACCCTGAAGCCAGGCCTGGGGGACGGGCTTTGGAGCACTGACCTTGGCTTACCAAAGCTGGCTCTTGAGACATGGAAAGTCATCTCTCTGGTGGAGAAGGAGCCTGAGCTTGTGGGTGAAGTTGAGACATACAGACTAGATGTTGTCAGACTCACCTCAACATGCAGTGGCCTCTGGAATCTATCTCGATTGGGGCTGGGTCATATCCCACTATGGAGTTGCCCATGGTGAGAGGCAGGTATGGGTTTATCTATAGCCCCCGGCTTGGCGCCTGTGCATTGGAGTTCTCTCCAGTAGAGTGGAGCTTCCCCATGATCTCAAGTCGAGTGTGTGTTGTTTGTGCCCATGCACTGAACACCAGATAAGAGTACCCATCCTTCGTGGGGTCTTTAGCAGGGGTGCTGAAAAGCGTTCCAGCTGGGAACTCCTTCATTCTGTTGGAGGACTTCAATGCCCACATGGGTAATGGAGGAACGTCCTTTCTGATCTGAACCTGAGGGTTGTTGTTCGAACACAAGGACACCAGGACACCTATAGGCCACAGATTGATGATAAGACTTTTGTACTCGTGTCATCTGATCTGCAGGTGTTTGTTCTGGGCACTCAGGTGAAGAGAGAAGCTGAACTCCTTTCAACAACTTTTGCAGCAATGAGGACTCTGCTGGTCCATTGTGGTGAAGAGGAAGCTGAGCTGCGAGGTGAAGCTCTCTGTTTACCTGTTGGTCTAAGAAGTTCTTGCCCTAACCCAATTATCTACATGACGAACTTTGGTCACAAACTTGCAGTCGCAAAGAGTTCAAACTAGACTCTCACTTAGAGATAGGATAAGAAGTTCAGTTATCTGGGAGAGACTCGAAGTAGAGCTGCTGCTCCTCCCCATCGAGAGGAGACAGATGAGGTGGTTGATGCCTCCCTATAGGGAGGTTTTCTGGACCTGGCCAGGGAAAACCTTGGAGTCCTCCCAGAAGAGGTGGCTATGGAAAGAGATGTCTGGGCCTCCTGCTCAAGCTGCTGCTCCCACAACCTGACTCCAGAACCAGCTGATGGATGGATGGATGGACATACATGTGCTAACTGGACAACTCAGCTGACAATATTCATAGATTTTACTTGCTATATGTCTGAATTCAGACTCGGATACTATTTCATAAAACATTTATTTTATGAGAGTGAATGTTGTTTCAGTTTTACTTTTTTTTTTTTTTGCAACACACTTGTTTTTTTTTTTTTCCACAACTAAAATGACAATTTTCTTTGATTATAAAAGAAATACAGAAAGCCACAGATGCCTTGAAACTATAATAAATACGTTCATAACTAAAGTTCAGCAACAAATAACTTAAAAACATGAAACATCAAATCTTAAGCTAAATGAATTTCAGCTCCAAAATATAAAAAAGTAAAACTTTGATAAAAGATTTTTACCTGGAACATTCAAAGTGGATGATTCAACGTTTTGGAAGTTTCTTTGTCCCGGTCAGGTCCTGGTGTGCAGACGAAGAGCAGCAGCAGAACCTGCCCCGGTGCTCAGAGACCCACTGAGCTGAGCTGAAGGAAGGAGACACCTCCTGCACAGCACCCTGAGGAGACAGAGCATCGGAGGGGGGCACCTGATGTGTGTGTGTGTTGTGTGTGTGTTGTGTGCATGTTCATGATAAAATGACAGGACAAAAGACGGCAAGGCGGGAATGGATTTAAGGTTACGTCAACCTCCATCACCTTTACTCCACTCTGTACATAAGCACTGATTTATGCAACAGGAAGGAAAGGAAGAAGGACAGGAGCACAGAAGAGACTGCGGAAACAAGAAAGAAGAATGGAAAGAAGGGAGGATCAAAGGAAAGAAAGAAAGGGAGAATAAAGAGGGAGAAAGGAAGCACGGATAAAGGACTTAAGAATAGAAAGTGAGGAGGAAGGACAGGAAGAAGAAACAGGAAGGAAGGAAGGGGAGAAAGGGAAGATGGAAGGAAGAAAATATGGCATGAAAGAAGGAACAGAAAGAAGAAATAAAGGAAGGAAGAACAGAAGAAAGTGAGAAAAGAAAGAAAGGGAGGAAGAACAGAAGGAAGGAAGAGAAGCAGCATGGACAGACGGACGGACGGAAGGAATGAATGAATGAATGGAAGGAAGGAAGGGAGGATGCAAAAGAAGGAGGAAACAAGGATCAAAAGAAAAGGAGGAATAAAGAGGGAGAAAGGAAGCATAGATAAAGGACGTGAGGATAGAAAGTGGGGAGGAAGGACAGGAAGAAGAAACAGGAAGGAAGAAAACAGGAAGGACAGAAGGAATGTAGAAAGGAAGGATGGAAGAAAAAGACGTAAAGAAGGGAAGCATGACAGAAGGAAGACAGGAAGGAAGGGACAAAGCAATCAAGAGTAAAGGAGGATAAAAGAAAGGAAGTGAGAATGAAAAGAAAGGGAGGAAGGACAGAAGGAAGGAAGAGAGGGAGGACGGATGGACCAACAGGAGGAAGTGATGGTTCAGATGTCTGTGGTTTCTGTGGAGCAGAAGAAACATGTTCAGCAGATTCTTTACAAACACAGAAACCTGGTAAACAACAACAACATTAATTTAATAATAAAAACATTAAAAAAAAAAAGAAAAATCCGACCTTTGCCAACAGAGTAATCAGGATAAAGGTGTGAAGAACAGGAGACAAATCTACGACAATAACAATAAGACCAACAACAAATCTTTATTCATTTTCACGTCTTTCTCCTGCTCATGTTCTCGATGCAAGAATTAAAGAGTTAATGATGAAGTTCTATATATTTTTTTTTATTCTGAGGGTTTTGATATTTCTGAGGCGGAACAGAGAGAAAGTAAACAAAACCCAGCCTTCCACAACATCATGGTTTAAATGTGTCCCAACAACAGGCGCCGTCTGAGTTTCCCTGTTTTTAAATGTCCGTCACCAGAGTGGGGTCAACCATCAGAGATGAACCTTCACACCAGGATTCACACGGCCGTTGTGGTTTGTTTGTGTGTTCCCACTGAACTGAACCACCGCTCGGACCTCAGAGGGTCAGCGGCCTCGTCTCTTAGTCAAAGCAGCACGACAAGGAAACGGAGGACACTGGTGCGTGTTCTGTTCCCAGTCCGTCTCCCAGCACGAGTCACCGTGGACGAGCTGAGCGAGACGACTCTCACCCTCATTCATCATTCTGATCTGGGACCGCTCGGTCGTGCTTGTGCTGCAAACCCAAACATCTTGATTTTACAGGCTCTGCTTGATATTTTATTCCTACTGTGTTGCAACGCACCCTATTAAGTGCTTTTGAAATGTGACGGGGGAGATGTTGACCTAAAAACATAAACATGTTGGGTTTATAGGGAACAACGCGCAGCACAGAATCAGAACCTGTGACCTTAAATGAGTGGAAGTTAAGGATGCACGATATTATCGGCATGGTATCGGTATTGGCCGATGTTAGCGATAAAGGTAAATATCGGACATCAGCCATTCCATCAAAATAACACTGATATAAAAGTGCTGTTTTTTTTAATATATTATATACAGTATTTATATAGTGTTACATCATTTTCAGCCTTCTTTTTGGCATCTGTATTTGGTAGCAGGCTACAATGACAAAGCCCATGCAGAATAATGTATTTTAATGCCACAGCAGAGAAAGCTATGTAGTCTATGTAAGTAACATGGTTCCCTTGTAAATTAGTCCTCAAGGCTCAATAGGAACTAACATGTATAAATAAAGGCTGAATGAAAAAAGTAGGTCTAGGAAAAAAAATCAGTATTGATATCGGTTATCGGCCAAATAAGTTTTAACATATCGGGATATCGATATCGGCCAAAAATCCAATAGTGCACATCTCTAGTGGAAATGTTTATTTATTTTGACAACATGGCAGTTTCACTCCTAGTTGTTGCGCAGGCAAACAGAACCTTTAAGGAAAAAAAAGTAGTTTGAAGTAAAATTTCTTTCTCCACAGACTGAGATCCGTCTTGGGCGATTCGATTTCAAACCGACGGCTCTGTAGGCGTTCATACCTGCTACGTTACCCCAAAATGTTTTTGTGATTGGATGTCAAAGACCTGTTCAGTATGCAGATCCAGGCAGCTGCTGCACTGTTAAATGTACATGACCTATATTTACTGGACATCAACTCAGCTCAGAAACACGCGTCACATTGTTGCAGCGATCACTTAATGAGCCTGAAGTCTGTCTGAGCAAAGATGGAGAATCTAAACCAATACAACTCCACGTGTTCTGTATAAAGAAGAGGTTATGTTTTATTTTAAAACAATTTTAAATGTCATTGCATGCAAGATAATGAGAATAAAAAATATTCAGTGTGATTCAACATTGCTCAAACTCAGGGGTCTGCAACCTTTTTGACCAAAAGGCCATTTTTATGCCTTTGTTCACTAAATTAAACGTGTCCGGAGCCGCAACAACTTGCTACAACTGTGGTTATCAACTGGTGCCCTGTGGACCACTTTAGACTTGCTGGAGGGGGCTTTGGTAGAGATGACATTATAAAGCAAAAAATATATAATGATTTTTAACATTTATTAAAGTAACAGACCAGATTCTTATAAAGAAGGGGGGCGGAGACCAGTTTTTACCATCATTTTTTAAATAAAAATGGATCTATAAACTATGCAGACTCATATAAAGAAATAAAGCATGAAGCTAAAGTATGTTTTACTCCTTCACGCCAGTATTCACAAATTTGCTAAATAAATGACAGGAAAACTATTTAACTAGTTCGTTTTTGTTTGTATAACCAGTAAAATTCAGTTTTATGTCAGTTTTGGTCAAAGCTTGAAAGAGTCACTGCAGAGGGACCAAAGAGCCGCATGTGGCTCCAGAGCCGCAGGTTGCAGACCCCCTGTTCTAACTGTTGTGTCATTAAAACACTACGTTGTTGCTCACTGGGCTCAACTAGTTCTAAAACAATCAGAATTATTAATATCTGGGTGTCCCAAAAAAATTCTTTGAAGTCTTCCATTGGTCCAAAATGCTGCTGCCAGAGTTTTAACGAGAGTTCATTTTAGAAGAGATCATATCTCTCCAGTTTTAGCTTCTCTCCATTGGCTCCCTGTCAAATCCAGAATTGATGTTGAAATCTTACAAAGCCATCAACAACCTAGATCCAACTTATATTAAAGATCTTATTGATCCAGATTTGGTAACACTTTACAATAAGGTACACAAAATTTGCTAAACTGCCAGGGAACGCCTCAGGAATGAATCAGGAGCTAATGGGTAGCCAGTTTACTGGGGAACACACAGCCAAGCCTTACTAGGGGACTACTGGTTTGTAACTTTGTAAATGAAGAGGAACTAATCAATAACTAATGGGTAGTTAACCAATAAGTTTACAAAAGAGAAAATCCAGTAAATTCAGTAACCACTAGGAAACAGGTTTTTGACAAAACTAGCTGTGACCTCACTGGTGCAGGGTTTATTCAGAACCCACATGGAGAGTTTCTCCTCTGTTCCTGTGGTAACCCCGTAGTCCACCAATAGCACTTGGCAGTGTGTTCCCCAGTAAGTACTGGTTAACTTCCCACTGGTTCGTTCTTGAGGCGTCAGTAGTTACACAAACTGTATGTACCTTATTGTAAAGGGTTACCCCATATTTTCACAACAGAGCACTTTGCTCTCAGACTGCAGGTTTACTTGTGGTTCCTAGAGTTTCCAAAAGCAGAATGGGAGGAAGGTCTTCCAGTGGAACCAACTTCCAGTTTCTGTCTGTGAGACTGACACACATTGTCCAGTTTTATAACTGGGCTTAAGACGTTCCTTTCTGATAAATACTATAGTTGGGGTTTGCTTGGGTTTTCTGAGTTATCCCTTAGTTATGCTGCTATAGGCTGGAGGATAAATTGAGCATATTTCTTCTGCTCTACTCTGTTTGTATTTGTGTTTCTGTCCTTGTGTTTTTGTCTTTCTCCCAACAGGAGGTCCACCTGCATCTACACCTGTCATTCTGTTTGTTTCTCCTTCCTGTTCTCTCAAGCTCCAGCTGGTCGATGCAGATGTCCACTCATCCTAAGCCTGGTTCTGCTGGAGGTTTCTTCCCAAAGGGAGTTTTTCCTGCCCACTGTTGCCTTTGTGCTTGCTTGGGATGGGAGACTGCAACAAAGTGAAGATCCAACAATCTGCTGGCTTCCTTTTACACATGTGGCTTTTATGTTGTATGTGAATGTTTCTGTCCCATTTTCTGAGATGACGTCTGTTGTGACTGTTGTCGCTCCATAAACTGAACTGAATTAAAGAGGAACTCACCTTCCTGCATTCTGTGATCAACTTTGAATAATAAAGCCCTGATGTTTTTAAAGGACGGCTGTGGATGAGTGAATAGAGCAGTCGTCTTCCAATGCAAGAGTTGGGGGTTCAGTTCCACCAGCAGTCGCATGCTGACGTGTCCCTGGGCAAGACACTGAACCCTCATTGCCTCCAATGTGTGTCCTGTCGGTGTATGAATGTGATAAAGCACAGATTAGTCTTTGTATAGATATAGCAGAGTGCTGTATGAATGTGATAAATGAGGCTTTGAGTATCTTGATAAGATAGAAAGGAGCTATACTAGTACAGACTATTTACCATTTTTATTAGAGGATTCTGATAAAGTTCATTAAAACCTTTAACTAGCACCTCCCACCCCAACATTAATAAAATAACTTTTGAATATTACCAGGGTCCACCTCTTCAAAAAGGCAGCAGCTACTTTATTTGAACCTGTGACATTCTGGCAGCCCTGTGGTGCAGTTGGTAGAGCTGTTGCCTCTCAGCGAGGTCGCCGGTTCAAATCCTGCCCCGTGGGGCCTTTCTAGGTGGAGTTTGTATGTTCTGTGGGGTTTCTCCAGGTTCTCCAGTTTCCTCCCACAGACCAAAAACATGCATGTTAGTCTGATTGGTAACTAATTTGTCCCTAGGTGTGAGAGAGTGAATGATTGTCTCCATGTGTCCCTGTGATGGACTTGGACCTGTCCAGGGTGTCCCCCGCTTCTCACAGTGACTGCTGGATATGGGCACCAGTGAGCCCCACGACCCGAAAAGGAAGAAGCAGTAAAGATGATGGAGACATTGTTTCGGCTGCTCATCTGTTCAGTTGGTCCAACATTAAGGATTAGGACGGACTGTTCTCAGACTAGTTTTGAAATTGGTCTTTGGAATTATTTTTGCAAATCTAGTATACATTTAATTGCTGAATGCAGTCTAATCGTTCACGGTGGATTTCAGTGACAAGTTTGAACAGCCTTTAAAAGAGACAGAAGGAAACAGTTATATTTTGACTCTGAAGTTCATGTAGTTTATATTTCAGGTACATTTTGTGTGATTTTAGAGCCCAACAATCAGGTCTGAGTCAATAATCAGATTAGTCTGTAATACATGTACTGAAACAAAACAGAATGCATCAAATCCTTACTTTGACCCCATTTCAATTTTATTTCCCCTCCAAGTATGTTTTGGGAATACTTTCTTCCTATTTTTTAATTGTCCATCTTTTGTTTTCCAGGTAATTTAAGCTTGGAAAAACAGTCTGTCCTAACCCAAGTGTTTGGTCAGGTCATCTGGATGGGGTTTTTTTTTTTTTTTAGCTGAGACATTTCATCCTACATCCAAAGGACTTCTTCGATCTGAGGAGCCACCAGCAAACACAACTGATTCCCAAGACCTGACAGAACATTGTTGGATTTTATACCTGGATTACTGAGCATGAACTTTGGTGTTTAAACCACTTTGACACGACTGTCTCAGAGGAGTTGACGGGGAGAGGGCAGGCCCTGGAGGCCATCTTAGCACCAGCAAACTGTTTTTTCCCCCAACTATGGAATATGCTGTTTGTGAGAATCGGTTGTTTGCTGGTGGCTCCTCAGATTGAAGTCCTTTGGATGAAGGACAAAACATTTCAGCTAAAAAAATAAAAACCATCCAGATGACCTGACTGAACATTGCTCAATTTTATACCTGGATTACTGAGCATGAACTTTGGAGTCCGTTCTAACGCGCACATTTAACAGCCAGACAACAACTCTGGCATATGAAATTAATGCAGCCTGCAGAACAATATGAAATGTCTGACTAGACAAGATTTAGTTTTTTTTTTTTTAGTGCACCTGCTTTTCATTCAGACAGCAGTGCTCCAACCAAAGACAAACATGCTCAAACTTCAACCATGATGAAGAATTAGAAATCTTTTATTGTGCATGGATCCTTTGTAGATATCATGGCTATACAGATACACTTTAGATACATATCTATGATTATACAGATTTCCCATAACGAACATTGTAAAGTGATATGTCTGGTAGTATGTAGAGTATAACAAATTTCTCTTTTTGGAATGTACGGTGTATGAGGTAACTGCAAACATTAAAATTACATAAAAATGGTCTATTTTTGTGCATATTTTTTACCTTTTTTTGTAGCATTTTGTTAATCTCGCCAACCAGTGGATGAAGAGGTTGTTAAAATGGCACACTTTGCAATCTCTATCAAAAATAGGAATTTGACTTCTTTAAATGACAAAGAGAAGACATTTGCAGAATGTCGAGGACCAAATTATGCAATTGTTTAGAGGATGGTTTGCAAGGTTGGGTTTCGTTCTTACAGCCTGCAGCACGGGAAGCAAACACTACGGTCAGATTACGGCTGACGAGTCAGTTCAAGCAGCCAGTTACAAATAACATACACAGAAAAGGCAAATTTAGATTTGCATGAAAACACATTTTGTATCAGCCATTTGTGTCCCATGATACGTGACTACTCAGGATTTATCTTCTGTGGACAGTATTATCTTATATTACTTCAATATTATAAAAAAATATATACTTCACGAATGGATGACCTGACAAAAGAAACTACAACAAAAAAAGTCTTAATATAAAGAACTACATTTCATTTTTCTCATGATTACATATGTTAACTAACACCAACTGAATGCAGCAAAGTAAAAGGAAATAAAATACATTTTAGTGTTTTCTAACACTAAAAAGGAAAACGTCAAAACTTAAAGAGAAAATAGAAATACATTTAAAAAAAAAAAATCACCAGATATTTTTTCTCTCTCTCCAATTAAGGCCTCTGAAACAACTGGTTGATTTTTTTTTGTTTTGTTTATTTTTTCCTCTTATTTTTTTCTTCTTGCTGATAATTAGCTGTTTCAGTGACACAAGATGTGATACTACAACTTTTAAAACACCCAAAACACAAAATATCTCAACGTGTGTTCTATAAAATGCATCACAAGACCAAAAATGCAGTCAGTCAAGATCTTCTTCCACTAAGGTGCAAAAAAGTAATTACCAAGGGAAAACGGAACAAAACGAAACGTACAAGAAAAGCATACATTTTTGTGCTGAACAACAATATTTCAGAGTAAAGCAGCTGCATGATTGTAAAAACAAGCTACAGTATAACTATATGATAATAAAAATAATTAGAATTCACCGTTTGTTTGTTTTTTGTCTTCTCACTTTATAGTTTTAGCTTTTTTTTTTTTTCTTCTTTGCAAACCTACAGATCCTCGTGTCCTTACTGTACAAAAATATACGAACATTTCTCCAGTCATTTTTGCATCCTTAAACATTCTGAACATCAAAAAGGTCGGAAAGTGCTAAATGAACGTTCGATAACAGGTTTTTCTTGTTTTCTCTTTACTGGACTTGTTAACTCCTGCAGTAGGGTTAGGGTTGGTTAAGTCCCTTCATGTGGCCCTGAAGCTCTCCCAGCCGTCTACACTGTGGTACAAACTACACAAAGTACACACACACATCTGAACACACACCTCACTGTGCAAACACTGGCCCATCAGGTCCCACAGTCAAATAGCACATTGGCTAATGACAAACCTACAAACTAGTTTTTGGAACATGTTTATCAAAAACTGTTTCATACTGGACATGGAAATATATTTTTATTTTATTTTTTTATCTCTAACTCGTGCGTCGCTTCCCTCCCCTCGACTCTGCCCCTGAAATGACCCACGCTCGTTGCTCTCTGAGTTCATTTTCACCCAGAAGGCTAATCTATGAGTCAGAAAACTGAACGGACAGATGGATATCACAAACTTAGGGCAGGGTGACAAAGGCAAGAGGAGTCCAGAAGGTGTCGCAGGTGCCGAATGAGATGACACATCCTTAATTTATAACTTCTGGTTAGCTAATACCCGCTAGCGCATCCTCTTGCTGCACCCCATTTCAGCTAATGCGATTTCTCTGTTGAAACCAAAAACAGTTAAAGTACAAAACAAGAAATACAAAACAACAGAGAGATGGGTGGGGGGGTGTGGGGGGAGATAAAGCTATAACCCTGCAGCTGGGCGGCACAGACCCCTCATTTTATGACAAAGTACTGGATGACGAAAGCGATGAGGATGGCGATGACGGCGAAAACCATGAGGAGGAGAAACGCGCACTGCTCGTCGGTCAGGCTCTGCCTGGTTCGATTGGACTCGGCGCCGGTCCTGGATCCTGAGGCGGCCGCGCTGCCGCCCAACACAGTGTCGTTTCGTTGAGGGGAGAGGGTCACCGTGGGGCTGTAGGGACCGCTCAGATCTGTGCCGTCCTGGCACTGCCTGACGGCACAGACTCTGAAACGGTAGTCACTGCTGGGCAGGAGGTTCAGGACGTGGAAGGATGTGGCAGAACCTTTGTATGTCTATCAATGGGGGAAAAAAGGAGACGTAAACGATTAAAAACTGACTGAGACAAAACTACAGACAGATTTTTTTTGTGTGTGAATGTATCAAAGTGAAGTTGGGCGCGCAGAAAATACTTGTAAGGGAATATGTGTTGGTACAAGAAAATCTATAAATCTCTACAGTAATTACATAAATAAATCACAACTGACCTTTTGATTATTTTAAAACTATATTATTATTTATTTATTTGAAGCAGGGGGAAGGAGTCCTACGTTAAACAGAATCTGCACTAGAGTGATTACTATACGCTACAGTATCACTCTGGAGAGGACCGCCAGAGCACGGCCCTCTGGAGTTGATGCTTACATAAATAAATAAATTAATTAATAAAAAAATAATGAAAGAAAGAAAAAAAGTGCAAGAATGAAAAAGAGAAAGATAAGAAATAAAGAAAAAACTAAAGAAAGAACATGAGAAAGAGAAAGAAAGAACAAAATAAAGAAAGAACAAAAGTAAAAGAATGAAAGAAAAAGAAAGCAAAAGAATGAGAGAAAAAAGAAAGAAAAAACTGAAAGAGAAAGAACGAAAGAGAAAAAGAAAGAACAAAAGAGAGAAAGAACAAAAGAACAAAAGTAAAAGAATGAAAGAAAGAAAGAAAGAAAGAAAGAAAGAAAGAAAGAAAGAAAGAAAGAGAAATAAAAAGAAAAAAACTAAAGAAAAAAACAAAAGAGAAAGAAAGAATGGAAAAAAGAAAAAAGAATGGAAGAAAGAGAAAAAGAACAAAAGAAAGAGAAAGAAAGAATGGAAGAAAGTGAAAAAGAACAAACGTGAAAGAACAAAAGAAAGAGAAAGAAAGAAAAAAGTAAAAGAAAGAAAGAAAAAGTAAAAGAAAGAAAGAAAAAAGAAGAAAAAGAATGAGAGAGGAAAAAGAACGGAAGAAAGAGAAAAAGAACGAAAGAAAGAAGCATTTTTAGTAGGTCAATTTCTGACATTGAAATGAATATTAATATTGTGACTGCACAATTTAAAAGGACATTTACTGTATAAAAATACTGCCATTAGTTTTACTTGAACAGATGACTTTATGATTTATATGCATATTTGCATCAAATTGTTGGCTTATATTAGTTCCCAAGCAGAAACCTGCCAGAACTGTCTGCCAACACAAGCCTACATATTTTCTGTGAATCTGATTGGCACAATTGTAACAGTGATAACATGATTCTTTTAACTGGGAAAATCATCATCAAAACTTATCATCCATGTAATACCATAGTAAACCAAATATTTTTTGGTTCCAAAATACTGCATAGTTTTCAGGATGAAACATATAGACTGCAAACAAACAAAACTGGCAGGCAGTTTAAAACTAGTACAAAAATAATAATTTATCAGTCATTTAAACAAAATATATGGTACAATTGCTCTGCTTTTTTTTCTTCTAATCTGTAAACAAGCAGTCCACCAGTAAAAACAGGCTTTCAATCTGGTCTTTAGGGGTAGAAACAAACAACAAGGACAGCCACATATTTCAACCTCCAGATTCAATCGCCACATGCGACGTGGTGAGATTAGCATAAGCCGGCAGTGACCATTATTCCATGTTAACAGGGCTTCAGGCCACGAATGTGCTGGCAGGGGCAAGACACCTGAGATACCTCATGGATCAATGACCTTTGCATAATGGGCAATTTAAAGCCAGCAGTGACAATATCAAATGCTGTGAGGCCACAACGACAACATTAAAACCCTGAACTCATTCGTTTCCTGCTCTGCAAAAGTGATGAAGAACAGGTCAGCCAAAGGTAATGGGGGAGGGATGAAGAGAGGAGGTAAACTTCCACACAGCAACATGAGTACCTGTTTAAACTCAGAATTCCCCATCATGCACTGCAAGCTGTAGATAACTGGGTCGCCCTTCATGTGCGGTAAGGCCTCCCATGTGACTTCACAGGAGTTGTCGTCCAGACGCTCGACTTTAGGAACTGAAGGGTGAAAAACAGATGAGCCGATGCTACACAAGAAAAAAATCTGATAATGATCAAACCAGCTGGATCGAAGTGAAGTCTGGTTTTAATAAAGATGAGTTGGTTTTTTTAGGTTTTTCGTCCAAAAGAGGAGAAAAAAAAGTCTATCATAAAAAGCACACCAAGTTAAAACTTGTTTTTCCCTTAAAATAGCTGTTTACCTCCTGTACTGTGCACAACTCTTAATCCACACCTTATCGTTCGTCATATTTTACCAATGACTTCTTTCATTCTTTCAAGTATTTTTGCAGTTCAAGTTTTATTGTAACGTCAAAGTGTTCTGATAAATAAAATACAGTCCAAGTTACCATATTTTCCACCGCACATCTCATCACCCTATAAGTCACATCAGTCTAAATATGTCTAATAAAGTGAAAAAAATACATAAATAAGTCAATTCGCCGTATGCGTCACATCTACGGTATTATGTGTCACCGCTAATGCGCGTCACTGCTGGACCTGGAAATGTGGGCCGATGTGTCATAAATTGATTGGCCGCCAAATGGCGGCTGCGGGGGTGTGAACGGGAGGACTTTAACAAGAATTTAAGAAGATTAACACTTAAAAACAATTATTTGTTAGCTTGACTTTATAGTAAAGGTGTGTCTCAGTCTAACTTTTACTTAATAAATGCACTTCAATGGTCAAATGAGCGTCATTTCGCCGGGGCTGCGCAGCAAAATTAAGCTGATTTTACGGTTGCTCCAGGCAGACGACTGTGTCATTAATAGCCACTTTTACCTATTACATGTTACAATGGCATGCCTTACTACTCAAATGCCATCTAGTGGATGAAAATGGTAATGTTCAACATTTCAGTCAAAATGAATGAAAACTGTCATATCTCAGCCAAAAATTGTTAAAAAAAAATCCATAAATACGTCGCTTCAGCGTATAAGTCGCAGGGCATGCAAATTATGCAAAAAAACCTGCAACTTATAGGTCGAAAAATACGGTAGTCATTTATAGCATTTGGACTTTAACTGCACCGGTCAGTCTAAATCCAAACTGTTTATATCAGAGGGTGCACTTCACTCGATGTTGAGTAACACTGACAATCTGGCACATGACCCCCAGATTCAAAAGAGCTGCCCCCCTGACCATAAAGCCCACATCCTCATTATTGACTTTACTGTGTGGGATCAAAAGAGGCTTTGCAGAGGTTGGGCGGCAAACAGACCACAGGGCCGAACAGCCAAGTCCTCATGACAGCTGACAAGTGAATCTGTGGCTGCACGTCCAGCTTTTCACAAACAAGGTTAAAAGCTGAGCAGACTGGCTGTCAGTAAATGATTGTGAGTTCATTAAGAACTGCTGGACATACAAATAAACAAGGACTAAAAAAAAAATACAGTAAGAACAAGAGAAAAGTGGCACGGTACCTTTTAGAGGAGGTGGAGGAGAGCGTGGGGTGGTGAATGTGTAAACACTGGAGAAGGGCCCTTTGCCCGCCTCATTAAAGGCTTGGATGCGGAACGTGTAAGAGGTAGACTCATTAAGCCTCTGGACTTTGTGTGTGTGGCACGATCCTTTATACAAGGATATAAATCTGCAATGACATAACAATAACAAAAGGGAGAAAAATAATTTAATGAGATAAGAGTAAATAAGGAAGGAGGGGAAAAAAGCAAATAAACTAGAGAAATTGCATTTCCTGCAAAAATGCAGTGCGAGAGCTGAAAAGGCTGGTTAAAAGATAAAAGTGGCAAAAGTCTATCAGAAAGTATCAAAAGACTAGCTGAATGCTAAAAGCAGCAAATGGCTATCTAGCTAAATGCAGCAAAAAATCTAAGTAAAATCTAAAAGCAGCTGAATGGTAGTTTAGAGCCTAAAGTAGAATAAGACAAAAATAGTGCAAGTACTATATGTTAAAGCAGAATTCATAGAAATCACACTGTATTTCTATTGAGAAATATTAGGGGGAAAAACAGTTAAATATTTAAATGGAATATTTATTATGGAAGTAGTAGTCTACTGAATGAGTTGAACGTTTTGAAATATGAATAGACTAAAATAGCACATAGTATTCAAAAGTAGTTGAGTTGCAACTTAAGATACAAAAAAATAAAAACAACAAAAAAACAACTGTGTTAATACTTTACTGCCCTATTTTCTTGTGGCGTGTCGCAGGGCTCTATACTCGGTCCTCTCCTTTATTCTCTTAATATGCTGCCACTTGAATCAGTAATAACCTGTCACCACTTTTCTTTTCACTGCTTTTTTGGACAACCTACAAATTTACTAGTCCATGAAGCCTAAAAGTAACAAGTTCACGTTTCTTTTATTGATTGTGTTGCTGACATTAAACAGTGGACTGTACTAAAGATATTCCGTTTTTAAATGAAGGGAAGATGGATTAACTGATCTTTTTTGGTGATGATGCTCTTTGAACCCATTTCACTTTCTCTTCATTGGCTTCCAGTCCCTTTTAGAATTAAATTTAATAATAATACAAGTGCTATGCGTTGTCATCATTGTATGTTCCCATACAATGGCGAAACAGATTCTCTGCATTTAACTCATCACACCTGAGATACGGATACTGTTACTATTAAACTGTTATTACAGGTAGTCCTGGGGTTACGACGGTCTCGTCTTACGACGTTTCGAGTTTATGACGCATCTCCCTTATTCACGTTACACAGTTACATTGGTTTTACGTTGATTTTTACGTCGGTTTTACGGCGTTAAACGTCGTAACGCGGCGGCGCAGCGGCGGAAGAATACAGTTACGCGGTGCAGCGGTGGAGGAATACAGTACTGTACGGAGGAGGAGGGCGTCACTAGCATCCCAGAAGGCCATTAGCCCTTCATTAGCCCTTCATTATGGCTCCCAAATGCAAGGAGGACTCTTCTGATGGCAATGCATAGAGGAAAAGGAAGGCCATCACCATGGACTTATGTCGAAAATCGGTTTACGCGCTTGGTAAAACAGGTACGTCACATG
>JARVLU010001196.1:33032087-33050856 GCA_031762415.1 Simpsonichthys santanae | reverse complement strand
TCGGACTTACGAACGGGTGTGCGGCGCAGCGTTAGCATACATTTACATGCATTTCCTCGACTTACGGCAAAAAATCCGGACTTACGAACGTAGTTTATGAAATATTCTGTTAAATGCATGAAAAAAACACATGCAAAAACATTGTCCACTTTTGTCCTTTTCAACAACAGGCAATAATAATTATCCTGGCCTTTGTATTACAGGTGTTTTTGTCTATCTTCTCCGTCTAAGAACAGTTATCCAACTCTTGCAAAAACAGAGAGCAGCAAACAGCCACATGCGCACACGTCCTGGTACTGAGTGACTCACCGGGCTCTGCCCCCCCTCACTTATGCAGTAAACTCGTGTTTGGTAAGAGCAGCCAGGCCTCAAACCATGACACACATGTTCCAGAGCTGGCCCCGAGTACGCCAGCTCCCACGACAAACCTAAGAACCAAAACATGACGGATAATTAAAATAATCACAATAAACTAATAAATTCAATGTCCCAAATTTTACTATTCAGTAGGAGTATTTTGTGTAACGAACCACTTAGGCCTTCAGACAACTCCACAACATATTTTGTGACTTCAGCACCACCATTTTCTTTAGGGGGCTCTAAAAACAAAGAACAAACAAACAAAAACACCAGAATGATTAAATTAAAGAATAACTGTTTTACTATATCCAGTTTTTTTGTTTTGTTTTTAGAATAAATCTAAGAAAAGAAGTTTAGAAGCAGATTCTTCAGACAATGAATAATCTAAACTCACGTTTATCAGATTAACATCTTCCCTTTCAAAATTGAAAAAGCTTTCAGTAAACATTTTATTCAAACTATCATTCCAATACTTGTAAAACGTGTTTACTCGGTTCCACTGTCAATAAAATATGTGTTAATCAGATTTGCGAATCTGTGAACTCTTTTCACAACAATCCAACATTTTTAGAATTGTGGTCGTATTTAAACCTGCAGGTGCACTTTTTAATTTAACAAATGAAAGTAGAGATCAAGCACTCCGAGCACTGGATGGATGATATTATTGTCCAGTGAGGCGTTTAGGGATTTCTGCTGATGTCTGGCCGGAGGATAAAACTATCAGTTTGATGTACAGACTACCTTGGAGCTCTATGAAGATGAATCAATAAGTATTCACACAAGTGTATGTGATTTGTATGTGTACAGATCTACAATTGTACCGCACATTTTATAAACTCGCACTACAAGACTCACAAACATTTTTCTGGTATTTTGATCCTCTGCTAAAAATACCGGAAAATACATTTTCCCTATATTGGAAGTAAATTCCAGAAAAAATAGTTTAGGTGCATGTGTGTTTTATATTAAGATATAAATGTGTCTTTTAATAATAACTCAATAAATCTGGTAAGGCTCAGATGTCCCAGATTTTTTTTACAGGCCTTGAATGCAGCATTACCTTTATGAACCCGGAGCAGCGAGAAAGTCTCAAATGTCACATTCATAAGCAAACTGACTCGTGCGCTCGTGTTGACTGATTCGTCCACAGCAGGTGATTTGTGCATGTGTGTGTATGCTTGTGCGACTACTTTTCAGAGTGATTTCTCTTCGTAGGAGTCATCCGTCTCATCTACTGTTAGGCAGAGCTCCATAAGAGAAGGCAATCTGTAAACCGGACTTGCCAGGCTGTCAACTAAAAGCAAGACTGAGAGGTTTTATGAAGGGAAACTTGAAGAGAAGCTCACCCCAGGCCATTTTAAAGCTGTCGGGCTGGACTCTTCCTTTGATGACAGGTCTGCAGGGACAGCTGGGTTTGTCTGGCTTTGTGATAAATTCAACAACCTGGCTGGGGTTACTCTTCCCTTCTGAGTTGTATGCTGCCACCTGATTAAAGCGCACAAACACAGGCAGAGAGCCATACTTTCTGTCAGAACACTAAGTATTTTTCAATGCAAAAAAAGACATTTGTGCGTACTGAAAGCAAGTAAGACATGCATGTAAATAAAACAGAACAAGATTCTGCATGCGACTTTTCAGCAAACACTACAAGCATTGCTGTTTTGCTACAAGTCAGAATAGATTAGTAGAATTCACATGTCAGAAAAACAGACTAACATTTGCAGGAATATAGAAACCTCTGTCAGCCCGATGAGTGAGGCTCATTTATATACCGAACCAAGACAAACCGGACTGCACCAAGTCTCTCCTCACACTGTGCAGATGTTAAATTGAATGAGGACTAAGTGTTGTCTTTAATTTCATTGGACTGATGTCCCTTGTTTTGGCTTTATACTTGGGAATATTGAGACTCAGATTTCTCTGGCTAGCTGAGTAAAACCTACAATTTTGTTTAACTCTTTATACCAGGGGTGTTAAACTCACTTACAAAAGGAGGCCAAAATTAAAATCATTTTCAAACTAAGGGCCAATTTAAGAAAATACTTTAACTCCAATCAGATACCCAACATCTTTTCTTGGTCACAGGCTCCTCAACAAGAGTTTGGTTGGTCTCATTTGATGTTCTCTGTTGTGCTTTTGACATCATAATCAAAGATTACTGAAAATTTTTCAAAACATAAAAGTATTTTACGTTTCACATATCATCTTGGGGGCCAGATAAGATGTCAACGAGGGCCGCATTTGGCCCCCGGGCCTTGAGTTTAAAACATATGCTTTATGCCTTCATAAAATTTCACAACCTGGAGCATCATGGCAGAAAAAGACAAACGTCATATGGAGATGTTAAAAAATACATACAAATATCAGTACCACTTTACAATAAAGCTCCCCTTATAGATGGCTAATAGTTTATAGATAGGTTATGAATTCCTTTAAAAACTACATATAATTAATAACTGCTTATTATGCATTAATTACGGATGACAAAGACAAAACTGAGCAGTTTCTTGCCAAATAGTGAGCCAAATCTGTTCCCTATATATTTCATCTAGAGTTGTTATATTAAACATTTCAGACTAAGTTACTACCTTGTAAGCACAACAAGCATTTGTAAACCTATTTCTTTAGCCTATATTATTGTACTTTTTCACTGCATTACAAGTATCTACAACTAATGTTATATCCTAAAAAAAAAAAAAAAATTACAAATGCTTATTGTGCTTAAAAGGTAGTAACTTAGTCTGAAATGTTTAATATAACAACTCTAGATGAAATACAGTAACGCTCAGTCAGGTCATCTGGACAGTTTCTTACATTTCACCCTCTATCTGGAGGGCTTCATCAGTCTAAGGAGTTCCAAGTAAACTGTTTCCCCACCAATAATTGGATTTGCTACCTGGAAGATTGAGCATGAACTTTGTTGCCTTGAACCACTTTGGCTGTGGCTGCCTGCCCAGGAGGAGTCGACGGGGGACAGGACGACCCCCAGAAACCATCTTATCTCCAGCAAACTGGTTGCTCCACTTAAGGGGTTTACTGCTTGGTGGGGAAACAGTTTGCTTGGAACTCCTCAGACTGATGAAGCCTTCCGGATAGAGGGTGAAATGTCTCTACCAAAAAGAAACAGTCCAGATGACCTGACGGAGCATTTATGGATTTGGTACCTTGATGACCGAGCATGAACTTTGTTGTCTAGATGAAATATATAGGTGAACAGATTTGGCTCACTATTTGGCAAGAAACTGCTCAGTTTTTGCCTCTCTTACCCTTAATTAATGCATAATAAAGAATTATTAATATTTATGAAGTGTTTATAGAGGAATTAATAATGTATCTATAAAATATTTATTAGCCATCTATAAGGGGAGCCTTATTGTAAAGTGGTAGCGAATGAGCTACGATATTAAGAAAGGAACTGCAACAAATAAAAAGGAGTAAGAAGAACGTTAGAGGATTGAAGGGTGGGAGCAAGTTGTTCCTAAACTGTGACGTCACTGCCAGCCAAAAGGCTGTGTACTGGTCAAGTGCATCACTCGCTTCTCACTGAGTCCCTGCATGTGGTCAACACTGAAGCCCTCCTGTTGAAGCTGCTGCGTGCTGCTCTGCTGGCAGACGCCTGTAAACGGATAAGTCACATGGCGATCGTGGGACTCGGCACCTCTCCATCTCCAAAAGCCTGCATTCTCCACACATTCTCTCTTGACTTTTCTAAACTAAACCTGCAAATAGCCTGCTCCGAATGAACAATGCGCACAGATCACGTACCCTAAACCTGTATTTTGTACTCCTGTGGAGATTCTTCACGGTGAAGGAGAGTTCGTCACCATCATAGCTTGGCTGGAAGCCATACCCCTGGGAGAAAGATAAATGAGGGAGAAGCAAAATCACCAGCTGAGCAATCATTTGCTCAACAATCATCACAGCACAGAAAACAACGTGATCTGTGGGAGGAACAGCTGCAGGTGTGAGAGGAACTTTTTCAAGTAGCTGTGTGAAGTCACAGTAGCAATAAATGTCTTCATTTTTAAAGCAAATACATTACATTAGGCTCTTTCACAAAACGGCTCAAACCAGGGCTTAGACTCCTGGTATGATTTGAAATGGGCCGAGGTTGAGGAGAACTGAAACCAACCCACCTCTGACACACGTCAAAGCAAGGTAGTAACAGAGCCAAAATGTTCAACGTGTGAAAAGAGAACTGGGTTTGCAGCTCAATAATGTGATGAAATATGATCTGTGCAACCACTAGGTTGCAGGAATAATCAAAAAACAGATTTATTATAGAGGGAAATTTGACGATGATGCACAGCAACTTTGTTTTTAGTAAAAAAAAATGTTAACCATAAAGAAAACTGCTAAACTACCTTAATGTAAAATAAATAAATAAATAAAAATATATTAAACAACTTTTTGTTGCGCTCCATGTTAATGCAGCAGAGTTCTGCTCCATGCCACTTGTGGCAGAACATTTTTTTAGTATGTTTTTAGTATTTTTGCTGCATGATTCGATATTTCTTGGGTTTTTTTTTTTGTTTGTTTGTTTTTTTTGGTAATGTCAAGAGGGTTTTTCTCATCCTAAGTATGTCATTACACTGTTGACCTTGTGTTGATTTTGCACATGGCAAATAAATCCAACCTGAACCTCACTTCATTTCATGAAAGCTAACATTTATGTGGGATGTGGTCGTCCTATGGGTGATTTGTGAATGTTACAGGCAGCACAAAGTCTGCAGTTTGTTTGTCCCCTTTGCAGCCATTTAACATAAATGTTTAGTGACAATGCCTACTATGGGTGCAAACTTGGTTTTGCTGCATTTGAGAAGATATGATTTTATTTTATTTTCTACACTTTGCATCTAAAAAGGATACAAATTTCCAATTTAACTAGGATCTTCGATTATATTAAAAAATACAACTATATGTCAATATTGTAGCAATTATTGAAAATGAATATTCACTGAAACATTACATTTATTGCACCTGAAGGGAAATAAATTGCCTTGAACTCTGATGCTTGTTCTTTATACCTTAACTTTTAAACTCACATTTATTCTAACGTAGGCGACTGTATCAAGTAATAAGCATAAATAAATAAAATCAGCAATACAGCGCACTTCCTAAATATTGTACGGCTGCATAAAAGCTTTATATATATATATATATATATATAGTGTTTTAAATTATATTTTTTAAATATATTGCTTTACAATATAAACCATTTTTTCACCTGAAAAATGTCTTATTATATGGCAGCAATTTACAATTTTAAAAAAGAGAAAATATCTAAAACTTTATGAATACTTATTAATTTCTAAAAACACAGCAAAAAGTATTTTATATAACAATGAAGTTGCAGCTCATTCATGAGGCAAGTCAAGATGAGGGGAAGCTCCTAAAGTGGAATGTCAATTTTTGTCCATTACACTTGGTGATTATTTGGAGCTGAAACTGAAACTACAAATTCAATTACTCAACTAATTTTTAATTATCATTATTAATTAAACACTGTTGTGTATTCTAACAATTGTTTAAACTTTTCATGCATGCAAAGAATAAATAAGAGTACATAAAGCTAAAGAACTGTGACAAAATACTGTGCCTAAGATCTTACCGTATTTTTTGGACTATAAGATGCACCTGATTGTGAGGTGCAATAAGCAAAACAAAACAGTCCGATAAGTCAAACTTTATTCTACTCGTTCACAATGACCACATAAAATCATTTGAGGTCAGTAAGCACAATCAGAATTAATACAGAAGGGGCACCTGATTATAAGGCTCACTGTTGATTTTTGGAAAAATTAAAGGATTTTAAGTGCGCCTTATGGTACAAAGAATAGGAATGATCTGGACAATATTTAACCAAAAATGATTAGTTGCAGGTATCAGAGACATACCGAGCCTTCTTCCTCCATCTCTAAAATGTAGTAGATGTCATCTTCTTTCGGGGAGCTGCTGGGCCTCTGCCACTTCAGACACAGCCAGGTCACTCCCGCCATCTCCAGCTCTGGAGGGAAGGGTGGCAATGGCACACTGCATGAGGTGAACAGGTCCACCACTTCACTGAACTCACTGGGGAGGGCAGAGAGAGACAGGACGGGAGAGGATGGAGGGAAAGACACAGCAAAGACAGAGTGAGACATGTAAATGGACATACGGATGGAGACAGTTAAATGGAAGAAAAATAACATAAAAACAGACAACAGCGAGGGTGCCTTCAGGAAATATTCCAGCATCTGGATGGGCGTACCTTACTCCCATGTCATTTTTTGCAGCGAGGCGAAAGGAGTATCTCGAAGCCGGAGACAGTTTGGTCACTCTGAACAGCTTCTGAGGTCCATAGTAGCATTGTTCAAAAACACCTGTACCCTTCCCCTTTACAAAAAAACAAACACATTTTAGTTTAAAAATGAGCACCGTAAAGCTGCCCGTACAAACTCCAAAAACAGGGTCACTTTAAGAAAACCAGACGTTACCTCATCCCACTGAAGAATGTAGTTTTTAATTTTAGATCCATTGTCACACGGAGCCTGTCGTAGGAACATGCAGTTTAGTAGAGCAACACTTTATTCAAGTCCGACAAAAAAAGTGACAAAAATAAAGAAATAACAGCAAGTTTTTAATGTTGCGTCCACCAGCATCATTCATTAAATCTTAGGGATGGGCACTTCTTGAAAGAGCAATTTCTGAGAAGTGGGCGTGGCCAAGAGCGCTGCCATGTGGCAGAGAGCTGAAATCATGACAAGCTGTGCTCTTTTAGAGCATTTAGTTTAGACACATTGTTTAGAACATTGCAAGAGTGTGGGAAGGGTTTAAAATGCCTTAATATATATAAATACTAAACTAAACTGCTACTTACTACTATTCCTACCTCACGGTTTTTCACTTATTGCAAAGCTTCAGGGTACAAATCCCCTGCAATAAACAAGGGACTACTGTGTTTTATGTTATTTTTTTTTAAAAGATTCTCTTCATAAAAATATTTTTGGGATCTCTTTAATTCCTTTTAAAACTTTGTTCTTTTAAAAATCTGCTTCAGCACACTTTTTTATTGTTTTATTTTAGCTTCCATCCTGCTACTTTTAGCTTTAAGCTAATCTTTTATTATTTTTAGCTTTCAGTTACTTTTCTGTTATTTTGAACTTCAAGCTAGCCTTTTATTACTTTTAGTTAGCCTTTTAGATGCCCTCTTGCTAATTTTAACTTTAGCTGGTATTTAGTAACTTTTAATTATTCAATTCGTCTTTTGCAACTCAACTTTTATCTCGTGTTTTACTAATTTGCTTCTTTTGGCGTTTAGTTTGATTTTGGCATCTTTTAGACTTTAGTTGGTGTTTTGATCATTTTACTTTTTAGTTAGTGTTGTGATTCATTTACATTTTAGCTAGTATTCTGCATCTTTAACAACTCAATTTCACATTCTTCAGAAAGTTTTCAGCAAAGTCGTTCCGCACTCAACACATTATGTGTCATTGTTTTGTGTGCTTATGTTTTGTTTCTAATTTTCTCATCAAGCTTGGCCAATTTATCTAGATGCAATTTTAATAATTAATTTGATTATACTTCACCAGTTTTAATACAGCTAAACATTGTGTGTGAAATATTTGTGTGTGTGTTTTTTTATACCTTCCACTGGAGTGAAAGGGTGTTTTTGTTCCCACTGGCCTTCCTGGGAGGACTTGGAGGATCTGGCTCACAGCTCAACGTGGTGAAGCTCACAGCCTCAGATGGGCTGCCCAGTAAATAGTTACACATGGCCTGAACCCTAAGGGAAAAAAAGCGCGTTTACTCAAAGTTTCAGCTAATTAATAACAAAAACAGAAACAAATAGGGTCATACCAACCTGACATGATAGTCTGTTGCTGGTCGAAGGTCTTCTAAAGTTGCGCTTAGTCCTTCCCCACTACACCAAAATAAAAACAACAAGTTTTATTGCATTGAGATCCCTATGATGGGTTAGCTCTAAACTCTATGGGATCCTGCTGCTTGCACTCACCAGTACTGGCTCTGGTATGTTCCATCTTTTCCAGTAATAGAGATGGAGACCTCGTAGCTGAGGGGATCTGGGAGAGTTGAGTCGTCTTCCACAGAGTTATTTTCACCCTCTGGCCTGGTAGGTGCGCTCCAGCTGACGACTACGCCTCTGGCCTGGATGTCCGACACCTAGCACGGGAAAATTTCAGGTCATTCATAAAATCTTTAATCTCAAACTTTTTTTAATAAAAAAAAAAATTACAAACCAGTACTGTAATCATGTTTTGTTTCCCTCTCAACCATTCAAAATAAAAGTAACGGTATATCTCCTTTAATTTCCATACTTCAAAACAACCACTACTCTTCTTGGAGGAATAGAGCAAGGAATGAAAAATGTCAAGCCGGTGCAGCATAGAGAGAACAATCGTAGCTGCAGGTAAGTTCTGCGCAAAATTGAGATTTTTTTTATTCTCTTTGGAAGCTTTAAATAGCCTGAGCTCAACTGCAGGGGAAGATTCAAGTGTGCAAGAACTCAACCCGGTCAAGTCTGTAACTCCAACCTTCAGTGCTGCAGCATCACCTTAGCCTTTCTTTTACTACAGTTCAGTTCACTTTTAAAAACCAGCACAGATTGACCAAAGGCTGGGGAATAAAACACGCTTTTTACTAAAACTAAACTTTTCCTGCATTCCCTGGACTGCATCACATATTTTGAAACTTTTACAAGAAGTTTAGACTTCAAAGGAAGTGTGAAAAATACATATACCTGTATATATTTTTTCCCAACTATTTTATTACCCATCCAGCCATTGAACAGCATTTCTACTAAAATGATCAAAAATAAGTTTTCTGGGGGTGTTTTATCTATAAAAATGCAGAAAATGTGTGCCTGTCTATACACATTTTATATGTATATTTGTTTTTCAAATCTATGGTGTATTATGAAACAAGACGTGATGGCCAACTTTATATTTTACTTTAAAATTAGATATTTTTGAAAGCAAAATGAATATTCCACAATAACTGCAATCACAGATAATTGGTAGCATGTTCAAACGTAAACCCCGATTGATAACATTTACAAAACAAAATTATGATGAATCAAATAAATCAAGTAAAAACCAAATAAAGGTACATGTTACTTTCACAGAGACATGACGATAAGATCAATAAAATTAATACCAACCACTGGTTTACTGATGTTACTCAGAATTGCGAGCAGCACCTGAGCCTCTTTGTCAAGCTCTGAAAAGAAGGGAAAAAAAAAAAACATAAAATAAATTTAAAAATGCACAATGAGTTTCTAAAATCAAGATGTAACAAATAAGGTCAGTTAAGTTTTACAAGGTTAATATCTTCTAGACTTTTATGGATTTTGTGTTGATGTAAAATCCAACTATAATATAGATAATAGTCCCTCACTTCTTTGCAGTTCGTTTTTGTGGACTCGCTCTATCACAGTTTGTTTAAGTACAGTACTGTACATACCCCCCCCCCCCACACACACACACACCCCCACACCCCCCCACCCAAAAGAAACCAGTGCTGCCATTTTGTAGTTGTCTTTCATTAAGCCTTCTTTGTTTTGCCAGTCTAAAGAACTACGTTACCCAGAAGACATCTGTTCACTTCCAAGAAGTCAATGCTTCCAACTGCTACTTCCTGCACACGGAGGGAAAGTTTTGCAACCAAAGTCAGAAGCAACAATAATAATCTCACAGGACTGGCAGGAAAGTATCATATAATCCTTCAAGTTGTATCTTCACTGCAGAGTATCTGGGCTGCAGTTGATCGGGACTCAGTGTGACCCAGATCCTGGAAGCTGCAGGTGACAGGCGGCTGCAGACTTCAGCCTGGTTCTGGTCATGCAGTGCTGGTCCAGTCTGAGCCAGAAGTGGTGGACTAAATATTGGGCAGCCTTGCTCTTGGAACAGCAGCGGTGAGCTTCATCATGCTGCACCGGGACTTTTTTATCGGATCGGATGGAACTGAGCTGCCGTTATTCTGCAGAGCCCTTGCAAGTAAAATTTAGTAGCTACATACAAATACTGCATGTTGTTAAAATGAGTAGGTTTAAGAGTTTAGAGGACTGATTGGTGGGCTTCATTGCTGCAGGGTAGTCTGCAGAAACGAACTGAGTCGGATTAGAACAGAGTTGGAGCGGAACCAGGGCTGTTACTGTTCTGCAAAGCTAGTAAGTAAAATTTGGTAACATATGCTGTTAAAATGAGTAGGTTTAAGAGTTTAGAACATTCCAAGAGTGTAGGAAGGGTTTCTACAGCCTTAATATAAAGTTTACTGTACTTGAACTAAAACTTGGACTACTGTACCCCTACTTTGCTGTTTTTCATTTATCGCGGGGCTTCAGGGACCTCAAGATAAACGAGGGATTACTGTATAATTATTTATTTTAAAGAAACTGAATAGCGGTTGTCCACTTTTTAAAAGAAATGTAGTTTAGCCATATAAATAGCTTTTTACAGGCTAAACCAACACTGCAGGTAAGGCAGGAATGATTCTCACTTTAAAAAGCAGCTTCAATTAACTTGAATCCAATGCATTGTAGCAAAATGTATAAAAAAATAGAAGACAGCTAATTATATAAGCAAATAATATCATATTTTAACACTAAAGTATATTCTAGTGGTACTGCTCTAAATTTCCCCACATACAAGAGGAAATTAATTCAGTTTTGTTTAAAAATTTTCACTATTTCAGTTTACTTATTTGGTAGGAAGAAAAAGACTAAACAAAAATGTTAAAAACAATATTAATGCTTAAAATAAATACTAGAATTACACATAACTTACAATAGAACTCGAGCTGTGTTAGGCATAGAGTACAAGGGGATATAAACCATTTTTAATCCTACCCCAATGCCTTTATTTCATTACTTTATATCTTTACCTCTTGATTCTCCGTTTTTTCCTTTTCCCGTCTGCTTATCAGAGCAGGCGACCATATGCCTGTGATCTGCCTCGAGCCCTTTTCCTCCAACGCCGTTATGAATGTCCACCACTGGGGGGCTGTTGCAGGACTTCTGGGGCGATGGCGGAGGACTGTCCTTGACCTGCCCTCCTCCTCCTCCGCCTCCCTGGCGGTCCTTCAGTTTCTTCTGAAGACGTTCGTGCGTTTTGTTAGTACGGTCATCTCTGTGAACGAACGATGGGCGTCCATGTTGAGAGTGAGAATCTGTAGAGACTGAAAGGACAAAAATAAGCTTAGTACTTGAATGAAAGTAGATCTTATAATATTTAGAAGCTGAGAACATAAACAATGTGACTCGATTAAGATGCTGACCCTGCTCTGAGAAGATATGAGCTGGGTGGTACTGGGAGATGTACTGGGAGCTCAAGTCGCCCACGCCTCCTGCCATGCCTGTGTAAAGGTGAGGTGGAGGGGGGATCATGGCGGGATGCGGTATGAAGGCAGGCAGGTGCGCATGGGGAGGAGGCGGAGGATGGTGGAGAGGAGAATGCCCCCCTGGGTGGAAATCTGGTTGCTGAGGTAAAACCAGAACCCTCCTCACTCCGTTCTCTTCTATGATCTAGGAGGAAGTAAACAAACATGAGCTCGGAAAAACAAAAATCCAATCTGCTCAGTTTATGGAAGATGACAATCTGATACTGGTGGGTAAACGGTTTAGAAAGAACACCTGTGACACATATCCAGGAGGCACATAGATTGGAGGCACTGAACCATTTGGAGACATCATGGGAACCTGAGCAGGACCTGTAAAGAGGGAATGAACAAGATCAAACACTGTCGCTCAGGACAAGCAGCTGATTCATCTTTGATGAATGTGATGAGAGTGGAAGGGCCGCAAATAGGGCAGAAATTTTATCTGCAGTCTAGTCGGACACAGAAGATTAAAGAGAAGACGTTTCTCAGAATGGCAGCTCAGAAAGGAAGCACATTCAGAAATCATCAAATCACAGGATTCACAATAAAAAGTGCTCCATTTTAACGCACTGTTGAACTCGAAACTAAAGGTGGGGCTTAGAATGGGATTATTTGATGCATTGTGAAATAAACGAAGAGCCAGAGTCTCTTTATTTGTCATATGTTGTACATGTGGCGGAACGAAATTGTGTGCACAAGGTCCCAGTTACAGCCAACAATAAAATGTAAAAGAAAAACAGTAATCAGATCCAAGATATGAACTAAGATAAGTGTTAACTAAAAACACCCTAAGCACTAGTAGTACAAAAATACACCAAGCAGCAGCACGAACATGAGTCTATGTGAGCAGATGAGTACAAATGAACACAGCAGCATGACGTGATTTTTCACAGTGATTTTCCTGGTTAGAGACTGATGAGTCTAACAGCCTGAGGGTAGAAGCTGTTCCTCAGTGTAGTGGTTCTACACTTAATGCTCCTCAACCTCATGCCTGAGGGGAGTGGGGCAAAAAGTGTATGCGCTGGGTGAGTGGGGTCCTTCATGATGCAGATGGCCCTCTTCTTGCATCTGGAGGGGAGGCTGACTCCAACAGGCTTCTGTGCAGCCTCCATGATAATAATAATAGTGAATTGAAATATAAATGTCAAAAATCAATTATTTTGTTAGCAATGACCTGCAAAAGGTGGAACTCTAAAGTACGGAAATGGAGCCCTCAGACCATCTATGCTGGGCAGTGCAAACACACCACAGACAGGAGATACAAGCAGCACTTCCTGCACTGAAAGCCAGTGCTTGGAAGTATGTAATTCAGCTTCTATGAGGTTAAAGGGGGAAAAATTTGAGAGTTGCGTGTGTTGCCACCCAGAGGAGGAGGAAAACAACCGGTCGTTGTTGCCACTTTTAAACGTACTGTCTCACTGGGCTGTGATTAGTGACAAGATGGCAAAAGGAATTCATGAGGGAATCTACGTAATGTAATAAATCATTTGCAGCATGGCATGCTGTAGGCTTAGAATACAGTTTTCCAAGCTGTGAACAATCAAAAAAAGGCCACTCTTTTCAAACACAGGTCACATTAAACACTGTTGCATGGCTCATTGGTCACTTGGTTACAAACACTTCAGTGAGATTACAACAGAAAACGTCTATTTTCTCACAGTTTTGAGACACAAAATAGTCTCCAACCAATGCAGTCCAGTAAAATACAACCTTATGTTGCATTCTTTGGTGCAAAGATAAAAATTGAATGTGCCAAATGTATAAACTCTACATTGGGCCTGTCACAATCAAAAATTTTGCTGGGTGATTAATTGTCTCAGAAATTGTGATAAACAATAATATTGTTTGAATTTGACAATAATTGGTAATTATTGTCAAATTTAAGAACAAATGTTGGTTAATTTGTTTAGCATGTAGTACCTTTTTACAACCATCGGATGGCAGTATAAAACTGTTTGAACCGAAGGATGGATAGTGAGGGAGCGAGCAGCATGTCTCTTTTCTTTTTAAACGGGAGGGAGGCCCCTTGACGTGACATGGTCTGTCTCTTCAGTTCTCAAAATGGCAGACGCTCGGTGTGGTTTGAACTCTTTAGCATAGCATTTTTCTCACAAAACTTTTAATAAAAAAAACAGTAAACAAGTTCTCAGCTTCTTTTTGCAGAGAATACCTTTTACACAAAGGCACAAGTTTCAACCATGAATTTTGGAGTTTTGACAAGATGGAGTACGGTATGTATTTTATTATATTTTGTTTATTTTAGGTCTGAGACATTTTATGCTCATGGTTTTAAGTGTGATTTTGGATGCAATGAAATGTATAAATCTTTTTAAAAATGCACTGCAGTCGTAAAAACAATGTGAGGTGCCAAAAGATTTCCCACCCCACAATTAAAACTTGTTTTAAAATGGCTTTGTTGATTAGACTCCTTTAATTTTCATTGTATTCTAGGACCAAAGTGCTGTACAGAAAAAGAACACGTACATGCTTTTTGTAAAGTGTTTAAGTTTGTAAAATATGCACATTTTAAATACTGTTGTAATGGATAAACACAAATCTCACATTAAGCCACGTTGTATGCGAGAATTAGCAGGTTTTATCTAGTGTGAAAATATGAAAGACAATATACTCAGTTGTTTCACTCCAGTGCAAAAAATCCATTTTGCAGTCTCGTTTCATTTACTTATTTAAAAGACAAATGGAAGAATGAAAAATTCTTGCAAATATATGAGGTCTACTTTCTAAAACTGCTGAGAAACAACAAAGTTTCCTGCTCTGTTGTTGGGGCCAGTGCAGTGGCTTCGCTCAGCTCAGAGAAGTGACAACTCAGCAAAAAAATGCCTCGAACAGAGAAATCTGAGCCAAGTTTGCACATTTAACTTTCTTCAAACCTAAAACAGAAACAACAGGACACCAACACCAGACATCGCATTAAAGAGCAGAGGGATTTACTGACCTCCCAAAGAAATGCATGAGGAAAGGATTTTTTCCTTTGTTTTTTCTGAAAATGTATTATTGAGGAATAAGTCCCTCTAAATACAAAGCTGTAATAAGTTCACGGCTTCTGAGGAGAAGCTCTATAATGACACACTGAAACCTTGTACTCTCACACTGACATCTAGCACCGTTTTCCTCAGGTGCTGGCATTCAGCTTGAAGCTCTCCTGGAAAAGTAACTGAAGTTTCAAGCAGGTACCGGTACATTAAAAGCAATCCAGTTTGATGAGTAAGCCATCTAAAACTTAGAAGGTCTATAGAAAACTCTGTACGTTCTCACATGAAGATGACATAATGAGGTCTTGAAACCGTTTCAAAAGATGCTCATAAAGCTTTGTGGAGAATAAAATTCATGGTGCTTTGCTTTAGTTGAAGGTTTTGTACACTTTTGTAGATAGAAAATAAAAACATTGCTATATGCCACTGTTTAACAATATTACCAGCTGCAACTTTCAAAATGACAAAAACACGTGGAGGAATATTTTACGGTTATTCTGAGACACAACAGCTAAAAAACAGATAATTTGATGACGGTTCAGAGTTCAATGCTGTGCTGGATTAAAGGCCTAGTATTCCTTAAAAGGTTGCATATCACATGTTGCCTTTCATGCCAGCGTTTTAGACTAAGATTATCTTTATGTTGCTGTAATCGTTTTGGTCAAACCTTAAAAATAAAGTTATGAACAAACTTTTGCAATATTGTGAGAGGTCACGATCAGATTATGAGTTAATAACTCTCAGCTACTACCACATCAAATTTTATCTGAATATTTGTAAAACTGACTGAGCTATAGCCATTTTTATGTTGGATAGTACTGATTAGCTATGGCGGCAGCTTGAACTGGATTGACCCCAAAAGGTAATCAATTGTAGATGAGCATCAAATGATTGCTTTCTAAAAGGATCAATAAAATCTGTTCTGTAGTTAGAGATATTAATAGAAAAACAGGATGGACTCAAACATTAGATGCTAAGGTTTAAGTAAAATCTCACGCAATGGGTAGCACTTAGGAGTGTGTGTTGTAAAAAAAACAACAAAAAAAAACTATTGGCTACTACCACAATCACAAATTTTACAACAATACTTGTAAAACTGATTCAATTATAGCAATATTGGTCAGTTGACTGTGGCAGTCACTGCTGTAAAAGTTAATCAGCAGTTTCAGCACATCCAGTCCTCATTTCCTGCTAGGTGAATTAAAATGTGTCCAATGGCAGCTGATAGATTTAGCTAACAAAGTTGACTATAAATAGTTAACGGCAAAACTGTAAACACAGATTTTGCAGAATCCGTTCATGCTGATGTGTGTTGGGGATCAGCCTCAGCTACTATCATACCAAATTTCAGGTCAATATCTGTGGTGGCCATTTTGAATAGAGTTAAAACCAAATATTGATAAGTTGTAGATGAACATTCAATGACTACTTTTTTCAAGTTTCATTAAAATTCATCCAGTGGTTTAAGACAGGCATGAACACACAGGCAAAACACAAAAGTCACCTTTGTTAGCACTTTGTTCCTTAGATAGATAACTTTACTAATTGGCTTTTTATATATGTGAATGTTTCTGTAAAGTGCCCTGAGACAACTTTGTTGTGAATTAGCGCTATATTAAATAAACTGAATTGAATTTGTTTTTGGCAGCGGGTGAGAACAACTCTACAGAGAATCAATCTTTGTTTGCATTGTAATAATACAAGTGAGTTTTGTGACTGGAGGGGAGATGTGGGAAGCGTGCCATAACCCGTTTGTCAGATTGTTGGTTGGAATACATTGCAGGGGTTATACTTGGTTGGATCTTGTTTCACAAATGGATTCAATCCTAGCAGAACCCACATTGAGTGAAATTGCATGATCCACCCAACTGGTGTCTGCATTTCTTTACTGAAGTGCTGTAGCATACATTGCCTTACCGTATCATAATCTTATCCATCTGACCCAGCGTACCGTGCTATCAGTCAGTCATGCTGTGACAAAATACATCAGCAGCAGCCTCACAGCGAAATGCACCTACAGCGCACAGACCATTGAGACTGCACGGCGATTCCTACCTGCTAATAAACGGATGTAAAACAGCTAACAGGTACCCCTATAAAAATCAAGCAGCCATTTAAACAACGAGTCATTTCTCTACCTGAGAACACAGCATGTGTGCAAGACTGTTGATGGAGAAGGGAAGATCTCAGCCTAATTGAAGGGAGTCACACTAGCTCTGCAGTCGTTACTTTCATATTAGAACATAATTTGAGTGGAAGTTCAAAGTGTTTACTGTTAACTCCACTCACTTTTAAGACAAATTAGTGGAAAATTATGCCACACAGTGCTCAGCTGTGCACCTGCCTAATGTCTGATTAGGGCAATTTTTCTTAGCGCTGCTGATGCTGACTAACAGCAAACATGATGAATCACATTAGCATCCGATGTGTTGTCTATTTAGATTGAAAGCTTTATGAATACACACTCTTGAGACAGTAGGGCTAAAGTGACCAGCAAGGTGGAAAAAAAAAAAAAAAGTGACACAGGGCTCTTACGCAAGTGAGAAAGAAAGAAAAAAAAAAAAGTGGTGGTGGTGGAGCATGTCACACTGTCTTTTACATCAAACTGACGCACAAGTCCTGACATATTAGAAGTTTGAAAAACAAAAACACACACACATGTACAAATTCTCCCCTCCTCCTGTGTCAGCTAGAGTACTGGTGGTGCTGACGTGGCCATGGAGTGCCAGCCTTCCAGAGGAAGCAGCCATGGGAAAAACATCACCCTCCAGGGGGGGGGGGGGGGGGGGGAAGATGAACAGAACTTAAGAGGCCATTTAAATGGCAGCTTCGGGGGGCTGTACATCAACGTTCACTAAGGCTCCATTCACATGAGAACAATGTATTTCCTTAACAAGCTTTTAATTTGGCTTTTCTAAAATTAACCTTGCAAATGTGGCAGAGTTTCTAGAAATGTTTTCATCAACGCAGATTTGCAGGAACCAAATTAAATACTGTAGTAACCATGGCAGAACTGTATGCTGTGGTGTAATGCCGTTATAAAAATTAGGGATGCACGATGTTGGATTTTTGGCCGATATACGATATGCCAATATGTTAAAAATTATTTGCACGATAACCAATACCAATACTTTCTCCCCCTAGACCTACTTAGACTTAAAATACATTATTCGTCATGGTCTTTGTCAATTTAACCTGCTACCAAATGCAGATGCCAAAAAAGGGGGCTGAAAATGATGTAACACTTCAACATGGATTATGTTTAATGTCTCTCTAACACAATCTCTAATACAATGACAACATTCAAACAGAGCAAATTTGTACCTTTTATATCTGTGTTATTATTTTTGATGGAATTGCTGATGTCCAATATTTAACTTTATTGCTAATATCGGCCAACACGATACCATGCCGATAATGTTGTTCATCCCTAATAAAAAAATAAATAAAAAAAAACATGATCTAAACTATAAACACAAGAAAAAGACATGGATGGCAAATACGAGAACAAAATCCAAATCCTTTTTATGGACTAATAATGAAGTTGAACTCATTTGTGTAGATTGAGAGCAGTGTCAGTTCAAATATGTCAACATAATGAACGATTTCAGGTACAGTTCCCATCGAGCGACAACTGGAGGGAAGGGTTTTCTTCATACACATTCAAAGCAAATCAGGGTAAATTATTTAAATACAAGTGCCTGTCTTTTAAAACAATTCACATTGTCTATGTTTTATTTTAAATGTTTTCAATGTAATTTTGTTGGTTGATGACAGTTCAATGAAGTTGGGGGGAAAAATACCTTTGTTTTTTTTACTCATCTCTATTTGAGGCTATGCTATTGTTCATTGGCCTTGTCCGTTCATGGAAGTTATGCAAAGTATATGAAGTGTTTGCTGTAGTTGAGTAACTGGCCTCTGCAACACAAGCACAAGCATGTAATTTGTCATTGGACTTCTTTTGTCCTTCACTTGCCAACTTCCATCCCTCTGCACAATATGCCGTCATGGTCAGGCACATGATCTGAACAGAAAAGTGA
>JARVLU010001196.1:32940771-32958461 GCA_031762415.1 Simpsonichthys santanae | reverse complement strand
ACACACACACACACACACACACACACACACACACACACACACACACACACACACACACACACACACACACACAAATCCAAACCAGTTAACAAACCTCCCATTTGAGAGTAACGAAGCAAAAACCCATTCAGCCCATTTCAGTTGATGGCTCCCAGCGGGGTGATGAAGAAGCTGAGTTCTCAATCAAGTTCAGACTAATTAAAGCTCGCATTCCTCCCCGCCGAGCGTTCTTTATTCACAACAAACGCCACACACTTTTACCAACTGCTAAAGAAGAACTGGAGTTTTATAATGAAGAGAGAAAGTTGTGGGCACGGACAAACAGAGGCAGCCACAATACGTCAGAACAGAAGGGCTTTGTATGGTTCTGTTCGCTCGTTTCCAATGTTCCCGGGTGGGGGGGATGGGGGGAGCTGTTTTGCTGCCCACACATCCTGGAAGCAACAAGGGACCCCAACCCCTTCATGACCACCTCTTAAATAGGCAGCCTCCTCAGGCACTTCCAGGGGTTTTCAGACCTTCTGACGCTCTTTTGACATCCTGTTCTTATCAGCAATTTAACAGATTCTACAACCTCTGACACACATTCAGTTCGCTCGCATGACAAGAACGTTATACGTGAATCAGCTCAATAAATTAAAAAAAAACTGGTTCATGCATTTATCACGTCCAGACTGGACTATTGCAATGGTTTGTTATTTGGGTGTCCAAATACTTCAAAAGTCTTCAGTTGATCCAAAATGTTGTTGCAAGAGTCTTAACTGGAGTTTGTAGAGATCACATCTCTCCAGTTTTAGCTTCTCTCCACAGGCTCCCTGTCAAATCCAGAATTGAATTCAAAAACTTACTTCTAACCTACAAAGCTCTCAACAGCCTAGCTTCATCTTATATTACAGGTCTTACTGTTCCATATTTTCCTAACAGAACACTTCGCTCTCAGACTGCAGGCTTACTTGTGGTTCCTAGAGTTTCCAAAAGCAGAATGGGAGGAAGATCTTTCAGTTATCAGGCTCCTCTCTTGTGGAACCAACTTCCAGTTTCTGTTTGTGAGACTGACACATTGTCCGCTTTTAAGACTGGACTTAAGACTTTCCTTTTTGATAAATCCTATAGTTAGGGTTGGCATGTTGTGCTTTTATAGGCTTCGACTACTGGAGGACAAATTGACCTAATTTCCTTAAATTAATTGTTACAATTGAATAGTTTTCATTTGATATTATTTCTATCTTAACATGCGATTCCTGACTTGCCATTGTGTATCTGTTCCTCCTTCCTGTTCCTCTCAAGCCGAGCCAGTTGAAGCAGATGGCCGCTTGCTAAAGATTTCTTCCCCAATTTTATCAAGTTGTGTTTATTTGTTATATGCAGGTTAACACAGGGTTAACAGTACAATGAAATGCTTAGGATGAGAAGAACCAATTTGACTTGCTAAAAAAAAAAATCAAAAAACAAACCAAAAAGAAATACTAAAAACATGCAATAAAGGGTACCCCAAAAAAAGTACCAAAAAGTGAAAAAGTGGTTATAATATTTGCAATGTCCTAAAGAAAGATATTGAGCAACAACATGGTAGAATATAAAGGTGCAGCAGGATGAATTTGAATGAAATAAGTATTTCAAAATAGTAATATAAGCTAAAATGCACATTATACAAGTAGTCCTCAACTTACGAACGGGTTCCGTACCTAGAAACCGTTCGTAACCCGATTTTGCCGTAAGTCGGAACTCATTACACGTGGTGCCGCACCCGTTTGTAAGTCCGGATTTTTTGCCGTAAGTCGAGGAAGTACATGTAAAATGCTAACGCTGCGCCGCACACCCGTTCTTTAGTCAGAGTTGCCGTAAGTCGTGGGCGCCTTAAGTCGAGGACTACCTGTACATACAAATACCAGGTCTCTCTTGTAAACGAGTCCTCGAGGCTCAATGGAAATTACCTGCCTAAATAAAGGTTGAATGAATGAATGAATACACAGACACATATACATATACAATACATAACTGCACATAATCAGGTTATTGCAAAGGTAGTGACATTGAGGTTGAATTAGTAGTTAGTTATTGCCATTTGTTCATTGTTATTTATTGAGAGTTCAATAATCTGACAGCTTGTGAGTAATAACTGTCTTTTAGTCTTTTTGTACGTGATGGCAGACTCCTGTATCATCTGCCTGAGGGTAGTAGACAGAAGAGTCCTCGTGCTGGGTGGGTGTGGTCCTTAACGATGCTGAGTGCTTTACGCAGACATCGGCTGTGGTAGATGTCCTGGATGGTGTAGAGACTGCTACCATGATGTCCTCTGCTGTAGCACCACCCTCTGTAGAGCTTTCTGGCTCTGACTGGTGCAGTTCCCATACCACCATATGATTTAGCCTGTCAGCAGGCTCTCAGTGGTGCACCTATAGAAGTTTGTGAGGATGCTGGTGTTCGTACCAAACTTCTGTAGTCTTCTTAGGAAGCAGCGTCTTTGTCTGGCTTTCCTGACCACAGTGTCTGTTTGTAAAGTCCAGGACAAATCCTCGGTGATGTGAACACAGAGGAACTTGAAGCTGCTGACTTTCTCCACCTCAGCATTGTTTACGAAGATGGTGGAGTGCTGGCCTCCACACTGTTTCCTGAAGTCCACTATCATCTCCTTTGTTTTGCTGACATTTAGGGAGATGTTATTTTCCTGACACCAGCTGGGCAGTGATTTCACCTCGTCTCTGTAGGCACTCTCGTCGTTGTTGGTGATGAGGCCCAGAATTGTGGTGTCATCAGCATACTTGAGGATAAATCAAACCAAATAACAAGAATACAAAATCAAACAAATAAAAACTGTACAAACAAAAACCCAAAATGAATTAAAAATAAAAATAAAATGTCATGCTGCAAGGTAGCCCAACGGAACTGAGCCCGAACAGATCTGAGCTTCTGCAGAGATGGTGAGTACTCGTATAAAATGTTGCAGTACTACACAATACATATACAGTATGTATGTTGTTAAAATGACGTATATGTTTAAGAGTTTAGAACATTGCAAGAGTGTGGGAAGGGTTTATAAAGCCTTAAATATATATAAATACTAAAATAAGTGTAACGTCCCTACTTCATGGATTTTCACCTATCACGGTGTGTAGAACGTTAAATCCCGTGATAATCGAGGGACTAATTAGTTTCTGTAGCGGCTCATGAGATATTTTGTTAACAGTATTGTTGATTTTTAAGACTGATTCCAAAATTTGAAGTAAAAAATGTGGGTATTGTGCAGTGATGCGAGTGTCCGTTGAGGATGACTCTCAGCTAAAGCATTTTGTTGTTTGTTAAAGGTCATTTGGCTATGGTAGCCATCTTAAGTTGGGTTAACTCCAAAATTTCATCAGTTTTTAGATACTCAAATATTGTTTTGTGAAAGTTTCATTAAAACCAATCCTGTTGTTCAGGAGATATTTTGTTAACAGACACAGTTGACTCCGCAGGAAAGTTTTACAATCAGTTAGTGCTCAAACTATATGTTGCAAATGACTCTCAGCTACTAACTCACATAATTCCAGCTCAGCATCGTTAAATTTCACAGTTATAACCATTTTTGTTTAACGTTGCTCAGCTGTGGTGGTCGTCTTAAATTACGGATGACTCCCAAAGCTAACCTGTTATAGCTGTATATGGATTTTTCCTGAAAGTTTCATTAAAATCCATTATGTGGTTCATGAAATAGATGTAGACAAAAAAAAAAAAAAAAGAAAAAACAGGAAAAAACATGATCACCTCCTCACCTCCTGGGGGGCAGGATATTTAAATAAAACCCTCTTCTATTCTTACAGCTGCATTTCAAACATCACAGGAAAGAGTTCAGCATTCCTCCGGCCCAGTGGTAAAAACTGTTTTTAGGTCTAATTGTTTAACTTTTGAAACATCTGAATGATCTGCCTGAAGGCAGGAGGTTGGAAACATTAAGCCCAGGGGTCAGAGGCCATTTTGATGGCAGCCCAATAAAACTTTACTAATTAATTAAAGGGAACCAAAGAGGTAAAGAGGAGTCCGAATGTGATCTGAACCGGATGGAAAAACAGGACTCACATAAAATGGGTTCAGCTGAACAATGACCCAAGTTGTTTATTTACACCGAGGGGGGGTGGAATAAACGCCTGGATACAAAGTAAGTGTGACGATTTTCAGATTAAAGAGAAGAACAAAGAGCAGAGCTGGCAGAAACAGACAAAGGAAATACCACACGAATGCAGAACACAAAGCCAAAAAAAAAAAAAAAAAGAAAAAAGAGAGAGATAAAAAAACAAATAAAACAGTGAAGCATAAACTGATATTGATGACAAAACAAAACAGGACAGCTACGTAACATAAAAGCAGGTTATACAATAACATGTTCTGCAATAGCTTTAAAGCTGCTCGGCAATTTACTGAAGTTAAAGTGCAAAACGTAGCCAGGTTTTTAGTTTATGGTGGTTTTGCAATTTGAAGATCTTGTGAAGATGCCGAGTCAGCATTCACACCTGTTCTTTCCTGTATTCATTTTTTCATTTAATTGTTTAGTTTTTGCAATTTAAGTCTGCATATTTTTTTATATTTTAGCCAGTCATCTGCCAAAACATTCAGCTCATTTAGGAAATGGGTGCAACGGCTTTTGGTTTTTGTAACTTTTATGCTTTTCAAAATATTTCATTTTATTTGTGAATATCTACATTAAGATCTCAACTGCTTCAAAAACTTTTTTTAAAAATCGGCTTCAGTGTGTTTGTTCTGTTTTTGTCATTTTATACTGCTTGTAATTTTTAGCTTGCATTTTGTTACTTTTACTTTTTAGGTAGCCTTTACCTTTTTGCTAGTGTTTAGCTGCTTTTAGCCAAAAGCTAAAAGTAGCAACAAAAACAAAACAAAACAAACAAAACAACAAAAAAAAAAAAAAAACAATTTTAGCTAGCCTGTTCTATTTCAAACTTTAAACTAGTCTTTTGTTACTCTAAGCTTTTAGTCTTTTATTTATTTAGCTATCGTTTGGTCACTTTAGCATTGAGCTAGCTGTTTGCTACCATTCTGCTTTTAGGTTTTAGCGACCCTTTTCTATTTCAAACTTTAAACTAGTGCTTTGCTACTTTGATTGTAATTAATCTTTTAATTCTTGATTGTTTAGTTATCATTTGGCCACTTTAGCATTGAGCTAGCTATTTGCTAATTTTAGCCCATATTTTAGCCCATTCTGCTGCTTTTACTTTTTAGCCAGCCTTTTTTATTTCAAAATTTAAACTAGTCTTTTGCTACTCTGAGCTTGTAATTAAGCTTTTACTTCTTGAATGTTTAGTTATCATTTGGCCACTTTAGCATTGAGCTAGCTATTTTCTAATTTTAGCTTTTAGCTACCATTCTGCCACTTTTAGTTTTTAGCTAGCCTTTCCTACTTTTAGATTTTAACTATTTCTTTTAGCTTCTAATTAACCTTTTCTACTATATTTTGCTTCTTCTATCAAGTGTTTTGCCACTTTTAGGTTTAGAAAGCCTTCTGCTAAATTTAGCTTCTGTTTATTGTTTTGCTACTTACTTTTAGATTTGAGATTTAAGATGTGTGAGATGGGGTAGAGGTAGGGCAGCCGACCTGGGACCAGAAAGCCGTGGTTCAACTCCCATTCATTCCCACATGTCGTGAAGTCCCTGAGCAAGACACCCAATCTCCAATTGCTCCCCAGGCGCCTACATATCTTGTGAATCTCACGTGTGATGGGTTAAATGCAGAAAACTAATTTCACCATTGTATGGAAAAATACACTGATGACAATCTCATACTTCCTTTCCCTTAAGCTAGTGTTTTCCAACTTTTAGATAGCATTTTGTTGCTATAGCTTTAGCTAGCATTCAATGTTTTTTTTAAGCATTTTAGCTAGTTCTTTGCTCGTTTTAGCTTCAACCACATAGTTTCACATTTTTCTGTAAATTTAAGCAATCACGTAATGCTCACCATTCACTGACTTCACAAAAAAGCAGTTTTTTGTTTAATATAAAAAGTTTTTTGGGGAAATGAATCAACTATTTAACTTTATTTTATACCTTTTGAGTCAACCATGAATAAAATAATACTTAATTTTAGTATACATATATTCAATATGCAAAGTTTGTTTTGGAAACTGCATAAATCAAAAGCACCTTGGGCAGTTTTCCTCTTGGGGCTGCTGAGTTCTTCTGTTCTTTTCTTCTTCAGTGGCTGATTTTTAAAAAAAATCAAACAAAAGAGGGGGAGGAGTTCCTGAGAGGCTGTGGGCGGAGTTACAACAACTGCTCTCCTCAAGACCCACACTGTCTGTGTAAACCCAGCAGCACAAAGGAGGAGTGAAGACCCAGAGTGTGATCAGTACTGACAGAACGCTTCCCAAGCTGCTGGAGGAAGAACCTGAGAGACTCGTTTATTCTGTTAGAGGAAGAAGGACAAAGGAAAGGAAATGAGTCCTGAAAAACAAATAATAATGTGAGAGACGGTCACATTATTCCAGAGACGGCGAGCGGGGCTCTAAGCAAACTTCAGTGCTGCTCTTGTGAGGAAACATGATGCTGCTGCATGCTCCTGTGAGCAGTGGGACACATGTGACAGCTTTGCAACTTTGGAGTTGAAACAAGCAGAAACGCAGGAGTCACATTTAACAAAGGGATCACATCCAGCCATGTGGACGCCCTCTCTAATGGAGCTGTATTAGGAGAAGTCCCCATTGGCCTTGGATCTCATGCTATATCTCCTGTTGATTTGGACCATTTGAGTGGAAAGGAGCCACATTTGACTGATTTATCTGAGTAAGTAAAAGTGAACCTGCTGTCTGGTGAAGAGACCAGGCAGGGGGAGGGGAAGAGGCTCCAGCCTGGATCTCTGTCCTTTGGGAGGATCCTTTTAAAGTGATTTAACTGCTAAAACAAATACATCAAGAGACGGGAAGTAAATCTCACTGGCCACGTGCTGGTGTCTTCTCTATAACAGTTGGGAAGAATAATCTGTGGTGATGGCCTGAGTGTGTTTCAGTGCACCAGACTACTCTGGTCTTTGCTTTTCATTCATTGGGCAGGTCATCGTACAGCTATCGCTACAGAGACCCTTGGCTCATCGTCCCAGGATGTACACCACCCCTCTGCCCGAGAACATCACCCTACAATCGACGAACTGCACCAAGGATGATGACTTCAAGTACCCCCTGTACAGCACGGTCTTCAGCATTGTGTTTGTGATCGGGCTCATCACCAACGTCGTGGCCATGTACATTTTCGCCTGCTCCCTAAAGCTGAGGAACGAGACCACGACCTACATGATGAACTTGGTGGTGTCCGACCTGCTGTTCGTCTTCACGCTGCCCCTCAGGGTGTTCTACTTCATAAACAAAAACTGGCCTTTCGGCGCGCCGCTCTGCAAGATCTCCGTCTCGCTCTTCTACACCAACATGTACGGCAGCATCCTCTTCCTCACGTGCATTAGCGTGGACCGCTTCTTGGCTATCGTGCACCCGTTTCGCTCCAGGATGCTCAGGACCAAACGCAACGCCAGGATCGTGTGTGCAGCGGTGTGGGTGTTGGTGCTGTCGGGGAGTCTCCCCACTGGGTTTTTGCTGGACAGCACCACAAGAGACAAAACGAACGACACCATTTTCTGCTTCGAGAACTTTTCGTCCAAGCAGTGGAAGTCCCACCTGTCGAAAGTGGTGATCTTCATAGAGACGGTGGGCTTCCTCATCCCTCTGCTGCTGAACGTCTGTTGCTCCATCATGGTGTTACAGACTCTAAGGCGGCCTCAGACCGTCAGCCGTGGGGGGAAAGTGAACAAAACAAAAATCCTGCGCATGATAATCGTGCACCTCTCCATTTTTTGTTTTTGCTTCATCCCGTACAACGTAAACTTGGTGTTTTATGCGCTGGTTCGCACTAAAACCTTGAAAGGCTGCTTCGCGGAGTCGGTGGTTCGAACGATCTACCCGATAGCTCTCTGCATCGCTGTGTTCAACTGCTGCTTTGATCCTATTGTTTACTACTTCACCTCCGAGACCATCCAGAACTCCATCAAGCGGAAGTCTCAGAGCAGCCGTTCATACGACTTCAAGTTCTCAGAGGCCCAGCAGTCAGAAACCAACAGCAACCTGCAGTTTAGCTTGAGGAACCTCAAAGCTAAGGTCTTCCACACCGAGTCCTCAGTGTGACGTTGAGGTCAAGGTGTAAAGTATCAAGTTAGGTCTCCATGGAACAACGCAGGTTGGTGCTTTACCGCATTTTGGTCTTCATCTCAGGGCGAATGTTTGGAAGTGTGGATTTAAAAGCGTCTGCTTTGCAGGACGTCACCCTTTGTTCACATGTGGATTTGTTATGACTACTTACTAACTTCTCTTCCTGGGGCGTGCACTGTTACTGAGTTCAACACAGTTGCACTGCCAGTGACGAAAAACGGAATTTACTATGATCGCTGAACTGCAGGAGCGGTATAGTACTCACCAGTCCATGTGTATTTGTACATATCTGTGGTAAGTTGTGCTAACTTTAGAGTATTATCTATTAAATTAACAACGACGTATAACAACTTACACGAGTGAAAGGATTTTTGTTTGAAAGTGTGAACTACAAACACGTCCCTCTGTGATTTACAGGCATTTAGGTGAGGAATTGTGAAACACAGAATGCAAAGTTGCCTTTTTTGTGTGTGTTAATGTGGTGCCATTTCATTTTATTTTAAAACTTGTTACTGAACATTGATGCACTGACAGAGTATTGCGCTCACACCATTATCATCAATAAAAGCCATTTACTGTCTAAAACGAACCACTGCTCCGGAAACCATTTGTCATTTCAGTTGGTTTGACTCAAATGTAACATGAGGTGGTAAAATGTAAAAGGGCCCTGGGGGTTTTTGGGTTTATTTATTTATTTATTTATTGTCTTTGACCTGTGGGGGAATTTTATCTTCCTGTGTGGCGAGAGACGTTCTTAATTGGTGTTTTCTCACTTTTATAGTATAACATTTGAGTGTGTGATGTATAAATGACCTTAAACGGATTTAAGTTTATTTTTATGTCATAATAGTTACTAATTAAGCACCACCAGTGGTGCATGGGCGCTATGAAAGAGTCAAAGCACTGCGGTTTGTGTTTTGTTTATTTTTATCCAGACCATAATTTACTTTTGTCTGCCTGAAACCCAGAGACTTCCTTTTTCTCACAGTGAACACAGAGTTCATTAGACTTTTAAATAACACGCACAAAACCTAGTGAAACTGCATCACACACCAAGTAATTAAAACGAAAGAAGCAGAACTCTAGCTAAAAGCTAAAAGTGGCTAAATTCATCCATTCATTATCTTTACCTACTTCCTTGTGGAGGGTTCACTGGTGCCCATATCCAGCAGTCGCTGTGCGAGAGGTGGGACACCCTGGACAGGTCTCCAGTCCATCACTGGCCAAGTTGCAAAATGTCATCTTGAATTAGCAGAACACCAGCTAAAAGCTAAATGTGGAAAAAGGCTGACTAAAAGTGACAACATTGTAGCTAAAGGGGGAAAAAAAAAAAAAGCCAAAAGATGGCTAAAAGTGTTGAATTTACTGTATAATCAGTGTTTGGCAGTGACAAAGTTTTATTTTATTCTTACCTCTGCAATGAAATATTACATAGATAATTTAGAAAAAAGTAGCAAAATATTATCGAAAAGCTAAAAAAGGCAAAAAGCTTGCTAGAAGCAGCAAATCAGTAGATAAAATTAAAAGTAGCAGAAGGCCAGCTAAAAGGAGCAACCATATAGGTAAAGCTACTACTGTATGTACAGGTACATTGTAGTCAAAAGTAGCTAAAGTTTTTTTTTTTTTTTTTTTTTTTTTTTTTTTTGCTAGTACAGTACTGGACAGTCAGGGTCTGGCAGTGTCTTTGTGTTTCCTGTTTCAATTTTTTTATTTTTATACAATTTTTTTTTAAATACCACAAACTTAAGTCAAAGCTAAAAATAGTGAAACACTTCCTCTTGTAAAATGATCAAAAATGTTATGTTAATGCAAAAAGCAGCAGTAGGAGAATAGCTAAAAGCTAAAAGTGGCATAAGATGACTAAAAGTAAATGGGCGAGCATTCTCAAACAAATCTCAAAGAGCTCTAATTGCAAATACTGAAAAATCATCTTTGTGAATAAAATTAAATATTTTGGAGAGTATTTAGTCACATTCCACAAATAGTAGCACTCAACTTCAGACTACTAGAGTGAAAATAAACTGCAACTAAACTGAAGACAGCAATGCAGTAAACAGACATTAAAGGCTCTTAATTTGAAAGTCTTGTCACATTAGAATTGGACGTTTATATGAAACGTGGCTAAAGTTAAGCTAAGTCCAAACAGATGAAGTTATAGTTCAGGCTTTAAACTGGTTTCAGTTTGTTTTTACTTCCTCATCTGCTCCATGCACAGCAAGTCTATACAAACTATAGATTTCCTGCAGCTGGAGGTATGTTTTCCAATAAATAAATCCTTCTTAAGCGGTTTGACAGATTTATTATGAAAAAAGAAGTGCATGAAGTAAGCTAGTTGGTGACAGCAGAATCACATTTTCCGTGCTACGTTTTTTTTCCTACCTTCAGCCTGTGTCTCCAGCACTTTTCCCGCATCTTCTGCAGCATATACAAAACATAATGGGTCTTGTGTTTCATCAAAACACTGAAATAGCCCACATTAATATCACAGTCATGTCCAACTACAGGTGGTGTTGTGGATGTTCAAGCTGTCAGCTTTCACACTTTCAAGCTTAGATTTGCACAATTTGAGATGATTTTATTTGTAAATTAAAAGCAGCACAAGCAAAAAAGATGAGTTGCTCTTTTTTTTCCTTTCTTTCTTTGAGCTTCCAGTCATTGAAATTTGCTGTAGATTCAGAATAAAACCCTAAAAGTTGACCAGCTGCCCTTTGCTGAAGGAAATGCCGCGTTTGTCGCGCTGTGAATAAACTATACAAGTGATTACATCAGTGAGGTGTCAACACAGCGTGAGGGAGAATAACAGAACACAGACGCACGCTGCTTGACCTTTACTGAACCAGCCTGAAGGTCGTCTGGCAGCACAATCAAATTAGGACTCATGCGTTCACGTGGAAAAGTCAAGGGAACAACGATGCATTTACTGTTGACTCTTAACAGGTGATCATTTGTAGATGTTCATCCAATAATCACTTCCTGGGAGCTTTATGTTATTTATGGGATGCTCCGCTGATTATATAGACAAGCACGCAAGAAAGGACAAAAACATGACCTCGCCTTCAGTGGCAGGCGATAACCAAACGAAACGTGGCTGCACGTATCATCAAGCCTGTCAAGGGTCAAGAAGTCAGTTCTGTGTTCAGATGGTCCCAGGTGTTTTTCCGCTGATGTCTATAAGGGTAAAAGCAGGAAGTGAACAGGACAAAGGAAATCACAGCTTGGAAGCACTTCAGATGACAACACTGAAGCCATTAAGTGAACTCGGGCGCTTCATAAACGTCTCGTTCAGTTCTCCATCTTGTTCCCGTTTATCGATTTGTGTGAGCTAAAGTTTGCAGCAGATAAGGTTGCGTGTTTTTCTGTCTCTGCAGCGGCTATCTAATCAGCCTGACCTTTCCTTCCCAGCAGGCCGCAGGTTTGAAACAAACACATCACGACTCGTCGTCGTTTATGGAGTTCTGCTCTGCAAATGCAAGTCCACCTGAATCGGAGGAGGAAACGTGACGTCTTGTCTCGTCGGCGACACAGAAAGAATTGACATATCCTAATTTTACGCCGAGTATTTTGAGTCAACATGAAACAAAGGAGTTGAAACGTCACAAGTTTGATCTTTTCGGGCTGCTATCGCTCGTTGCCGCGTGTGAGGCAGAGATCATGTTCGTGTCTGTTTGTATGTAGCGTTAGCAAAATATCTCATTTTGATAAAACTCACGGAATGTAACAACTGGATGTACATTTGCAGCTGATTTACTTTTGGAATCAACCTCATTTAAGACGGCTGAAGCACCTGAGTGACCTTAACACGAACGTTGTTATAATTTAGGCAATTCTACAGAAATTGAGGTGAAACTTGGTCGTTGAGCATTATCACCAACACCAAGCACATCTTTGTGTATAGGTTTGCCTTTAACTTCTGGCTACTGACTCGTCATCAAACTGAGGATTAAGTGGTGTTTTAGTGAGATATAGGCAGCTAAAGTGCACTGGTTAAAAAATTGTGATGGTAGACTTTTGTCAAAGTATAACGAATAAATAAATACATTTTCTGTGGGTCCCTTGAAGGAAATTATTCAAAATATAATCCTTAAGAGTGTTTTGAAGCACTTTTCTGACAGCTAAAAATTATTTTTGAGCAGAAAAGGGCTTAAATTTTGCTACTTTCCTGTCACGTTAGCAAAGTTGTTTTCTATACAAGCAGGGAAATCCCAATTTTCAAGTTTCTTTATAGCCAATCGCATCACATGGTACATGAAGTGGAACGGAATTGTGTACTCAAGGCCCCAGTTACACCCCAAAATATCAAAATATAACACATTTAAAAATAAAACAGTGTACAAGGATCTACGATACATGCTAAACAATAATAATGTAATATGTACTGTGTTTTAAACAGCAGCCTGAACATGAGTCTGTTGTGAGCAGATGGGTGTGAATGCAGCAGCTTAAAGGGGAGAAATCAGCAGCGTGGGTAATCAAAAATCCAAATATCCTTTGAGGTTTTCTCTTTCAAACGATGTCAAGAAATCCTCATTAGAAAGTGCTGAAGGATTCAGATCAATTTGAAAGACAAATGCAGCCACATCTTTTAGAATGCTCAAGAAGCCAGGAGTCTGAAAACTTGCATATTTTATTGCGACGAAATCAGACCTAACCCCTGATTCGATGTGATAGATCACATTTGTCTTTTAGCAAAACTTCTCGTGAACCACTGGACAGATTTAAATAAAACTCAGAAAGCCGTCAGTGTCTTCAACTGATGACCTTTTGGATTCAATTCAAGATGGACGCCACAGCTAGTCAACCTCAGCCAAACATTAGCTGTGGTTGTAGCTGAGAGTCATCCCCAACACATACTTTGAGCATTTACACATCTGGCAAAATCTCAGTATACGCTAGGTCTAATAAGTAAATATTCAACTATTTCACACTTTGACACATTTAAAGCAGGAACAATGTTTCGACTGCCATACGGGTTGTCGTTTTACTCCTTATTCTGAAAAACTCAAAGCAAAATCTGGATCAAGTCCTCCAGCTTTTAGTGACAAAGCTAACAGGTAGCAGTGATTCCTTCGAGGTTCCTCAGTCTGCATCAGGAGCATATTTTCTGCACTGGTGCTTTAAAGTGTAAAAAGTTCAGATGAGCTCAGACGTGAGGTTGAGATGAGGTCATCATCTTTAGATTATAGCTTTGGATCACGTGAACAAGGGGAAGTGACTTCCTGCCAGATGGATGTGGGAGATGGGGGGTGGAGGTTGCTATAATCATTCATTTTTGCTCCAGGCAGGAGAAATCAGGGAGGAAATGGTTGTAATTATCCTGATATGACTAGTGCTAATTTAGATATCTGCACTATTTTATCATCGTTACAGCATGCCTGATACTTCATTCCTCGGATTTTATGGAAAAAAAAGGGCTACTTTTAAAGATTTGTTACCCTCTCTGGAGTGATGGAGGTACAGAGGCGGTGGGGACAAAATATTTTATGCAGTGCAACCTTCCTGCAGAGAAAACTGTGATTTAAAAAAACACTTTACCTAATCAGCAGACCAGGTTTAAGAGGAAATAAATCTGACTTATTCTAAAACCAGAGGCCGAACTAAACTAATTACAAGCTGCAGAATAACAGAGCAACAGTCGCATGTAATCTCCCTTAAACTCCCAGTGGCCTCAGACCATAAACATCTTATCAGCCTTCCAGCGAAGTTTTGGTACCGGATCAACTGTTGCACAACGTCTCAGGAATGAAAGAGAAAGCCTGAGCAGCCTGTTGAGGAAACACTCCCTGTACTCTGGAACAGGGTGTTTTATGATGAAAATATATGCACAGCATGCAAAGTGTTCAGCTTGTTAGAGGGAGAGAGGTTGATCCCGGGCTGGGCCCATCTCGGCAGGAAATTAATTTGGCACGAATCAGCGCCGGTCGTTTTGCATAACGCCTGTCGTGGTTCTTGTGTTAATCGATCCGACGCGTCTTTACCTTCAGGCGAGAACCAAACCTGTTGTCACCCGTTTGTGTGTCATCAGCACGTGAGCCAAGAGATTCCTGAAGGAAGGTGGACTGCAAAAAAAAAAAACAAAAAGGGGGTGGCTCGGTTGTTCAAACAGAAGTCATTTCAGGAGTATTTTGATTGTAACCATGGAAATTATACTGTTAGTGTGTGCGTGTGTGTGTACTTAGTGTTTGTTGACTTTTTTGGATTTTTACTGGTACAGTCACCTTCCTATGGAGACCAAAGCCCAGTCCTGATACAGGGAAACGCCACTTTTGGCTGAAGTGTTAAATTTTTTTTACAGTCAAGGTGTGAAGTGAGTTTTGGTTAGTCATGCACTGCTCATGGTCAGGTGTAGGGAAGAGTATAAAGTCAATACAATGCTATAATAAGGATAGAAATATAAACCGGTGTGTGCCTGTGCTTGATTTTTTTTTTATTACACTAAAGTTCATGCTCATTAATCCAGATATAAATCCAGCGATGTTCTGTCAGGTCATCTAGACGGTTTATTTTGTTGCTGAGGCGCTTCGTCCTCCATCCGAAGGACTTCTTCAGTCTGAGGAGACACCAAACCAAACTGAATCCCACAAACAGCTCGTTCCCTGAATTGGAAAAAAAAAAACAGTTTGCTGGTGATCAATTGGTGATGAAACGTCTCAGCAACAAAATAAACCGTCCACATGACCTGACTCAACATTGTTGGCTTTTTGTTGTCAGGACTGACTGGTAGACCTCACGTGGACCAAAGCCTGACCCAAGTGTGTGCGTCTGTGCGTGTGTGTGTGTAAAGAAAGCTCTCGCTGGTGGTGCCACAGAGTCATTTCATACGTTTCAAACTTAAAAGTGAAAACTCCCAGCCTGGAAGTGGGAGTTAAAAAAAAAAGAACCAACTGGGTAAAGTTCTGACTCAACGTGTTCCAAGTCAGCAGACAGAACTTCCCCCAGACATTCCCCGTCACGCAGAGAAAACCATGCCACCCTCTGTTGCTCATACGTCACCGAGGTAGTCGTGAGCAGATATGTTGTGTAAAAACTCGACAAACAGTCCTTGTAGCTCACATGAGATGAGAGAACATCTAATCTTTGGAGTGTTTCTGTCTGACTCACATAAATGGTGGTGTTCTCTAAAAGAACAGGTGTTTCCTCTGCTGTAGGCCGTTCCTTCAAAAACTCTTGGAAGTTTTGAACAATAAGAAGCTTTCTCTTTTCTTTTTTTTCCAACTATCTGCGATAAGCCCCCGTTTGAAAGTGATACTGCTGTACTTTCTCACATCAGGATTCATGCAACCCAATTAAAACAGGAAAACTGCTTTTTAATCCCTGCAGCCGCTGAAGATGCAGTGACGATGCGATAATTGCGTTCCTTTCCTGGTAAATGTGATGCATGATTTGTTTCCTTGGTAACTTTAAATGAGCACATCCACACACAAAAAATACTTTTGTCTTCTTATTGTTGCCTTTGTTTTTTTTCTTAGTCTTGCAGAACCGCTCCTGATCTCGCAGCTGTATGTTTAGTTTAGTTTAGTTTAGTTTATTCATTCATTTTATAATAAAATACTCAACAATACAGCATTTATACAACAAATTAATATACAAGACATAAATAAAATGAAGGGTAGCAGTAAGAAGAAAAAAATCTTATTTTAACTGCTGTCAATCAATCAAATCAAACAACAATCAACTTTTAATGTATGTAAATATATATGTAAATCAAAACAAAACAACAAAATCAATGGACTTCTATTCTGTAAAGACAGTTTGCTCCTCAGTCAGGAGGCTTTTTTAGTAAAAATAATTAAATAAAATAAAACATCCGTACATGCAAAAGGTTTAAAGAGACGGTGAAATATTATCATTATACGTATCTGTTCTGTAACTGTGGATTTTAAGATTTACTGATTGTTTTCAACATGTTGGTCAATTATCTCCTGAACCATTAGTTGAAATTCAATGAAACTCTAATTTCATCAATACTGTGCAAATACGTGGCCATTTTTCAAGGTTTAATGAAAACAACTTTATCTCTTTCTGTTTATTTTTTTTTTAAACGCTATCTTCTTCTTTACAGTTGTTTCACCAAGCACGTGGCAGGATTAGAGGGCCCTGCGTGGACCCCCGTGAACGCTCATAAAACAAGTGGCACGCTCCGCAGAGCAGACACACTTTAAATCTGACGCTTTCAGGTCAGCTCTGAGGTCAGCGTGTTCCACACACGGAGCCTCTGAAGACCTCCCAACACTTTTCCTCCCTCCTGCTGCAGAAATCTGCCCCCTGGTGCAACAACTATAATTCAGCCCATTTGACGGACAACAACTATGTTTTTACACTAGTATTTCCTACTTTTCAAACAAGATTTTTATGGAAAGAGCTAAAAAGATGTTTAGTTTGACCTTGAAGTCCAACTCCCATGTCCTTTTGAAACAGAAAACCAGGAAACGTTTGAACATGAAGGCTGAAGGGTAATGGAGGCGGCTCATCGATAGCTCCAAAGTTTTCTGCAACGCTTCAGTCGGTCAGACAATTCGGCCTTCTCTGCTGGATAATCAGCGATCAGAGTTTGTGACAAACATTTTCTTACAAAGCTTTTTAATCGCCGACCATCATCTAAACCTGTGGATCCCAACCCTGGTCCTTGAGGAACACCATCCTGCATGTTTTAGTTGTTTCTCTGCTCCAACGCAACAGATTCAGTGGTTTAATTAATTCCTTAAATTTGGCCTGTTAATCACCTTTCATTCAAATCAGGTGTGTTGGAGCAGAGGAACAACTAAAACATGAAGGATGGTGTTCCACAGGGACCAGGGTTGGGAACCACTGCACTTGTTTGAGCAGCTTTTAGCAAATGCATCTTTCTCCAGGACTTCAGACTCTCTTGTGCAGGCCTGGGTAGCTTAACATAAACGGCAACAAAACTTCAGGTTTTAACCAATCAGATTTTGAGTTGGCAACTCCAGTGTCATCTGGCAGGTCCCACAAACACGTCAGCATTTTCCCATCCTGCAGCTGGATGGTCAGAGTGTGTGATAGTCTGAGCTAACAATGGACTTTAATAGCAACTTGGTGTGAAGGAGAAGCTTCTCAGCGTGTAATGGCTGAAGGAGGCGAAGAAGTTGATTTGGTAGCAAACGTTCTTGTAAAAACTTTTAAAGATGCACTTTTAATGAATAAGGTTGGACATAGTGAGGAGGACGGCCAACTCCAAAGCTTTCAGGTTTGTCCCAACCTGGGTTTGTTCACCACTTTCAATTCAATAACGTTGAGCGTACGGCAGGGCTATTCTACCGCCAGACCAACAAAACACCACCTCCCTTTCTCTATTCAAGACTGCTCTGAAAACACCTCTTTAGACTCACTTATCCTTAACTTTACTAAATGTATTTTATACTCTTGTATTTTATATTCTTTATGTATTTTATATTTCAGTTTATTCCTGTTGATCTTTGCACTGTGCTTATTGTTTGCTTTTACACAATCTCTCTCTTTCTTGCTGTAAAGTGTCCTTGTGTGTCCTGAAATACACTA
>JARVLU010001196.1:32870663-32883979 GCA_031762415.1 Simpsonichthys santanae | reverse complement strand
TTTCCAAGCAGTTAGTTACAAAATACCCTAAAAAAAAAGAAAAAATATTAAATGCTGCATAAAAAAGGCAACGAAAGGCGCAATGACGTCACTGGGGGCAGAGCTGTAAGTACGGAGCGCCGTAGGTCAATGGCGCCGTAGGTCGAGGACAACCTGTATTTGCATGTACACATCTCATATAATTTGTTAGATTGAATGAAAATGGTTCAGGTTAACATAAAGATATTCACCCTGTGATTATCCTTTCTTTGTGTAATGTGTGCAAGGTTGATCGCTCCAATTCCATGAGGAAAACCAGCTCTTGCTGCAAACTGTGCTCACTGATGGCTGCACAATAGGATTGCCATCGGACACCTAATGTGGCTGATGTACCTATTGTCATTTTGAGCCAGAAAGTTCTTGTCTAAATACGTGCTCTCTTCACAATGCACCATTAGCAGTATCCTCTAATCAGGCTAAAGCCATTGTTGTTAAAGGTGATTTTCTGCACCACTCCGTCTACTCGTGTTATTACTATGGATATATTAATTGTTCATTATGTGTCAATAGTGTGAGAATAATTGTTTTCACATTACAAAGTTAGCATGGACACATTCCTATGGTCATTTCATTATCGATCCATCAAGGTTTCGCAAGGAAAAGGGTGTATGCCACATTTTTGTGCACCCAATGATTTTAAATCAATTTTTTTCCTTCTTCAAAATTGGAACAAAGTCAAAAAAGGTCAATCTGATCTATTTAAAGTGATGCCATTAGAATATGAATGTGTGGCTGACTGTGTATTCACTCCCTGGTTTAATTTTCTGGGCTTAAAATCAAAAGGCGTAGCCACAACTTCAGAGTGTCACGTCAGCCTCTGGAGCCGGTTTGACTCATCTGTCGGCAGAGAAGCGTCTGCATGTTGAGGCATGTCTGCTCCTGCACTTGGAACGCAAGGCACACATAAGCATGTTTAGCATGCAGGCCTGCTTTTCTTATCATGTTTCAATTCTCTCTGCTATCCAGCTTGGATCAACACGGTCGCTTTCGCAAGAGCTCACAGCAACGTGGGCACTTTGGCTGGCAAACTGAAGTGCTATTTTTTTTTCTTCTTCTGAGCACCATGTGTTTGTAAAGTTTCTTTTAAAACGAGAAGTAAGAGGTGGCTGGATAGAGGCGTGTGCAAAAAAGCAGGCGGTATTTATGAAATATGTGAAGAATGTGCGATATGTGATTTGCACAGTGAAGCATATAAAAACATTCTGTCACTTGTGACTGGATGATGTAATTTAAACAATAGTCTACTCATTAGTTTTCTATTATTACTCATTGGTTTTTGCATCAATAATGCTTTACTCCACAGCTGCTGGTGTGGGTTTTCTGCACGGCACGGAGCAGAAAATGACAAACAAGGCTCTTATGATCTGAATGAAGATCTACGAGTCTGGTTCAGGTTTTGAAACTTCAATGTTAAAAACAGGAAATTAAAGACACAGAATATATGTTTCCCTTGAATATCTCTGACTTTTCCAGCTATCAGCCCCAGAAAAAGGTCAAACTGTTACATGCAGTCAAATATTTGGTCATAATCAAAGGGAAATCTCAGGACTCTGACAAGACGTGCAGCAAATCTTTTTTTTTTAATGGAATGAAGTTGAAGGTTGGCGAATAAGCTAAATATTAGGACAAAACACTTTATTAAATATGATAAAACACCATATATTTTCATCCTAACAATAGATATTCCCATTTATAGATTTTTTGTTGTTGTTAAAAAGAAACTAGTTTTATTCACACAATGGCTGCTGGAGAAATGCACCAGCTTCCCCGTGACGCAGGTAAAGAAAACGTATAAATAAAACTAATTCCTTTTAAATGACACCCATCGTCCATCAACACATCATTCTTCAGTATTGCAAGCTGCCATTTTTATGTTTTGTCACTTCAGGTTTTTGCTCAGTCTATTATTGTTTTAAGATCTTTTTTTTTTTTTTTTTTTTCTAAACAAAGTCTTAAATTGTAATTGGCAGATCAGGGTCTTTGTAACTAAAGCATCTTCTAAGGAGCTCATGGGCAGGGCACAATTCCAAGATAAATTATAGAAAATTCTGACTTTGACGTCAAATTGAAGTGGAAATCTTTTGATTGGAAATGGTTTAATTTGCAAGAAAAGAATCTAAAATGTCCACAATTATATCCAAAAATATACAAGAAGAAAACTTGGATGTTCTGGGTATTGCAATAATTTCATGATTAAAAGAAGTCAAAATTTGCAGGAATAAAGTCTTATATTTAGCATAAAATATAACTGATGCTAAGCTAACCTTTTGTTTCTTGCAAATTATGGGAAATTAGAGTTTTTTTTACAAGACATTTCAAAATAAAATGAAAAAAAAAAAAAAAAAACAACCCAAGAGCTTTCTCATAAATAGATTAAATTAATGTCAGAATTTTTCCCATTTATTGTTATAGTTTATTTCCCATCAGTCTTACAGTGTTGTACATTCCTCACATCTTTATTTAAAAGTTTTTTCACAAGTTTAGAAAACATTTCAAAGTCCTGCAGCTTGCAGTCTGAGTTGAACCAATTTTTTTTATTTTATTTATTTCTAACTCTGTCTTTTTCGAGCTGGAACATCTCGTTCCACTTTAACTCTGGTTTGATTTAGCTCGAAGAACCAAATGTAACAGCATCATCCTCACTTCAGAGAAGACATTTTTTATCTTCCATTTCAACACTTGATGTTAGCAAAGAGATTGCTTTGAAACTAAAAGTGTGATCATTCCTGGCATCGGGACTGTTCAGCTGACTGGCTCTCTGTGCACAGCTATCGTGCACATTTTAAAAGAGTCTCCACAGATCTGTGAATTTCCTCTCATCTCAGCTCCACTCACAATTAAAGGAATGCAACAACATGTTAGCATGTGATGTCGCTGTCTGCGTCGATGCAGTTGAGACAAAATAGAAATTTGATCAGAACATTCCAGAATCCCCTTTCAAATTAAAAGCCTATCATTCTTTACAGAAATGCACATCAACCATTGCCTTTTGTGTCCGAAATTTAGACTAAGATCATCTCGTGTTGAGAAGTCACGGCTTAACAGTTATAGTAAAACCTTGTAACATTATATCATGTGGTGCTGCAATATATATTAGCACTTGAACTGTGTGTTGTGAGTTACTCTCAGCTACTACCACACCAATTTTATACTTAATCTTTGTACAACTGAATTATATACACCAAAGTTCAAGCTCGATAATCCAGGCAAAAATCCAGTCATGTTAAATCAGGTCATCTGGATGGTTTCTTTATTTTTTTTAATGAGACGTTTCATTTTTCATCCAAAGTACTTCATCAGTCTGAGGCGCCACAAACAAACTGGAGTCCCACAAGCAGCACACTCCCATAGTGGACAAAAACAGTTTGCTGGTGATAAGATTGTTTCTGGGGCCCGCCCTCTCCCCTGTCAACTACTCTAAGGCAGCCATGCCAAAATGGTTCAAAACGCCAAAGTTCATGCTCAATAATCCAGGTAAAAAAAAAAAAAAAATCCACCAATGTTCATCCAAAGTACTTCATCAGTCTGAAAAGTTTTTAGTTATAGCCATTTTACTGTGTTCTAAGGTCTGCTGGTTCTAGCGATCTTCTTGGTTGGCTCCAAATGTTAAAATGTTACAGATTAATTAATTTCTGCATGCTTCATTAAAATCTATCCAGTGAATATTTTGCTAACAGGCAGACACTGACATAAACGTCTGTCTTTGCGACATAATTTTCAGGCAAATTTGGATCCAAAATGCTGCGAGGTGCTTTCAAAGAAAAGCAGAACGCAGCAGATCGAATGAAACTCCTTTCAGGGCGAGATGAAACGAAGCAGATGCTGTTTTGCACCAACGTCCCAGTTTGAGAAAAACCGCAGGAATGCAAATAAAGATCAAGCACTTACAAAGTACTTAAATGCTAAAGCTGTGAAACGATCATCACCTTTAATCACGAATGTAATAATTTTAAACACTAAAGGTTTGGATTTCATAAATATTTTTAACACTGCCCCGGTGCGTGCGTCTTTCTCCCGTCGCGCCACCGTCCGTCTTGGCGCAGTTTCATTTGGTTCCTTGACCGCCCATCAGACGCCGGGCGTGGGCCCCGGGCAGAACCAGCCGCTTTTGTTTCATTGATCGGCTCTGCGCTTTCGCTACAGACGTTCGGTTAAGAGCTGCTCTTATCTTATCACACTGTTAATTTGTCACGCAGCTTCCTCCTAAAACAGCGATTAATAAACACGGCAATTACACGAGGAAAATGAAGTCCTGCTTCATTAAGCAGTGGTCTAAAAGAACGTTAAGGCTGCAGCTCTGCAGCACAACGCCATGCAGGCAAGTTACACAATCTGAAAATGGGATGAGCTTAATAAGCAGCAAATAACTTTTATTAGAGAACACTGCCTGAAAATGTGGAGCAGGCGCAATAAAGTTTTACGCGGAGGTGTTTTTGTTTGAATAAATCTGCAGCAACCTCAATTTGTCCTAAAAGTCCAATCAAAAGGCTCGACTCCAATCATGCTTTTTAGATGTTTCTTGTGTAAATTCAACCACTTGTATGTCAAACAGCTGCAGCCAATCAGCTGAAAAGATACGAGGCCCCAAACACCCACACAGTGATTAACGCTCCTTTTGAAATCAAAACATAAAATCATGAAATAGGTCCATAGCATTATTTTAAATCAAGACTTTTTTACTTGAACTGTGCACTGCTGGCATCACTTTGCTGCCTCCATTCTTGAGAATTGTTTTGCACCAGTCTAGCTTTTGAAGACACTGATGTCTAGATGGGATCGGACGTATCGCAAACAGAGTCATATGGGGTACCATTTGTAAAGTTGCACAGTCAAAAAATAATAACATCAATATTTTTGGTTTGTTTAGCTTTTAATAAGAAAAAATATATGTTTTTTTTCAAAGTCATATTTTCGCCATGTTATTCATACATTTATAAATGTCATAGTTCCCAACTAAATACTTAATTTACAAGATAAATATTTAGTTTACAAACTAAATACTTAACTTGAAAGTTTAATATTTAGTTAGTAAACTAAATATTTAGGTGTAAATTAAATATTTAATTTATACTTATTTAGTTAGTAAACTAAATAATTTGGTATAAATTAAATATTTAATTTACTAACTAAAATTTTAATTTCTAAGCTAAACATTTTATTTCTAAATTAATATTTAATTTGCTAACTAAATCTTTAGCTTGGACCTAACTATTTAACCATCAAGTTAAATATTAAGCTAACATGTTAAATATTTAACTAGCAAGTTAAATATTTAGGTCCAAGGTAAATATTTAGTTGGTAAACAAAATATTTATTTTGGAAATTAAATGTTTAGTTTGTAAAATATCTATTTTTTATGTGCTAAATATTTAGTTAGAAATTTAAATATTTAGTTAGTTAACTAAATATTTAATTTGCTAACTAAATATTTAGCTTGGACCTAAATATTTAACTAGCATGTTTTTCACTTATCGCGGGTCTTCAGGATCCCCCGCAATAAACGAGGGACTAATGTATATTATCTATAAGGGTCAAAGCATTATAAGGGTCATTATAATATAATAAAATAATATTGAATGTACAAAGTATCAGGAAGCAGATCAATCAATAATACAGTATATTTCAATCACAGTGGCCATTACACCAGATGTTGTGATGTAACATCCGACAGCTCTGCGACATAAGCTGAGGAACAGCTTCTACCCTGTGGCTGTTAGACTCGTGAATATCTAACCACAATAATCACTGTGAAAAATCACATCATGTTGCTGCTGATCTGTTTCAAGCTGCTGTGTTCATTCATACTCATCTGCTCATACAAACTCATGTTCATGCTGCTGTTTGAAGTAATGTTTTTGTTTTATATTAGTGCCCAGTGTATTTTTGTTAATGTCTTTTTTAGTTCATATCTTAGATGTTACAGCTGTTTTTCTTTTACATTTTATTGTTGGATGTCACTGGGACCCTGTGTACATAATGGTGCATTATTGGTTTCAATGCCACGAGCCAAGTCTTGCTTCTCTTTTTGTTTCTCCAGAGAATCTATGAGTTTGCTGCCATGTCAGCCATTTGTTTTATTACTGTTCAAGTTCTTTAGTTAATCTTCACAGTTCTTTGTGTCTGCCAGCGTACCTGGGTTCAAATCCTTCTGCGACCGTGACATTTGTTGTCTTTTAGAGCTGTTGGAGCCACAGAATGTTCTACACTCCCAACACAACATATCTGACCAGGGCTTCCCGAGATGTGTCAAAAACGTTGCCATCACCTGACACTTTGTTTTCTTGTGGACAATAAATAGGCCAACTTGAGGAATAACATTAAAAAAAATTTCCTTTATTGCAATGTAGGGGGAAAGAAGCTAAATAACGTGAGTACAGCATTAGATTGAGACTCATCATTAGCCAATCCTTATTATTAAATGACTCGGATTGATACGAGAGGCGAGAAAATCACGGTTGGGACATCCCAAAAAGTCAACTTTAGGGAAATTCATAGCAAAGCTCTTATAATCCTATTGCTTGCATTTTAGTAATTACCAAAAATTGGTGGACGCATAATAATAAAAAAAAAATATATTCCCTAATATTTCCACAGACAACATATTTAAGCATGGCTTGACATCAAGTGTAAGAAGGAATTCATTTTCTCTCCATCACAGAGAAGAGAGAATTGAAGAGGAGAACTTGTGATGCAGACAACAAAGCCAACGGGTATGAATACCCTCCTCAGGGCAGGATCCACATTCTAAGGTCCTAGAAGTCTAACTGGGTCATGTCTGATGTGTCGAGCTGCACCCTCCTCCAACTGACAGAGCTTGATAGAGAAGCATGGCAGTCGGGCATGTGACCAAGAGTCTGCATCTGCCTTAAGCAAAGCCTTCCCTCCTTAATTACTCCTTCTAATGAACTGTAAGCAAGTTAATGCAAGGCCTTCTGGGAAAACGGATATCAAAGCCACTGCAATTGATGCTGTAATGTCATGCTGGTAGCATCCAAATCTGCAATGAATGTTTTAGTATCCTCCTCACAGTACTGCCAGACATCAAAATGCCTCTCTGACGTTACGGGGGCTCATCATGCGAGCAGCTTCACACTGCAAACACAAAGAGCCTCTTTTCAAAAAGACAATGCAGCACTTCAGGGATCGAGCAAAAAGTGACTCCCACTGCCAAGTGGACTAAGTTCTCCGAAGGCCGTTTAAAGTCCCACCCCGCTGCTTTCATGCCTTCTTCTGCAACACACATCAGTCTGGCCTATTACCCTTTGGGGATTGAACTAGATTGAGTTTAAGCAGCCTTGACCTCCCCCAAAATCGAATATTCTCCAAACTAACAGGTCACTCTTACTGTCAGGATTTCAGTGCATGGGTGTAATGTAAATAACCCAAAAAGTAACACTATCAGGAAAAGAGGGAATCTCAGCAGGACAATAGACAACTTTAGGAGAAGCATCAAACTAGAGCTTATGAATCACCAGAGGTAAAATATAGTAATTTTCAAAGATGTAAATGTGTTGATGTTGTATTTTATGCATGTTTAATGTTGTGCCATGAATGAATTGTTGACCAGTTTAACCAACAGTTGATAAGAACAGCAGTCATTTTTTTTAATGACTTGATTGTTTTGGAGAAAAAAACTAAATGGACTTCTGGAGCATTGGTTAATATTTTAAGACGTCAACTAAAATAACAAATACTCAAGCACAAGCAAAATGCAATTCCTTAAAATCTTGTTTGATTAGTTTACTGTATATGAAAAAAAAAAAACCTTGAAATTAGAAGCCCATTTGTTTTTACATAAATAATTTTGTTCCTTTTAGACACAGTAAAAAAAAATGTTTTCACTCGGTAGTATTTTTTATGCATTGTTGAACTAAATATGTTGCCAATAGTTGTTGAACCCTATTTTTCTAACTTGCATGGCATTGTGTCTTCTAACTTCTTAAGCACTTTGATAGGTCCAGTTTTACCCTGTTCCAGAGTGATGGGGATAAAGCGATGCACCCACTGGGTTCAGTGTCTACAGTGCAAGCCTGTGTGAGTTATTTTGGTTTCTCAGCTGTAGGTTCAGTGAAGCCATATGGTTGTAAAGTATCTCACAGGGCTGTGGCTGTTGGAAACAAGTTGGCAGGCCACAGACTGATGAAGTTTTCCGGATGGAAGACGAAACGTTTCTCCCTTAAAGAAACTAGTCCAGATGAAACGATTTAACCTCTTTTTGAGTTGGCAATGTGTTTATTTTACACTGCAGTTTCACTGAATTAGAAGTTGTGAACAAGCCGTGCAACCACATTTTGTAAAGCTAATTTTAAAACACTTTTTTTTTTTTACAGCTTACAATTCTGTATCCTAGATTCTACACATTGCCCATCTCTGCTCACATCGTCTCCACCTCAGCTAGGTTTTAGCTCCTCATCGGACATTAAAACTGCTACTTTTGAAATGAAGACACAGACTTGAACCAATTTTTCAATAAATATTATTTATCACTGGTGTGAATTTTAGACCCGGACATGTTTTCTATCAGAGAAAAGCTCACATGTAGATGCTAAAACATAGCTTTTGTGCTCTTTGGACAGGTTTGACATCAACAAAATCTACAAAGTAGAAGATCCACATGGATTTGTTGAACAATTAGTGCAAATGACAAGATTGCAAGACTCACAGCTCTCATAAAATAAGGTTCCCCAACAAAAGTTGTGAGACATTCTGGAGATTCTCACGAATGCTATTGGCCAAATAGTCACCAGCATTTGTGTCCCAGTGAGATAATACTTTAATGTTGAGCTTTATGAGACTCATCAGGGAGTCTGAGGTCATTATCACATATGGATTGACTCCACAGAGTCAGTAACTTTTAACCCCAATGAGAATCCTTGGGATGTGCTGAAGCAAACTCATCACAACAAGCTATATCATCATAAGGTTCCACTAAAAAATAATAACGCAACTCTGGGTTGGGAAAAAAAAAAAACGTGACAACTGATGAGCTTTTAAAAATAATACCACACTGCATGCATGCCAAAATCAAAGCTAAAAGTGGTCCAACAAAGGATTTGAGTGTGTGACCTTTTGTGGCCTTGTAGGCGTTTAACGCACCGTAAAGAAGAAATAACCTATTAAATGTTATCTTATCTGCATTAACCAAAAACGGCAGCAGAAGCTCAAGCAGCTCCTCTTTCATTACACGCTCTTATCATGACATTTGAGAGACCTTACAAAAGAGAGAATAGCAGAAATGAGAGCACAATATATAACGTGTCAAGTAATCTTTGAGCAATACAATGGGGCGACAGAAGGGAAAGGCCGGGATCAGGCTGCACAGGACGTGCTCAATGCATTTTGTATGGTATTGGATTGGAATAGTGATCCTATAATCATATAATATTACCTACTTTATCCTGTCTGCTCAAGGATAAAAAGTTATTTCTGCCTGAGTGATTCTATAGATTGAAAATAAACAGATGTCAAGAAAAGGCTACCGCTTCTACTTTATATGAATTCCCATTATTATTCTGGTTATGTCGCAGGGAGGCAAACTGCAACAGATTACACGGAGAGAAACGTTGCTGAGAAAACAAAAGCCTTGTAAGATTTTTTTTTTTTTTAATGTTATGATTTCTTATTGTTGTCCTGGTTGTGCAGTTAGGACGTTGTTTGAACTCATAAGCACATAAACCCATGAACAAACAAGAAAATGATGTCATTCATTCCTAACAGTGGAAGTATTCTACGTTACAACTAAACTAATATTTTATTTATTTTATTTATAAAAAATGTTCATTAAAAAAAAAATACAATACAAAAGAATTCCATAAACAATAATATACAAAATATAAAAAAATGAAAGGTAGCAGAAGGAAGAAAAAAATCTTATTTTATCTGCCCCTTTTTTCAAACAAACAGTTCAAGCAATAATAATCTTCAGTAACAGTACAAAATGAATAACTAATTTTTCTGACATACAATATACATTACGCTGCTTCATATTATTTTTTTAACAATTCAGTTTTGATCATTTTATTAAATGTACACATTGACTTGGCATTTTTAACATCACTCTCCAAGCCATTCCATAATCTAATTCCCTGGATTTAGGTGGACCGTCCCTTCAAACTAGTTCTGAATTTTGGTTTTACAAATACCTCTGTCCCCTTAAGATTATAACAACTTTGTCTTTTAACAAAATGCATTTGGATATTTAAGGGTAGTGCATTATTCTGAGCCCTATAATGTACATAACTGATAAAATACAGTATTATAATCTACCAAATCAAAGCATGTAATTTCTAAAGCACTTCATTTTCAGTGTCAAGTTTTATATCTTTATTATCTCTAACAAGCTTTTCTTCTGAGCCGCTCCAAGCAGCAGATCCACCCTTCGTGCTGTCTTTTATTTGTTAGTCCCAGTTGGTGGTCTGTCAGCTTTATTAAATCCTGACAAGTCTGTATGAATGGCCAGAACATGATGGTGGTGATGATGATGATGTTGACAATGAGATGCTCAAGTCAGCAGGGTGTGTAATGGAAACAGTTAGGCCCTCTGCCCACTGTTATAAAAGAAGCAAACAGAATGCTTTTATATGCTTTTATTACCATTAGTCAGTGTTATCAGCGAGGAGCAGCTGCTGTGTCAGGCTGTGTGTGCTTTAAACACGAACTGTAAGTTTCTGCGCGTGAGAGCCCGAACAACAAACGCAAGCAAGAGAGTGTAGCAATAACAACTCGAGTCCCAGAACAAATCTGAATAGTGTTCACATTTGATCATATCGTCTCCCTTTCCATTTCACCACCCTCCCTCTTGTTGAGACGTTACCATGGTAACAGCAGGGAGAGCTCCGTCTAGCTGCGTCCATCTCTTCTCCACCGAGCTATGCTTTTTACAGCTGAAATTGCCAATCAGCCCTTCAGATCCTACCAGAGAAGAGAGGGGAGATTGTGTGAATATATTTTGATTAACCAAAATTGAAGGGCAGGAAATATGATGTTTGTGAAGAAAATAAAGGGTGTTTGTGTGTGGGGGAGAGCGTGCAGCAAATACAATATATGCTTGTGTTTTTTTTTATTTTTTATTTATTTTATTTTTTTTTTGTGTGTGTGTGTGTTGGTCTGAATACAAGATGTTTCCATATGATGTATTTGATTGAAGAATGTTGGACAGAAATCAGAATGCACTCTCTAAAAGTTCAGGCTGTACCTCTGATGGTGGACACAATGATATTGGTAAGAGTTTGTGATTTATCAACGATGTTGCCACATCTGGAGCTGCTTTCATATTTCTACCTTTTGAATCATACAACATGTGCTCTAAATGTGTGACTTTGAGTTTTTACAAGGATGAATCCAAAATATTGTATCTTTTACACAGTTCTGTAAATGGATATACATTTTTTTTGTACATTTTTTATTACATTTTTAATTATGGTAATTTTATAATACACTTAAAATGTGTTTTAACAAAATATGTTTAGACCAATTGTTTTTTTCTCCAAACTTTTTAGTTTCAGCAGCTGAAACTTGTGACCTCAGCTATTGCGATCGCTGCAGTTTATTCCAATCAAATAGGAGCATGTCCACGACTGTCATTAAACCATTTTTAGTTACCTTTAACAATGTTTCATATCTTCTAACAATACTTTTAGCAATTTTCTTTATTTAGTTTTGTTTTGGGATTTCATCTCCCCCCAAATATGGAGTTTTATGACCCACTGTGGAGTTCCAACCCCAACTTTTGGAACCAGCTGTTTAGGCTTCTGCAGCCACACATTTGCCATCAAAGTAATCAAAATATACATTTAATTTATTACAGCATTTGCTAAATGCACCATCAATCAAACAGGTTTTATTTATATCTTCAAACTTAAACAAGCTGTTTGTGCTTATTCATGTTTTTATGTTTATATGTGTTTCAAAATGTCAGAGCAGTCAGAAATATGTACTCGTTTGTCTGAAAGCGGAAGTTTGGCTTAAAAACAACCCCTGGCAAAAATCTTGGGAGGATTTTCTTTTTATTGTTTAATTTTGTATGTTTGAAAATACTCACAGGCATGTGACAACAATATCAATTTTATTTCCCAACCTTCTGGCATAAATAAAAACTCAACAACAAAAAAGGAATCAGTCTTGTTGAAGGGGACAAAAACGTGAAATTTGCAGCTCTAAAACACCTGCATCAGATTGCGTTTGCTATTTAGTCATCTGTAACAGAGAGTGCTCACACCTTGGAGAGCATCTGCACAAAACAGATTGACATGAATCATCACTCCAACATGTGAGATCTCAGCTGAAATGAAGGGGAGAATTATGAAACTTCTTCTGCTAGGGAAATCATCAAAAGATGTTGGTTGTTTCTGTCAGCTGTATCTAAAATCTGGACCGAGTACAAACAAAATGGGAAGATTGTAAAAGGGAAACTGGTGTACAAAGACATCAAGGCAGCAAATTTAAAGCAAAATGTCTTGAAAACATGAAATTTGCAACGAAACAAATGAGGCAACTGGACTCATCATCTGTGACTGAGTTATAGTAAACTACCTAAAAGTACTGTAATGAGATTTACAAACCTTGCTACACATTTTTGTTTCACAGAAAGCATCACTACACATTTGTTTAGTTATTATTATTTTTTTTAATTTAATTATAAAAATCTATGATGCAGTTGTTTCTAATTTGAAATTTTCCAAATTTACGTCTTGGAAACAGTATTTCTCTGTATGTCCAGATGAAAAAATATATATAAACAAGAGATTGTACTATATATACATCTATCTATTATCATTACCTGCTTCTTCCATGTCCATACTCAAGTGTGCACACAGTTGCAAGTTCATCAAAGGGCCACATAAGAGACAATCAACCATTCACACCTAGAGACATGAGATACCATTTAGCCTGACATGCATGTTTTTGATCTGTGGGATGAAACTGGAGTGCCTGTAGAAAACCCATGTGTGCACAGAGAGAACGTGCAAACTCCACACAGAAAGCCGGGATTCGATTCCATGACCTTCTTGAGAATCAACAGCTCTACCAACTGAACCACTGTGCTTCTCCTACAGGCAGGTGATGTTTGTTGCAGTATATACATGGCCAGCAGGTGGCAGTAAAGCATCACAGCATGGGAGAATGGTGGAGCACTTGAAGGCTTCAGAATAACTTCACAGACTGTAGGGGTCTCTGTGTCTCCACAATGAAGTCACAGACTGAATTTGCTTTAGGAGGGGGAAAATAGTCAGAAACCATTTAGCTTTGATTGGTTCGACCGAATTCTAAACAGGACC
>JARVLU010001196.1:32837034-32854854 GCA_031762415.1 Simpsonichthys santanae | reverse complement strand
AAAGTGTGTGTGCTGGGTGAGTGTGGTCCTTCATGATGCAGGTGGCTCTCTTCCTGCATCTGGAGGTGTAAATGTCTATGATGGTGGGGAGACTGACTCCAACATCTTCTGTGCAGCCTTCACCACTCTCTGCAAAGCTTTTCTTTCTGCAGCTATATAACATTATAGTGGGCATTTGGGGCAGATTTCAATGTACATGGTTCAATAAGCAGCATGAACGGATTCCTACAACCAGAATACTTTTTTTGTTTGTTTGTTTCCATGACCCCTGGTTGGCTCCATAAAATCAAACTTGTAGGATGATGGTTTAATTTGATGCCTGACCACACCAGAAAATGGCACAATAAATATTAGGGTAGCATTGCTTGAAATAATACATATCACATGTTGCCTTGTAATATACGCAACATCTTACAGATGTGGCACAATTCATTAACCCTCATAGTGTGTGTTGGAGATGATTCTCAGCTATCACCATACTAAATCTTAGCTCTGTTCATGTAAAGATGCCTGACATATTGCCATTTTTGTGTTTGCTATGGTTATTTAGCTGTAGTGGTCAGTTTAAACTTAATAAACTCCAAAAGTTAACTTAAGCTCAAAATATCGAATGATTTGGTAACTAGTTAGCTTAGCTAAAAAAACTTCCATATAATGAAACCATTGGAATAGTTGCAATGTATAATTTATTTTTGTATTTAGTGTCTTTTATAATTTCTTGGACATCGTTTTAAAATATTTTTATTTGAATGCAACTTGCCCTTTTGCCACTAGATGTCACTAATGTTTTATGTCCACTACAGTATAATTAAATATATTTGCAATGATTAAAGTAAAAAAAAAAAAAAAAAGTTCAGAAGTTAAACTAATGTTTGTTTAGTTTATTTTTTCTTCTTTGATGCATATCAAATGCTTGGCTTGGTCATCCAACCGTAAAATACATCACAGCTCTGACGCTTACAATGGAGTCCTGTGATTTAGGGGGGAAAAAAGCTCCATAAAAGCAATTGGATAATAATAATAGAAAAGTAAGGAATCCCAGTAAGCTCAATTTAAAGTGAATCCTTTTGTCATAGATTTATAACCTCAGAAGTTCAAACACTTCCTCCATTATGTTGGTTTGGCCACATAAGATCAGTGGATTTGCTCGTCTTCACAACCAAATCAAACATTTGATTCAGCTTTCACTTTTCCATTTCAGTTTAACGTTCATGTCTTCTGGGTTCCATGTGTAGCCACGTTTAACACAACTTTCACGCTGCACTCTAACTCCACCAGAACGAAAACTAAAAGCTACACAGAGGTTCCTCATACTCTTTCCTCTCATAATGCCATCACCTCATTTTTTTTTTTATTTTTTTTTTGGCACCACAAATACTATTAAAAATGGCATTGTTTCCCATAAGGCCCAGCTCAGCTTTGCAATATGTCAGACAACTTTTGGAGTTCAAACATCCATCTGCGTCCTGGAAATGTGTGGTGAAACAACAAACACAAAACTGGATTTATAAGGTGGCAAAAGTGGTGTATGGCAACAGTTAAAGGGCTTTAGTTGTTGGAAACAAGTTGCACTGTGGAGAAAAAAAAGGTATTGAGGCTTATGCAAATATGTTGCAAAAGAGTTTAAGGGGAATAACATGTTAGACTGTGAGAAAAGTCCAAAGTAGAGGAGCTATGGGGGTTGTATTGAGAAAAAGAGTCTGTTTCCTGTCCACATTGTGAAGCAACCAGCAGGTCCTATTGTTTGTCGATGACGTAGGACCTTCCTGTAGTGAAGGCTGAGCTGATATCCAAGACACCACACTGTACAGTAACATCAACTTCCATGTATTCAATAAACTCTTGAGACAAGCCCAGATGTTTTTCATCCCAGCAGCTACGCTCTCATTTTGAAGAAAAAAAAAAAAAAATCCTTTAAAGATACACTGATGAATTGTTTCTCTTTTTTTAATTTCAGTTAAATCTTTGTTTTTCTTTTGTTTTCACTTTACTAAACCAAACTAATGAAACAGTAACTAAAACAATCTTACTTCTAACCTACAAAGCTCTCAACAACCTAGCTCCATCTTATATTAAATATCTTATTGTTCCATATTTTCCTAACAGAGCACTTCGTTCTCAGACTGCAGGCTTACTCGTGGTTCCTAGAGTTTCCAAAAGTACTTTTGTAGAATGGGAGGAAGATCTTCCAGTTATCAGGCTCCTCTCTTATGGAACCAACTTCCAGTTTCTGTCTGTGAGACTGACACATTGTCCAGTTTTAAGACTGGGCTTAAGACGTTCTGTTTGGATAAACCCTATGGTTAGGGTTGTTTTGTTATGCTGCTATAGGCTTAGACTACTAGATGACAAATTGACCTCATTTCCTTTATTTAATTGTTAAAATTGAATATTTTCATTAGCTTAACATGTGATTCTTGACCTGCCATTGTGTATCTGTTCCTACCAAACCCAGCTGGTCGAAGCAGATGTCCGCTTATCCCGAGTCTGACTCTGCTATAGGTTTCTTCCTCATCAGGGAGTTTTTCCTTTCCACTGTCGCCTTCATTCTTGCTCAAGAAGAGAGTTCTGCGAGGGAGTTAAACTCAAAGCAGTCTGCTCCTCAGATAAATAGTGTTAACTTGTTATTTCTATATATAAATGTTTCTGTTCAGTACCCTGAGATGACTTCTGGTGTGAATGGCGCTATATAAATAAACTGAATTAAACTGAATTGAATTAAACCACACTTTTAGTAGCATCCCCGATTCCCTCCCACTCTTGACTTTGAAGGACCTAGTGAATCCTGCAGAGCTGGAACATGTCACTAACGACACCGAGGTAATGGATCTCTTCTTTCTGCCAGATGCAGTGATAATAATCCTTGGAGATCCAAACAGGTTCTTAGCCGAGCTTTGCAGGGCTGTGAGATCCTGAGCAGAATCCCCGTGGCTTTGGTTTATGACCAGACTGTGTCAAGTCTGGACTGGCCCTGCCTGTGCACTTGTCTCCGTCTCTGCTAAAGTCTGCAGCCTGTTCTGCCAATTTATCTTCCCTCTTAACTTTTCTGTTGCCCCTTTTTCCTCCTCTCAAGGCCTCAGCCGAATGCCTTAAAGCTGTTTTTTGCGTTAGGCTTTTTTCAATCTAATTAGTTCTCTGTCATTAAAGCAGCATCACTCTGAACTTCTTTTCCTTTTCGTGATGGGTTGACATCAAACTTCTGCTATGAAAGTGCCATCCAGATGTGCCTCGAACGTAAGGCTAAGTTGATGTTAACGAGATCCTGCTGCGGTACTGCCGTGGATGTGCACAGATTGAATATTAGCGGCAAACGATTTCAGCCAAGTATGCCTTACTGTGGTTACATGCACATTCAGAACGCATGAGATTTTCCTTCCCTTCACCACTGCTCAGTTGTTCTTAGTCCAGGGGAAAGACCAGATGTTGCATTGTTCTCCTCTGATTTTCTGAAGCGAGCTGAAGCTTCCACCAGCTGCACTTGCAGCGCCTTCAAAAGAACTTCAACAGCTGCATGGTATTTGTCCTTTTAATGATAGGTTTGTTCTGATACGCTGATATAAAACATGACACCCTTGCCCGACTCAAAGACTTTTTTCCCAGCAACTGAAAGTTTTAGGAAATTTTCTTCTTTGATGCTTTATTTTAAAATAGATGATTTGCTTACTGGCTTTTACAGTACAGTATATGAGTTTATTATATAACAGGTAATTTTTATTATGGCAAGTCTTTCTGTTTTTTCTGACTTTGCGTTCATATTAATTTGTACAATTTAAGCACAAAGTTTGCTTTGGTTAAGGATTTACTTCATTTTACTTTTTATTGCAAGATAGTTTTTAGTATGTGAAGATAACCTTTTAGATTTGTCTCATAGCAGGATCTACCGGGTGCACTGGCTTGTAAACCTACCAATTTAGGGATTCCAAAGCAAAATTTGGGACTTCCGAGTGCCTAATAAGTTAATATAGTCTTAATTTTCCTTATTGATTTTCTCTAAACTTATGCAAGATTTTGCTAGTGATAATTAATATAGCTATGCAAAATAATTCATGTTATAGATAAGGTTTGTAACACTGACTTTACTTTAGCTGTTCAACAATTAGGGATGTGACATTTGATCCCATTCTCCTGAAAATAACCTACTTCAGAACAATCCAGCACCACACACTGACACTTTGAATGTAATAGATTGTTGTTACTAAGATTACAATGGTCATTTTAGCCCCAATTATATTTAAACTAGACCTTTGCAATAAATGTAAACTGCTTGTCCTTGAGTTATTCAAGGCTTCTTATTGTTCTCACAAATGATGGATGGACATCCGGGGCTACAGAGAGTTACTCAACGGTAATAGCGCACTTCATCACATCCGACTGGAAGATGGAAATGCAGGTTTTCCACTCCTGCTCACCATGAATCAACACATTTGACCAAGCAACTCTAGTAGACAGGATTTAAATGGAGATTAGAGAACAAAAAATATACATTAGTCCCTAAATTGTCGTGGGGGTTACATTCCACACACCACCGCAATAGATGAAAAACTGCAAAGTAAAAACGTTATATTTATTTTAGTTTTTATGTATGTTCTAAGGTTTATAAGCCCTTCCTACACTCTTACAATGTTCTAAACTCTTAAATCTACATAATTTTAACATATGTATATGTAATGTACAGTGCTGCAAGATTTATATGGGTTACTCACCAGCTTTACAGACCAGCAGCTCGGTTCCAGTCGGGCTCGGTCCTGGTTCAGCAGACCTACCCTGCAGGGACGAAGCCCACCACCCCGTCCAGGTTGATGTGCATGTGGATAATTGAGCTTCAGGGATATTTGTGACTTTCCTTCCAGTTCTGTGAGCTTAATAGATCGTTACTTCTGACTTTGTGTTGCAACATTTTCCCTCCATTTCAGCAGAAAGAAGCGGCTGGAAGCACTGTTGGCTTATGGGAAGTGTAGTTCTTTTGACTTGCTGAAAGAAAACTACAAAATGGTGGCATCTGTCTGAAGTATTGTGTTTTATTATTTATTTTATTTTTTGGTTAACTTTTTATCCCGTACCGTCTCAATCGTGTCAATAATATTAAAGTTGACAGTTGTGTGTCGTTTACAATCTTACGTTGAAAAAAACGCAAAAGAGCGAGTCCGCGAATGTTGAACCGCAAAGTAGCGAGGGACTACTGTATACACGTACAGGTTGTCCCCGGTTTACGGCGGACTTGGTAAACGGCGTTTCGCGTATACGGCCGTCGCGCCCCAGTGACGTCATCAACCCTCGCGGACTTTATTTGCAGCATTTTATCATTTTTTCGTTTTTTTTTTTTTTTAGGGTATTTTGTTAGTTAACTGCTTGGAAACACATTAAAACACATTTAGAATCATTAATACGGCCGTTAGAAGTTGTTTTACATTGAAAAAACGTGTTTAAAAGCCGTTACCGATCGCCGTTTAGTTTCGGTTTCGTTTTACGGCCGAAAATCCGCGTATACGGCCGCGGATTCGGCCGGAATCGGTATACGGCCAAGCCGTTAGAACGGATCTCGGCCGTATACCGGGGAACACCTGTATCTATCTTGCGCCCACCTTTGCTAATCTTCTGAATGAGCTGCTCACTTTGATAAATGGATAAATAAAATGGCACAAAGTATGTTGAAGTACAGTATTTAAATTACAAAAACCATACAGAGAAGAAAAAATAACTATTGAAATTTTGATGTAAAACAACAAAACACAATTGGAACACGCTGTGCGGAAAGTTCTGCTTTCGTGTGATTTAATTAAATGAGCCTGCTTGCATGCGATCGTCCCATGAGCGCCCGGTTAGCAGCGTGAAGATGTGAAGATGCAGAGTGTGATGGAGAGCCAGCACCACCCCTGACATCTGCGACAGATTACAAGGCGTAATGTGCTCGTGATAAACGTGTAAACGCGAGGCAGTGATAAATTTGACACAGTTTTCCTGTGAAACATGGACCTTCCATTACACGTCTTATTACTGTCTCCTCCTTCTGATGGCTTAATTGATCCCTACGAGCCAACAAAACAAAAACCGGCTACACCAATACTCCAAAAATGATAAAACGCTTAGAATTAAATAAAATAAAAAAATTCCCCTCAGCGTTCCTCTTGTTTATCGTTTAATTACAGTGTAACGAGGCACTGAGCCTGTTGTAATGTTGCTCGGCTGTAAAGGTGGATGCAGCGTTTTATCGCCCGAGTTAATTTTCAATGAATGCAAACTGTTTGTTTTTCCACGGTAAAGAGACCGTGGAAGCCCAGCCACCGGTCTGATGGCAACGTCCCGCTGCCAGGGCGGCTTCGGCTGTGGTCCGTGCTGAACTGCACGCCTTCATGGTTGACTTAAGAGGAGAAATGCAAAAGCATGGAGGCACAACACTCCTTTCACTCCACTGAGGCTGACCACAGCATCTGCTGCTGCTTATTATTTCTCCTGTCGACTTGTTTCCCATTGTATTTATAGCAGGGAACACTTGATTTAGATCTGCTCCATCTGGTGATTTGCTGTAGGGATGGGTGCCACATCTTCCACTCTTTAGTGTAAAACACCCCAACCCACCCAGCCTTTTCTGCTTGCTGGCTTTTATTTAAAGGAGATAGTAAGCGAGATAGCGGGGCGTCGCTCTTCTCTTTCTGTCTTCCTGACACCAGCTGCTGCACAGTTTATGATGCTATAGCTGGGAGAGAAAAAAATTAAAGACGAAGCGGGGAAAGGAAAAAAAAAATCCCTCCCACTTTCTCTGGTGGTATGTAAAGATTCCACAGGCGGCCTCCAGAGCCCCCTTCCCTCCCCCAAGTTGGATCCCATCAACCTTCAGCAGCCCCTGAAAAGGAGGGGGGGAAGCAGCAGAGGTAAAAAGGAACGGCGGCTCGGAGCATAGAGAAGGAGGAAGAGGAGGAGGGAGCATTTTAAGTACCATCTCAACTCTCTGTTCTGCAGGTTTTCAGAGATTTGGATTCATGAAGGTAGGAAGAGTGGGTGTCAGTTTCTTTTTTTATCATTATAATGCACTCCACAGGAAATATTATATTCTGATTTAATGAAATAACTCCATAAACCGACACTCAGGCACTACATTCAAGGGAAAAAAAAACAGCCAAATAAAAGTTTCCTGTGTATTTTTGACCACTTTAGCTGCCCAGACATGACTATATAAGTGTATAACCACATTTTATAGGTATCATAATACCTCCTAATGGGAAGGAAAGTCATTGCATTGAACAAATGGTAATGTGATATTCCACCCACGATTGACAATCAGTTCAACGCTTTCTTTAAATGTTCTTATTTAATTTCCCTCTAATGCATTTTTTACTCGGCACACTGGGAGCAGAAAGAAAGAAAAAAGAGATTAGGGATAGGATGGTGCAAAATGAGCTGCTAACTCCAATGCCTCATTTCACGGGTTATTTTTCAGCAAAAGATGTGTAATTTTTAATCAAATAATCATCAGGCTTTTTTAAAATGTATTTCTGAAACAGGCTGTTTAACTGCTTTATGCAGCGTTTGAGGATTGCATTTGCTCAAGCTGTATTTGACTTCCACTGGAGTGGAGCAAACACGGAGCCCTGGCGCTTTGTGGAGGGCAACATGTCGTCCATTTAGCCACAACTGCAAGACTTTCTGAGTGTGCTCGCCAAAGAAAACAAGTCGCCATGAGGCTGACCGTCTGCCTCCTGAAGCTTAGTAGAATTTTAACTTTCTTGAACTCTGCTAAACCAAAAAAAAAAAAAACGTAGTCTGAGTTTAATGTTCTACCATTGGGTTTTCTCTGCAAAGTGGAAAGAATCATTGTTTATTGTCATTTTCTTTTACAGCCATACACAAACAAAAAATAAACTTGCACTTACTTATATGTAATTAGTTATTTCTTTTTAGTTTTATGTTTAAATTGTCAGTTGCAAATTATCCCTCCAGTGCTTTTTTGAAAACCCTGATTTACACAGGACTTGAAAAACAAGAGGATTTAAACTTCACAAGTTATTCAGTTGTAATCCATCTGGTGGTTCATGAAATGTTTTGCTAATAAACAGAGAGAACTGGCAGTGCTCCGACTATGTGTTTGGGATAATGAATAATCACTATCACACCAAATTGTATCTCAATGTTGTAAAATCATCTGACTTATAGAAATTTTTGTGTTTGCAAAAATATCTTATGTCCATTTTGTATGAGTTGACCAAAAGTTAATCAGTTGTAGATGAACAAATTAATCAAATGATTACTTTTTCTGAGTTTCAATAAAATCCGTTGACTGATTCTTAACTTCCTGAGACCCTGCGTCCACATATGGGGACATTGCATTTTGGCTTTGCTGTACCTTATACTTCACTCTGTTCAACAGTGGGGATGCACAATATTGGATTTTTGGCCGATATCCGATACGCCAATATGTTAAAACTTATTCGATAACCGATGCAGATACCAATCTTTTGTATGCTGTATGTTCCTTTGTCAGAACATAACCCTCTTATTTATGCTTATTTGCTACAAAAATTGTGCAACAGCTGTAAGAGCTGGTGACATATATTCACTAACAGCCATATGATATGCATAGCACTTTGACTTATATTAAATGAAAAACGTTAAATGTTATTTATTAGCATTAGTCACCTGTGATGCTGTCTCACTTGTGGAGGATTGTTCCTCTGCACTCATGTGCATGAAGGACAGCCTGTTTAAGTTAAAAAATTTTGTCTATCCGTTGTGCCGTAATGCTAACGGGGCTAACACTTGACGTCCAAATGTCTGTGGTAAAACTCACCCAACAAGTCATGCTATCGGCTATTAGCTTCTCAATGACGTCAAAAATGACGGCTTGTAACTCGGGTAACGTTATGTCGGAAAAATATCTCCGACTGCGAACGATGTAGCGACGCTCAACGTAGTCCATAAATACCCTGAAGCATGCTCAATAATCCAGGTAGTCCATAAATCTTCAGAATATGACATCCTCACCAATGAAGAATGAAACTTCCACACTGCCGACATTTTGAATTTGGGTATGGCGCATGTGACATCATTGCGTTGCACTGCCGCTGCAACGTCATCCCGTTGTGCTGCCACTGCAGGCAAAAACAGCACCTTTTATATCGGCGAGTTATTTTAATGGAATGGCTGATGTCCGATATTGAAATTTAACATTAATATCGGCCGATACTGATACCATGCCGATAATATCGTGCATCTCTATTCAAAAGTGTTTTATACTTTAAGCCATGTTAATGTTGTTGCATTATGGTGTAAAAGAAGCCCATTGTCCCCATCTGAGGAATTTTTTTTTTTTTTTTTTTACAAAAGTACGTCATAACCATGTAACAAAATAAAACTTCCTGTTTGAAGAGGAAGCTTTATTTATACACAAATCAGGTCCATCTAATCACAAATATCAAGGCGATATGATGACAAATGCATCACAAACCAGAGCTCGGGTCTCAGGAGGTTGAGATATTTTGCTAACGCCACAGAAAACCAAACACCAAGTCACAAAGAAAAAGATTAGTGCTTCTCGCCGTGGGCGGCGGGCGATAATAAAAATTCACCGAGTGCTCTGCAGAAGCAATTAAATGGCAGGCTGACAGTTATTTGTTCTAAAAATCTTTGGTAATCAAGAACAAACACAATGATGCGCAGCATCTTTAGCGGCTTCTGCACCATCTGTGGCTGCAAGACGGATCCGTTTGCTCTCAGCTATCAATATGGAAAACCGATGACAGAAATTTACAACAGGAAAAAAGAAGAAGTAATGTTTCAGCAAACATGTTTGTGCAATGCGTGAGCAGCTTATTAAACAAACAGCAGGCAGGATGACCAGAAACTGCACAAACAGTGAAGCCTCCCATGTTATGTACTTGTTGTCACCGCTGTGTGCGAGCGCGGTCACGCTCGCTTGTTGCCTCAGAGGAGGCTGCAAGGGAATAGGCCATCTTTGCTGATGTTTTTATGTACGCTCAGCAAGGGTTAAGAGGAATGCTACCGGTGACCATTTGAAAGCTTCGGGTTCAGCATCCCCTCATAACTCTGCATATGCAAGCACAGCAGGACAGGCATGAGGCTGGTCTCTGCCTGTCTTAAAGACGAATGGGGCAGTGGCAATGGGCCTATAGGCCCCTGGGCTCCCTGTAGGTTCCTCACTATCAGCCTGGCAGATTAGGTCTGCATCACAGTTGACATTCCACAGCAGAAAGCAATTGGATGGTGGAGAAAGTGGCGTGTTCTTCTATGTCTCTTAAACGAGGCAGCAACCACTTTATTCAGCTAGTGAAAAGTTTATACATTTTCTATTTAGCAAGAGAAATAACACATTTAGATTATTTTCAATATATGGGGTAATAAATAAAATTCTGAGCTTATTGTTAACATTAAATAAAATAATAGTTTGTATTTACAAGACAGCAAGTGGCCACCAGATAGTGATCTGTGGACTGCCAAACAGCAGAAAGCCGCTGAATACCAACAGGCCACCAGACCGTAGTAAGCAGCGGACCTCCAAACAGCAGGTTACCAGACAGAAGTGAATTGCCGAACAGCATTGGGCCGCTGGACAACAACAGGCCACTGGACCATGAGATAATTGACCTTTTTACAGATACTAATGGACATGCTTTTGTGATGCTTTGTGTTCTAGACATGCCCATACCTACTTCTGGTTTCTTGAAATCCACTTCATGTCCACCATTGTTTCAGCTGTGCTCTGCGGTCATTCTGACACCAGACAATGTTGCACATTGAGGACATTTAGCTGTCTCATTGTAAAATACCATCCATCCATCCATCCATCCATCATCTTCCGCCTGTTCTGAAGTTGGGTTGCTGGGGCAGCAGCTTGAGCAGGGAGGCCCAGACATCTCTTTCCACAGCCACCTCTTCCAGCTCATCTGGGAGGACTCCAAGGTGTTCCCAGGTCAACCGAGAGACGTAGTTTGTCCAGCATGTCCTGGGTCTTCCCAGGGTCTCCTCCCAGTCAGACACACTCAAAGCACCTCACTAGGGAGGCGTCCAGGAAGCATCCTTACCAGATGCCCGAACCACCTCAACTGGCTCCTCGATGTGTAGAAGCAGCGGCTCTACTTCGAGTCTCTCTCAGATGACTGAAGGGAGAGTCCAACTACCCTGTGTTGGAAACTCATTTCAACAGCCTGTATCAGTATTCTCATTCTTTCGGTCACTACCCAAAGTTCGTGACCATAGGTGAGGGTAGGAACGCAGGCAGACTGGCAAACAGAGAGCTTCGCCTTACAGCTCAGCTCCCTCTTCACCACAACGAACCGGCACAGAGTTCGCAATACTGCAGACGCTGCACCAATCCATCTGTCAATCTCACGCTCCATTCTCCCCTCACTTGTGAACAAAACCCAGAGCTACTTGAACTCCTCCACTTGAGGCAGAACCTCACCCTTGGTTCGAGGGTGAGGTTGTAAAAATACCAGTAAAACTATATTTTTTAAACATCTGTGTATAAAAGTAAATAAAAAAAACAGACGACCTGAATGCAGACCTTGAATATCGGAAGTTGCTATGATTTTTTAATAGCCACTTGGTGATTGATTTTACCCATGCACATTAGTAACTGTTCAAAGATCTTTACTGAGGCTAAGCTTCAAATGAATGACTATTTGCTGACTTTCATTCGTGCTGCGTCAGCCGGAGCTGAAACTCTTCTTTGCATTGTAGTTTGGTTAATATTGTTTATATTGCAAAAAGACAAAAGAATTGGAGAACCTGGTGACAGAATTTATTATTCTGGATGACCAACCCATCATTCTGGTGAAGGAAATAGATTTTTGTTGCCTTTTGGAGCTGTTGGTGCCACAGTCTTACTCTCCCAACACTGTGCATCTTACACAGTGATGTGTCCAAAAAGAAGAAGAAAAAAAAAAAACCTCACCAGCATTTTTCCCCCTTTGTCACAAATAAAAGAAAAAACTTGAGGGAAAAAAACCAATGAAAACATGCATGAAACAAAAGGTGTATTAAATTTAATAACTTTAATGTACTTGTTGTTTGTATTCTGCAAGCCTTAGCAAAATAATGCAAGTTCTGATTTGGGAACTGGTATCAGCTGATCCTTATTTTTAAATAGCTCAGATTTCAGAGACATAAACTCTTGATCAGAGCAAACCTAATATATCCATCAATAAAAAATACATAATTCCCATGTGAAGTCTCAAGTTCCCCATTTGTACTGTTTAATCCATTAGTCCATATTACCGGTAATAATAATGGATCCTATTCCCCACTGGTTCATATCATTGGTAGAAGGTCAAATTAGTGGCTGCTCAAATGACAGCAGCCCATTGTTGCTATGTTCGTTTTACTACCACCACCTATTACTTCTTCCCTGAAGATATACGGTCGACCATATACATGCCAATGAATCACACTTTGGCTACGCACACAACACGTTGCCCTTGGTGAGGTGTTACTTCTCAAGCTCAAGGTCTTGTGAAGGGGTAATTATCCTGTGAGACAGGGGGATGTCAGAGGATGATGTGTTCAGCCAGGGTGTGAGTGGGGCCGTGTAATTGCAGGACACGTGGTGCGGGATCAATCATTTGGTGCATTTTAAAGACAAATAGGTAAGGTCAATGGCTGGGTGTCAGAAATAAGTTAACTGAATGTTGCATGTGGGGAATGCTGATAGAGACGTCTGAAATGGGAAGAAAATGAAAGCACACAGCAAAGCAGACAATTCTTGCTTGTTGCGTTGCCAAATAGCGCTCCGCTGTTAGCTCAGGAGAGAATGTGGATCTCTTTTCGCAGATCAATAGGTCCTGCAGAGGCTGTCACAAGCCTGGGCCTGATGCATGCCTGCGTTGGGTCTCCACCCTCCACTGTTCCCACATCTCTCATTTGCCTCCTGTGTGTCTAACCACAGAGCTCGCTAAGTAGAAAAGAATATGCTCAAAGCAACAGCGCTAACAGTGAGGACACCGGTGGGCTTCCAGCTGACAGATTCCAGCTTTGATCAAGATTACAGATGGTTGGGGTCCGGGACAGGTGTCTTCCCGGCTCAGCAACCCCCTGCTGAGAGCCCATCAATAAGCAAAGGGAAAAATGGCTGAACACTTCGCCTACAGTGACGAAAAACCCTTAAACATCATTAAACCTCTGATAGTTCTGTACACACTGCCTTCTTTTCTGTTGTTTTGTTCAGCTGCCTGCAAGAAAGACGAAGCTTGTAAAATCCCAGGGGATCCTCCACCAAGATTTCAGAAACTAAACTTTTTTTTCCTGTGAAAATAATTTCAAACACGTTTTTAAGAACCTTATTTGTCCCTTTTATGGCTGAAACCACACTGACTACAATCAGCAACGAAAAGACACAGCGACCACACAAAAATCAATTGTAAAACTCCAGTGCCTTTTTTTTTTGTTTTTTCCTGTTTGAAGTTTGAAGTGGTGTATGTGTGGACTAAATGTGTTTCTTCAAACTGAATGTATGCTGCCTGGGGAAATCTCCACGCACCAGTTGCCAGTAGCCAGCCAACAACTGGCAGGAGGAAAGCGCTCCGCTCCTCTGAAGTCTTTCACAATGAGTATCTCTGAAGTACAAAGCTGAGGAATCAGCAGTAACCATATATTTACCATCTTCCTGTAGTATTTCTTTAGGTGGAACGAAGGAAGAGAAAAGTCGTGTGAATTTTAAACGAGACACATAGAAACTACAAAACCAGGAAAACAGCATTCTATAAAAATGTGTCAAATAAATGAAAAACAATTGGAATTTTTATTTCAAACTGCTTTATTTTCTTGTTATTTCAAGTTTTAAATTGATTTTTTTTTTTTAGATTTTTTTTGCTAATGGTCAAAAGCTTTCATGCCTTTCACCCTTGCCATTGGGCGAGAAAAGTGCCAAGATATTTCGTCTTTAGAAACCAGCCTCAACTCAAATCCAGCCTGACAAGCCACTTGAGTTCCATCAAGAGCTGAAGTCTGATCAAAAGGTTTGTCAAGACTCTTGATTAAGTCTGGCCAATATCAGTTTTCAAGCACACATTAGCAGCAAGTAAATGGCTATTAAGTGGGGGGGTTCTGCTTGACTGACAGACAAAATAATCTTCAGCTCATCTCGACTGCATGGACTGCAAGTAGACACTAAATTATTGCAGAGCCCTGGACACAATGGCGGCTGAACGACATGATGCTGAGATAATAAGAGACGTTCACTCTCCAAAACTCCGCTGGGTATTGCAGAGCCATTGTATGACACGTAGATGTTGCTGTTTTTATTGACGTTTTGTCTTCAGAATAGCCTTCATGTCACTGCTGTGTATGTGTGATATTTGGTGAAAACTACAATATGACTTATGTCAAACTAGCCCACTTCCATTGTAGCTATTATTGCCGTCGCACTCTGGAGAGTTTGAGCAGCTACACAAGCAAGAAAATGATATATTTCTTTGCCAGTCGGCTGTGAGAAAAAGATGCAAGTAGAGATATCAAGCAGGCAATCAGCGCAGTACAACCCACACTTTGTCCACTCCGCTGTGTTACTGACAGTGCGCACTGTGTTATCAGCAGGCCTGACTTCTCAACTTCTATTATCTCCCTCTTTGCACATGATGAGCCATTCGCCATCCATCATGACTGTAGCTGTGCGCGCCAGCCCACACACTGGCCGGACGCCTACTTTCTGTGGTTATCTTCAGATGTCAGGTGGTTAAGGCGCATCACGTTCAGTCAGGAAACACGTTGAGCTGAACAGCTTTGACGGATTTCACGTTTTGAGCCAGAAGCTCTCGCAGGTATGTGGCGAAGTTAGTGGGGGAAAAAAGCAAACACTGATTTGCAACCTGCGATCCTTTAGTCTGAGCTGGTCAGCCAATCACTGATTGGGAGGAATGTTCCGAAGACAAGAAAATCAGCTGAACATCATTTCTATTTGTGCAGCTTCGCCTTGGAATTTATCACCTAAATGTGTGTTTTATGAATGAAGCAGATTCAATTTGAGCCGCCAAGCCATGCCGCTCGTTTTCCAGTATTTACGGGTCTTGCAGAGAGACAGGAAGCAAAGAGGGAATTCCAACAAATGGGTTGTCGTTAAAGTTACTGCTGTCAGGACAGTGGCACATTCGGTAATGATCATGTCTTAGCTGGCAGTGCAGCAGATAAGAAGAAGTGAGTGATATCACTAGTAAAGGTGTAATGTGGCTTAGCTCCCCAGGACTCGACTCCAGTTGCTGTATAATTGGAAACCCAACATTCTCTTTCACTTTTACAAGTGACTCTCTTGTCTTGGGTTTTCTCTGCTGAAAGCTTTCTGCTTCACTTCCAATTCGCCCCTGCAATGGTGGTTGAAATAGACAATTGGGTTTTGACTTTGTGACGGGGGTTCATGCTTTTCAATACTCTGTGCAGATGCTGGCTACTAAACAGCTCATACAGTGGTGGAATATAATAAATTTGATCCTATTTTTTTACTTTCGAATGGATTTAGATTACTTCACCTTGTGTGGGTTTATTTAAAATGAAAGGTGCACCACAAAGCAGACAAATGGCAGTGGTCATTGTTTGCATTCTCATGGAGCCATTCACCGATGCTTGGTGATTTCATTATACAGTATTGGCAAGCCGATAAAGCTTGAAAATATATTTTATTTGATCATTTCGAGTTGATCCATGCCATCTCCGGCAAGAGATTTTAACTCGTGAGCCAGCTCAAGCAGTAGCGGGAATACTGTATGTGATTGAAAACAGCCCTGGGTTCAGCCTTGGTATGAATCTAAATCACGCCCAGGAAAAAAAAAAAAAAAACTTCCTGCAACATTTTGATGTAACAAGATCCAAGTTGCCATGGCAGTGGGGAGCCCTCTATGTCAAGCCCGGGAGCACAGCACCAAGGAAATCACAAAGGTCCAAAGCCAGAAACATAGTAGAGAGCAAAGTCATTGTGATGGATCAAAGAGTTCCTTTGTTCCAGTGTTTCCCACTGGAAACAAGCAGAACTCAAGTTTTACTTTGCTTTTCTGTGATACTTTGTTTCTTTAAAACAAAAAAAAAAGAGCATGCACATCAGAGCTGCAAGAAAAAAGTGAACACTCGAGAGGGAATATGTGACTAATGGTAATAAAGTGTATGAAAGTGGCAAGTGTGTAGGTGGAGTGGGCACAGAGCGCACATTGTCTTGTTAATGTTCTCTGATCTCAGAACAGGTGAAAAGAAGAGATATGGCATCACTGCTTATAACAGTATCTGTCACCGGGAATACTTTGATTCAGCCTCCGTTACTGGTTTATTTTTAATAACAACTGCTTCCCTATGGCATTTTATATAAAGACACGAATAAATGAGTTAGTACCCTTACAGGTCACTAAAATGACCCAATTTCTTCTTTCTAAAACCCTGAAATACACTAAAATATTATGGGAAAATATGTTTGTAGCCTTAAAGGCATATATCCATGATAAAGATAAAGGTTATTAGACCATCCAAGCAGTTTAATGTTCCTGTCAACACAGTTGCCAATAATATTAAAAACTATAAGATTTGTGGGACTGTAGTCAACCTCTAAGAATGTGGATGCAAGAGGAGTGAAACCCCAAGAGGATCAAATGAATAGTGAGAATGGTAGAAAAAAAATGTCAAGGAACTCATTCAAACTTTTCAATCTGAACTCCAAGGTCAATCAATGTACGTCGCCTTTTGGTTGCACCGTTTGTCGTATTTTGAATCACAACAGGCTTCATGGAGAAGAAGTCCCAGGAGTGCTCCACTTTTCACAGAAAAACACAAAAAAGCCAGACAGGAATTCACCAAAAATGCATGTTAACCAACCTCAACGTTTCTGGGAGAATATTCTTTTGAAATGATGATACAAAACAGAACCTTTCTGGACAGCCACAACAGTTGTGCCTTTTTATGTGTGGAAGGGTACCAACAAATTTATTCTCGTCTGTAATTGCTTCCAAACCCAGGAAACTCTATAAAGCCCTTCCACAACAAACCTATATATGGCATTTGCTGATCATCGTAAGCACATACAAATATGGCTAGAGCTGTCTTTTGTCCTGTTTATAGCCTCCCCAAGTCTCTCAAAAGAAGTTGTGCATTCCAGAAACCTTGTGTTATGCTTACACGAGACTATTTGAACTGCTTGCCTGAAAAAGAAACCAGCCACTCTGTCCTATAATGAACTGAATCCCATCTTTGGGCCCCTTTATTCCAGATAGTATTTTTGCAGCCTCTTCCTGCTAGTTACATCAGACACATGATGGGTGGCTTGAACTTTTATCAGGCTGGATTTTGTTTATATCGTCCAACAGTCGCCAAACATTCTCTCTCTTTCAAGTTCACTTATGGGCCAGTCAACATGGTGCCGTTTAACTGTTGAAGCTTGACAGCAGTCTGTCTAGGGAGGGTAAAAATAGACTTTGGGAACTCCACTGACTGTTAACAGGGAGGTGGTGTGTGTTGCTTCCAAATCTCAAAGCATCTGCATCTCGACTTGTTAATCTAAAGGTGGCATCTCACTGAGCTACAACTTGTTGGTGAATGGCATTCATGAGGGAGTTTCCAAAAATGTCTCGTTTTGACACTTTTGTGGGGTTCTCAATTCCCTCGCACGAGTCTCAAAGGTGAGCAGTCCTTTCACTTGAGTATTGATGATGTTTAGTGCTTCATGTGGGGATTAAAAAGGCCAGTACTTTAACCCACCTTGAACAATGTTAGTTCATGGTATACAGGTAGTCCTCGGTTTACGACCGAGATCCGTTCTAAACTAAATGGCGATTGGTAACGTCTTTTTAAACACGTTTTTTCAATGTAAAACAACTTCGAACGGCCATATTAATGTTTTTAAAT
>JARVLU010001196.1:32816286-32835737 GCA_031762415.1 Simpsonichthys santanae | reverse complement strand
GTCAGGAAAGACCAAAAACAACCCAATAATATTAATGTGTGTGCCCTGCTTGAATATGAAAAAGGTTTGATGCTACTGAAAGTGCAAATACAAACAGTTCCGATATAATAAATTAAAATATGGTAAAATGGTATGGCTGTGTAAAATCTGTTGAAAATATACAATTTGTAAATGTTTAAAAAAAAAAGGGCTCTTAAGCAAAGGCAGTTGTCAGTCATGGTAAAGTCATGATTTGTTCAATAAATTCTGATCCATTATGTAAGAGAAAAAGAATGAGTCTTTGCATAGGAACAACAGGAATAAATGTTTGGGAATAAAAACATATGTTTCCTCCTGGAAAGGTTTTCTCACAACACACTGTAACAGAAAACGTACCGCTGGTTATGTACACTCCGTCCAGTAATGTGCTAGTTGCGGATGACTCTTCTGTGTTCCACCATGAAATAGGCAACTTCAATATTCTCACCCCCCTTGTTGGAACGTACACGTGATGGCAAACCAAATTTGTGAATGGCACCAAGGAAGCTCTCTAACACTGTAGATGCTCGATTGTTTGTTGCAGCAGACAGATAAACAGTTAAACGGCTGAAGCCATCTATTCCACCATGGATGACAAATCTCCATCTATACTGGTAAAAAAAGGAAAAGGTGCATCAGAACTAAGTGTGAAGAAGGTTCATTTGACACAAAAATAAGGTAGAACACAATGATGAATAGTTTTAGAAAGGATGAAACAACTCAATGTATCCTGTGGCCAAGTATATAAAAAGTTATTTAATAAGAACTGTATTAATTTGTGGTTTCCATCTATGTGCCACATTGCATTTGGTGCAGGAACAGTGTGATCTTCTCAGTGTGCGATTGGCCATAGCTCGAATTTCAGTCCCAAATGGGTCCACTCTTCTTAAGGAGTCGTGTACTCTTGTGACTGCAACAAACAAGAGCAACAGCAAAAATGTTAAATCTAAAACACAAAATACATGAAAAAAATAACAGCATTGTCTTATTTCAATCACATATTATCTTATAATTATTTTTGATAAATAAAGATAATTTTTTTGTATGAAAAAGCACTATAATGGCCAGCCTTGTGTCGTGCTGCCCTGTGACACCTTAGACGGCTGATGATGTAACTGTTGTGATGTGTAGAATTTAATCAAACTATTGCAAACACATTGTAAATTACTCTCAAAATGTATTTTTTCAATGAGAAGTATTTCAAAATGTCTCTTTTGAAAAGTTTTTTTTCTTCTCAATTTTTAAATCATGTTTTTTGCTTGCAATAGTACTGAAACACATTTCTATCCATAGGGTGCCAATATTTTCATCCACGTCTGTATATATCAAACTTACTTTGCACAAGTAGTCCATTGGCACGAAGGTACCATTTCATCAGTCTGTACCTGTGTTTGGGTGAATTAGTCGGATTTCTGCAATAATGGCATCTAGCTCTTCATCACTCAGTGCAGAATACATGTCCGACTTTCTGAACAAACAAAAACACAAGGATCTGAAATGATCATTGCAAAACAGATGGTTCATTGATTTTTCAGTGATGCTGTTAAATGATTTTCTGTTGAACCTGTGATCATTGTTTGTTACCAGGTTTGTGACAGGATGATCTATGACAGGATTGTTATTGTTGATTTTTTTTTTTTTGGCCTTTTATTAGCGGCCTGTACTATGAAGAAGGATCACCTGGCATATGTCACTGTTACCTGGATGGACTAACCCAGTCCTGATAAACAGTACTACTGCTTTATTTACCTCAATAAGGCAATGCAAGTTTATTTATACCGGTCTAGCATGTCATGTACAAAACAACTCTTAAGTGCTTCACAAACAAACAAACAAATAAATAAATGAATAGCCTAATATCAAAACAAAAGCATCACAAGCAAGAGTATAATGAAAGGAAATAAAATGCTGCCAGCGTTTACCTAGGGTGAAATGATGAAATGTTTATTGGATTCATTGTGATTAATGTTTATTAATTGCTATACATAATCCACGAGTTTTAGCTGTACACACAGCATCCAGCGGCTTCAGATGTTGTCAGTCCATTAAATGGGCGTTATCAGTTGTTATCATCCCCATTTGTATCAGTCAAACTGTCCCTCCTGTATTCCTAACAGGTGCAAAGTTACGCTATTATTGTGATTTTCGCTGTTGAGGCAGAGTGTGACGTGTGCAAACCAGGAAGTGTGTTTTTTTTTTTGTTGGCTTACGTCACCCATTTCCTAAACCCAGAGGACCAAACCTAAACTTAACCCCCTTACCGTTGTGCCTAAACCTAACCAAGACCCGAAACCTAACACAAGACCCTTTACTCTAAACCTAACCATGCGAAGCTATGTAGCGCTAAGCTAACAACGTAACTTTGAACGTAGTAGGAGGTAGAGGAGGGGCATTTTGACCGCTACTTATGGGGCTGATAATAAGTAATAACGGCCATTTAATGGTTGATAACGTTCAAAGCCGGTGCTCCAGCAGGTGCTTGAACCTGGATATTTATTTTTCGACAGTTCTTATTTTTCCTCTTCTCTTTAGCACTTAAGCAGATTCACTTGTAGTTCAACTTAAACGTCTTCTCTGAGACTCTATGATTCAGCCACATGTAGCAGGGCTGTTCAACTAAACTGCTCAGGGGGACAGTTACTGCAGCCATAAGCCAGACATCCAGCAGTTATTGTCATTAAGTAAGTTTGTTTTATGGCTTAAAATCTAGTTTTATTTCAAAATGAACCCATTGGTGGGCTGAACCGAGTTCACCAATGGGCCTGATTTGGCCCCTGGGCCACCAGTTGAATAGCCCTGACCTATAGGTCCTAGCTTAACTTGGGTCAGTCACATGACTAAGCTCCCACATGGTTTCCACTGCTTTGTTTCCACTGAGCACGTACCTGCGTTCTTAGAATTGTGTTCAATATATTTGGGAAACTACAGGAGTAAACACCTTCAAAAAATGATCTAGTTCAGGGTGACCCTTTTTAATATTTGATTTATTCTTTTACGAGTAACTTCAAACAAAAAAAGTTTAATAGAAAATAAAACCCTGCCATAATTAAACAGCTCAGTCTGATCAGTTTGAGTTAAATTAGCTCCATTCTGCATTTGATTTGTGTGTGTTAGTGTTTTTTTAACAGATCAGAAGGAATGCAAGGAATTAGCAATAATTAAACTTCATTGGTGTATTTTGTTGCTACAATAAATCTGCAGACGTGTTTATCTAATAAGCTTTGAAATTATATAGCAATTATATATACTGTATATTACATATGGCGTGGTGAAACTTCAAACAATGCAGCTTATGATGAGTTAATTAACAGCCAAGTGCAGAAGCACAGACTGTTGGACATTTCTTACAGCTTCAGGTCCCTGCAGGAGCTGCCTTCACGAGCAGGCAGTGATTTCTGACTGTTACAGGTGACCTCAAGGAATATATGTGCTGGAATAAAAAAAAATAATGCCAACAAATAAGGAGGAATAAATAATCTTACATGTTGGAAGACTTTCGGGTCCAAGGTGCGCTCGGTGTCTGATCTGCGGACTCCAGCTGGTCTGCACGCAAACTTTTCTCCAGTCGAGAAAATGAGAAAAAACAATTACGATCGAGCAAATAATTAAAAATTCCTATTTGGAAAATAGGGATCGTAGTGATCCGCACACAGATCGCTTCCTCCTTCCTCGTTAATATTTTTAATCGCAAGCGAAGATGATCCACTCGTCTGCGGCGCTGAGACACGGACTGACGGGACTCCTGATCTTACATTCCTCCTCAGAGAAGAGAGAGGGAGAGGGAGGAGAGAGAGGAGGAGGAGGAGGGGGAGAGTCCATGGAGCACTGCTGGGAGGTGACCATCAATCACACAAATCCCCACCCAGAGGCTGGACTCAGCGCTGCTCCCCGTACCTCCTGCTCCTGCTGCGTTCAGGGATGCCTCGGAAACCAGATAGGCGGCACTGCAGCTTGCATTGATCGAGCTTTTGCCTGGTTCACAGGAGAGATATTTTGGTCACTTGCATAAAAGTGTATATTAACATAAAATGACCGAATTTCATGCCCAATGTTCAAACTTACAACAACAATAATAATAATAAAAAAAAACTAACGTTTTGGGGTAACTGTTTATAAACAGCTCAAATAAATTGTATTTGCGCAGCATCACTGACATTCAAAATATCCGATACCATTGTGATGTCTTAATAGAAATTATCAATTTGCTTTTGGAGAATTACACAGTTCAGAACTTGGCGGAACGTTGTGCCGCTGTCCTCCAGGAATGTGGACTCCACCCGGACGTTAATTCCAAACGGACCACAACAGCGTTCGGAAGAGTTGACGTGGACGAGCGTTTGTAAAATGGCCAGCAATAAAGTAGAAACTTCAGCGGACAGCTCCACTTTATCATCCAGTTCAAATGTGCCTTCACAGCCCAATAACCCGCTATCGAGGAAGCTCAACAAAATATTAGAAACGAGGCTCGACAATGACAAGGTATGTTGGAAGGGTTAGCTTGCTGCTAGCATGATGCTAACAGCGGCTGTCGTTTGGAACTGAAAGATTCCCTTTAACTTAAAGGGAATCTTAACATAACTTTAAGTTACTCGCTTTTAATAGCGAGCAACTTAAAGTTTAAGTTACTCGCTATTAAAAGCACATTAACAAAGTAAATTTGTGTTATTTTAACCATTTGCACTTACCTACAGCTTCCTTTTGTAGACTGAGTCGGCACTGCTAAGTTTGATTTGGTTGGACAAAGTATTATTAATATGTACTGTAATGAGAATGGTTTTGAATTGATGATTCTCCCGGATGGAAAGCGAAACGTCTTCAGCTTCAGAACAGGAGTCCAGATGTTTTTGTTTTGTAACCTTTTGGTCTGATCATGACCTGAATGTCTGAGAATCTTCACCAGCATAGAAATGGTACTAATAGCGTTTTGCGTGACAGAAACATCTCGTGAAATTTCAGGATTTGCTCAGGGAAAAATCAGTGACACTCTGGGAATTTTCAGTTTTGAATGTCCAGAGGACCACACTTATCTTTTTTTTAGATTTGTCTACCTGGATTATTGAGCATGCTTCAGGATATCTGGAGATTTTGTTTTCATGAAATGCTGGGAAAGGAAACCTGTCTAAAATTCAGACAGATGTTCCAAAATTTGGGCTATTAATTTAATTATATGTAAAATATCTTGTTTTGTGTTAAATTCGTTATAACATGCTTTATGACTTTCGGTTTTGGTGTTTTCAGGACATGCTGGAGGCTCTGAAAGCGCTGTCAGTGTTTTTCAGTGAAAACAGTTTGCGCACCAGAAGAAATCTTCGAGGCGATATAGAAAGACGAAGTCTTACGATAAACGAGGAGTTTGCAGGAATATTTAAAGAAGTGAAAGAGGTAAACAAGAGGTTTGCACTAACATTGTCTTTATTTTATTTAAAGAAGACTAACTTTTCATTGTGGAAACACAGCAGCTCAGTTGGTAGAGCTGTTACTTCTCAGCAAAAAAAGTTGCTGGATCGAATCCCAGCCAGGGGCCTTTCTGGGTGGAGTTTACATGTTCTCTCTGTGCATGCATAGATTTTTCCCAAGTACTCCAGTTTCCTCCCACAGACCAAAAACATGCATGTTAGGCTGATTGGTAACTCTAAATTGTCCCTAGGTGCAAATGAGAGAGTGAATGATTGTTTGTCTCGTTTTTCTCTTTGTGTCTCTGTAATATTTTAGTAACTTTCTTGTTGCCTATTCTGATCACAACTACTAAATATCATTTCCTGGCAGTTACTGTTTACAAAAGGTGGAATTATAGTTTAATTTATGTCATTGTAAAATTGATATTCTAAGTTCTGTGATAAGCACATTTCATAAAACAACTTGTTAACATCTCTCAACATTGAGTTTGTGTGTGTAGTGGGCATGTCCCAATACTGTATACAGTATATATTTTTGTCGTCAATACAGATTCAAGTCTCTTTAAAAAAATGACCAGACAATTCTGAGTTTCACTTTAATACTTGTGTTTTTTTGCAACATGTTCCACAGATGCAGACACAATTTCTTGTAATCACAGAGCACGTTGGGAATAGTTTCCTACCTACACTCCTTGAACCAGACTAAATCATCATCTCCATTCATGATGTTGCTTTTGAATGATATGGGCCTAACTCTGTTTATGTAGTATTCAAAATTAAGCTTCAGATGCTTTGAAAATGTGTTAAATCACTATGCTGCTAGCTGTGATGATGCTAACACCAATAATGTCAGAAAAAGTTTCACATGGGGGAAAAGGGCTCTTTTTTTCTGCAAAATAAAATTGTATTATCTATGTCGCCAGATAAATTTTCCGCTGGTCTTCATCTTTTCCTCAACTACTTCAGCATTTACTTTTCACATCAGCATTGTGTTAGTAACTGACAGCGCAGCAGCAGGCTGGGAAAGAAATAGAAGGTGCAGGAAAAAGAAGTGATCAAGTTGTGTATTATTGGATTATTTGCTAATATCTGTCCTGATTATTGAATCAGTACTATTTTACTATATACTATATACGCCGTATAGTACTACCGGTATATCATTCTGATTCTGATCAGTGCTCTTATCTGATACTGTACTTGCTTTTAACATCCTAAGTATGTAATTGATGTTTTTTTGTTTGTTTTTTTTTCCCCCTCTATAGGAGCTTGAAAGTGTTCATGAGGATGTTCAGGCGATGAGCACGTGTTGTGAAGAAATGACCAACAGACTTAAGGTATGGTAATAACATTTCCTGATTGTGGTGTTTAGAATGATATTCAATTCAGTTTATTTATATAGTGCCAAGTCACAACAGAAGTCACCTCAGGGCACTGAAGAGAATATTCTTATGCAGGAATAGAGAATTTAACAAAGAATAGCATAGTCATTCAAAGTTGATAACATGTTTACCATTTGACTTGAACAACTTGTTGATTTTTATAAATATGTTTTAAAAACATGCACTTTAAAATTGTATTTTCTTTTCTTCAACAGGCTGCGAAAGAGCAAACTCAAGACCTCATTGTGAAAACCAACAAGCTGCAGGGAGAAAAGTGAGTTGATTCTAAAACAGTAGGTGTGTGTGTGTGTGTGTGTGCATGTGCGCGCGTGTGTGTAAACCTTGGGACACTGATTTATTTTTCAAACAACCAGTGTTGAATAAATCAGAGGAATAACCTGTAGAATAAAATTTATTTTTCTTTGCAGTTCTATTGCGTCTGGATTTTTTTCAACATTTCTAAAACAGAAAAAAAAAAAAACATTGACATGAAAGTGAAAATTAATATCTTCAATTACATAATTAATAGAAATATTTAAATCTTGCAAGTCTTGGTGTTCAGTTGGAAATTTGCATTTTCACAATATCCAGCACACATTTACCAAGATGAATACTTTTGGAATACACATAATGAATAAAAATATTCATTGTGTCTAAATACAACTGAATTCCCAAAGTTTGTCATTAATTTATCACTAATGATAAATTAGTGACCAGCAGGATGCCAGAAACACTTCTAGTAATAACTCAAAAGTATTTGGAATAAACGTAAACTAATGTCCGTGCCTAAAAAGTTGAAAAGAAGGAAAAACACATTTTAATTTAGGCTTTACAGGCAGAGGGTCAGCTTTTCAATGGGGTTCAGGTCTGGATGAATGAAGGACCATCAGATCAAGACCCTGCAATGGCCAACCCAACCTTCAGACCTGAATCTCATCGAAAACCTCTAAAAAGTGAAAAAGAGAAAGATGGATGGTCACAGTTCATTCAACATTGCTGAGCTGACTGAAGTTTTTTGCCGTAAGTGGTAAAAAAAATTAATCACCCAGCAGCAATGTGACCAGTGTAGAGCATGCTGGGTCTAAAGGTCAGGGGGTTCACACCAAACGCAGATTTCTGATCTCTTCTTTTTGTGACGTCTAAAATGATAATAACCAAGTTTCTTTTTCCGGTTCCTAAATTACTAGAACTTTTGTATTATTCTGATCATTTGTCCTGCTCTGCAAATAAATGCTGTAAATACAATCATTTATTTGAAATTTGAAATAAAAAGTTGTCAGTAGGTTATAGAATAAAACAAAATGTTGTTAATTTTACTCAAACACATACTGTACTTGTAAATAGTAAAATCAGGGTCAGATAAAAAGTAAATGTATGTATATAACATTTTTTTAAGATGGTCTCAAATCTTTTTGGAATCTTATCTTTTACATGTCATTGAGGTTCAGCATCACACTGCAAAAACTGTCCATCTAATCAAGTCTCGCATTCATTCCAGGTCTCTCTTGTAAATGAGTCCTCGGGGCTCAATGGGATTAACCTGCCTAAGTAAAGGTTGAATGAATATATCCAGACAAAAAAATGTTTTGTTGTTTTTAATCTTGTTTTCAGACTGGTATACTAAGCAAGAGCAGAATGTGTTAGATTATTAATCTAGTTTGGAGAATATATGTCTCTTTTTCTTACTTGTTTGGGATCATGTTGGATCTTTCAGAACAATTTTTAGCGGTAAACTCTTGTTTAAAGGCCTCCCATTGACAATTAACATTTGCTTTGCCAACATTAGCACATTTATTCACAGTATAAAGCTGCGGTGTAATATCATATGTACCATAGTATTAATTTCTTACCACAACACAGACAAAAACAAATGTATTTTATTATTAAGACACATCTTCCACTGCAGAACAACCCAGTACACCACAAATTATTTTCTCTTTCTATAGAGGTTACTTCTTTTAGAGCAGGGGTTCTCAAACATTTTGGGTTCAGGGACCCCCTCATAACCCTCATATTTATTAAATAATTTTCTTCGATTTGTCTCTTTAATGCAGTGGAAATATTCATCTAACATAAATACTTAAGACCTGTTCTTTAATAGCGTTAATAGATTTTATTTTAACTTTTAAACGTGTGGTATTTTTCATTCAAGACGCACTTAACAAAAATTTAAATTTCAACTTCCAAAAATTACAGTTTTGAGAAAGTTAACAGTATCAAAAACCACTTTAAAACTTTACCTATTCGCACAATGAACATAATAAATGTATCACCACTTTTTCAAATGATTACAGAAAACTCTTTACATTAAACTGAGCAGAATTAAACAGCAGTAGTCAAACCAAGTAACAGGGTTTAATGTGTAAACCGATTGATGTCAGAACACAAATAGCAGTGGTGTCTGGGGGTCCTCCTCACCCAGAAAATTTTGAATAAAAGAGATGTTATTTCCTGAATTTTGGTGTATTTTAATGGGTTGTTAAAAATCAAAGTGCTTGTAAAAACATAATAATAATAATATGGACCCCCAAGCTCTGGCTTGCAGACTCCCGGTGGTCCGGGACGCCCAGTTTGAGAACCACTATTTTAGATAATCCATAAAATACAAAACTCTTGGTCACTCACGGTTGACGTTTTTAGCCGTATAGACCTTCCTAGATCTACCATATTACGGTATTCATTTTATTATCCTTGTTTAATTATGTAAAAATCAATTTTCTTTTTCTTTAAAATACATATATCCAAACTGATACAAGTAGACATGGACCTTTTAAAGTTAAAGCACGTATGAGTTAAAAACTTCCTGCGTGGTCAGTGAAGTGAGAGTTGAGGCAAGACAGGAAAGGCTGTAGAGCAGAGATGAGAGAGGAGGAATGAAAGATTCATGAGGCAAACTAATATCACTTCTGCAGTTGTGTACTCACATATTGTAAGGAAGGCAGCAGCCATCATTAATGAAACATCATTTGGCTCATTCGTCTTGATGTTTGGCCTTGAGATACACTTCAAAGGCCCAGTCCTGGTAGTTTTTATATTTGAGTGTGTGAATTGAGCTTTGCTGATTATGTCTTTTCAGTGGAATTAAATATAAAGGCCCTAAATATTCAGCTTACCATAATCTGAGGGAAATGTAAATATCTGATGCTTCTTCTTTGATAGTCACTTATGAGTTTTTTTTTTTTTTTAATGACTTGCGGTAAACTTAATCTACGTGTCTCTATCAATGAATTGGGCAGTCATGCCTGTAAGTTGAGTGAATCTTTGAGCTGATGCTTTATTTGCTCTGTCAGAATGCCTTCTGCCTCCCCCACCATTCTTAATATAGCTGAGCATTCATGTTCTGTCTAATCTGAGTTGGATGCGCTTTACTCAGACTAGGCCTGTCACGATAACAATTTTTGCTGGGCGATTAATTGTCTCAGAAATTATTGCGATTAACAATACAGTAATATTGTTTGAAATTTAACAATAATTGTCAAATTTAAAAAAAGTTGATTTGTTTGGAGTTTGATACCTCTTTTAACCACCTGATGGCAGTATAAGACTGTTTGAACCAAAGGATGGATAGTTGAGCAGCGTATCTCTAAGAAAAATGGGAGGGAGGGCCTTGTCGTGACATGGCAGACGCTCTGTGATTTGAGCTTTTTAGCATAGCATTTTTCACACAAAGCTTAGTTGTCAGCTTCTTTTTGCAGAGAAAAACAACTTTTTTACACAAAGGCACGGGTTTCAACTCTGAATTTTGGAGCTCGGCAGGACGGAGGTTTATTCCCAAGGTCGACCTGTTAGCTTAGCTCGTAGCTTAGCTTGTCAGCTTAGCTGCTTTTAACAATCCAAAAACATGATTTTGGACGATGAAAATGGATTTTAAAGAGAAAGATGAGTCAGTAAGAGCATCACAGTTGAGCTATGTCTTCAGTAGAAAGAGAGAAACACGAAGAAACGATAAAGCCAGTAAATTAAAATGAGGTTGATAATTTTCCTTCATCATGCGATTAATTGATTTATTGTTTATCGCGACAGGCCTAGCTCAGACAAGATCAATAGTGCTCAGATTTTTTGTAATCCTATTCAGTTAAATCCTAAAAAGTGTGCCAGTTGAAGGTAATCAAAGATAAAACATTAAAGTTCCAAATATTCTTACATTTAATCTTTTTCTTCCAATGCTTGGCTTTTTGTCCATCAGTGTTTACAGCAGTGTGAAAATATTTCCCCATTCTTGTCTGCAGGGAGTTGGGGCGGGACGGAGTTCATTAGTATTTGTAGCAGATGTGATTCTAGTACTCTGTGACCTTGTGTTGTGACTTAAAGGCACTGGTAGATTTGAGACCAAAGACACGGCTGACAGAGATGGTGCACCACAGCAGTTCATGCTGTGATGTCACGCAATCAGCACCTTCTTTCCAACGAGCTGAAATAAAGGAAAAAGACCTAAAATGGAGAGTTGTTCTAAATCTAAGAGTGACAGAAGATGACTGATAGTCACATATGAACACATGTAGCAATGAATTCACTCTGTTTGGGTTTTTGTTGGGCATCTTGTGGAGTCAGTCAAATGTTTGACATACATGTCCTCCTGAGCGGTCCCAGCTCTCGTGTTTCTCTTTGCGCAGTGCTCCCATTGGGACCTGCTGTCCGTCTCTGTGATATTTTCATACCTAGAACCAGAATGACCCCACAGCCAGACTGGATAGCTTTGTGCACACTTGTCTTTGACCTTGTCTCCAGCAATTTTATCCCAGAGGAGCTGCCAGAGGAAGTGTACAGGCAAACTGTTTTCCAGCAGTCAGCTTCCTGCACCTCTTTAAATCTGTTTCAGGTCACATTAGCCTCTGCAGTCCAAAGTCGTTGTTTTTCCATTTCGTTCTCGTTGAGGCTTTTCAGACTTGTTACCAAGAAATCTGTTTTGGATGATTGGACTGCAAGTGGTCAGCTGTGACACAGCTGGTGCTAAACTGTGTACCCCAAAACATTTTGCAATCAGATATCAATTACTCATGCTTTATGCAGAGGCAACCGTTTCACACAGTAACAAGACATCAGCAGGTCTGCTGACGTTTCTGTAAAAACAATACGTTCAGGCATTTTAACTAATTTATATTTTATCTTTAACGTAGTTCAGAGCCAGTCACAGAGTTTTATGACCTCACAGACACAGTAAAGGCACAACAAATGTCTTCACAGTGCTCATTGTCAGAGAAAAGACGGAAGATTTGAACCGGTAAATTCCCCGGTATGCTGACAGTCATCTTCTCTAAACAGCTTCACTGTGATCGAACCATCAGCGCCATGTTTAACTAGTGAATTTAATATGACATCAAATGTAATATAAAAACTAAAGACAGCAAAAACAAACATTAAACCAAAGGGGACTCACCCAAACAGTTTTCTGTAATCCACTTTAACATTCACAACTTATAGAGATTGATTCAGACTAAACCATTAGTTAAAACTTCTAGCTATTAAAGGTAAAGCTGTTTTTACTCTGAGATGTTCACTTTGCAGCTGGTCACGTTCATACATCAAAACATACAAGGGGCCAGACCAACTCCAACAGGGCTTTGAGTGAAAATGTTGTCAATTCACATTGAGGCTCTTTAGATCTCCATTTAGCTCTATTAATTGCATCCCAATAGCTAAAGATGGAACTGCGCAACAAATCTGAACAACCTCATTAATATAACAAGATTGAGTCAGGTCCTCTGGATGGATTCTTCTTTGTTCAAACGTTTCGTCTTTTATCCAAAAGACCTTCAATCTGAAGAATATATTGGACTGAAGAAGTCTTTTGGATAAAGACGAAACGTTTCAACAAAGAAGAATCCATCCAGAGGACCTGTTAGATGGAATTTAGGTAAAGTTCATGGATGTTATCACTAATGTTAAATTAATGTAGAACCATGTGTGTGGGTACAAGTTGTTTTATCTGCAGAGCATGGAGCCTGCACATCCAATAAACTCCAAAGGCCTCTGAGGTGGAAAGCAGAGGTTGTTTTGACCTCGCCTCTGTCTGATAAGCATTATAAATAGACACTTCTTTATACTGTCTGTGCGCAGAAGTTGCAACTAGTGCGTCGATGTAACATCCGTGTAAGCCTGTTTTCAATTCTGCCACCATGCAAGTACAAAACTGGGTTGTAAGATCTTCTCATATGATCCTCAGAGCAGCTTATTTGAGTAATGAGTTGATAGGATAATTAATGTATGCAACGTTTTTGGTCCTTCGAGCTGGATATCATATCATTATCTACCTGCGTAGCATCAGGATAACCTCAATAACATGTATTGGCAGCTGTGTGATATCTGGAATCCCATTCAGGGCAGCTTTGATGGTAGAGCAGTTGTTTTCAAGGCTCTGTTGATGCTCCTGGTTTGTAACTGGCAGAGGACCGTCCTCAGTTGTTTGCTGTCTTATCTGCCTGTGTCACTGCGTCATTTGTCAACTCTAATGAAGCTGCAGATAGCTTTCAGTTTGCAGAGGTACAGGTAAAGAATGAGCCATTGAGGTGTGTTTTTGTTCTGGCTTTCAGACACAAGGCCTCTTTGTGTTGGGCTGGTCTCATTCAACGATGCTGTCATCAAGAGCACTAAATAGATGTTGCGTGTTGCTCCATAATGAAATGTAATTCTGCTCACCTGCCGTGCTCTGTGTAATCTTTGCATTAGTGTAGCGTGTCATCACGTGGCGCTAACTGAGATGTCTCACGGACTTTTGTTTCTGTTGACAATATGACCTCATTGGCAGGCAGACTTGGAGGTGACAGACCGTTGGACTCATTCTCCAATACTGAGCTGTTTGTGCATCTCTACCGAGTCTAGCTGGCTTTATGCCCAAGTGCAATAAAAATAAATTTGCTTATATCAACTAGCATTTATCTAAATGTACGTTCTTGGCAACTCGCATCGATCCCTGCAGGAACTGGTGAACAATCAGACGTTAAGCTTTTTGTGTTACAGAGCCCATTTTCCTGAAGAAATCAAAGTGCTCTCAGCACGACTCGTGTACAGTTCATTAATAAGTAAAGAGGGCAGGGGCCCCGGAGAGAACAATGAGTGTGAATACAACCTGTGTAATATGACACTCGAGGATCATCAAAACCCAGCTTGATGCTAATGAGAATACGGCAACAAGATATTCTTTTGTGTGCTTTCTGATGTAACTATGCGCTCTTTGATCACTGGTGCATGGCTAACTAACAGCTTTGCAAGTGCCAGATTTCCATGCAATTCTTTGGAATGACTCCCAACAGATTCTAATGAATAATCCACCTACATGGTTTGCATCCTCCGAGCTGATTGTAAATTCCCTCGTTACTGTAAACTGTTCTCCATTTCTTCAGTACGCTGTGTTGGTGGGCAACTGTAATAACCATGTGATTAGACTCGCATCAGTTTAGCCGTGTCAGCTAATTAAGTTTCTTTGTCTGTTTGGGATTTGTTCGGTTGCGTGAACAAGTTCTGCATTTGAACAAACCAAATCTGAAGACGTGTTTTCTTTCTGTCCTGCTACTTTGATTCAAATAAACATTGGACTAATAAGCTTGTTTACCTCCTTTCTTCCGACCCGCTGTCACATAAACTCCATGAACTTTACATTGTGCCTTTTCCTCTCTGTCGTATTCGGTTCTTTCATCCTGGAGAAAAATGCGTCACATCCTGACAGTTGCACAAAATTATTCTTCTGTTCTACCGTTTCCGTGTCCTTGCTTGTTTCTCAGAGGGAACTCCCTTATTGTCATCATCTTGTGCTCTGTAAAGTCTCTTGTCACCATTTACTTCCTGAAGAAACTGGTCACTCTTGGCTTGCACAGACGTGGGTGTATTTGTTGGTACCCTTCCATAACACAACTAATGTGAATGCAGCTGAAAAGCTCCAGTTTTGTCTCATCATTTGGGGCTTCTCAACATGCGTTTCAGCAAACTCCTGTCAGGGTTTTTGTGCGTTTCTGTGAATCGCCTGGCCTTCTTCTGTGAAGCCCATAATGTTCAAAGTGCAACGGATCAGAAAGTGGCGTACCTTGACTTTTGGAGTTCAACTTGAATGGTCCTGGATAGTTTGTTTCTCTTTTTCCCAGCATCTGCACCCTCCATCTGATCTGCCTGGGGTTACATTTCTTCTTGTGTCCTCATCCTGGGAGTTTGGCTACAAGCCCATTTAATATCCTTAATAGCTGCAGTCAGAGGAACAAGAAGCTTTTTGGAGACGTTCTTGTAGCTTTTACCATAAACAGGGATCTCTATAATGTTTTTTGAGCTCTTCAGACAGCTGTTTCTATTGTTTTCTCTGCTTTGTATTGGTACACACAAGAAGACCAAACTACACAGTGGCTGTTCATTCCCTTTAAATAGATTGAATGGCTGGTGGTAAGCTTAAAAGCACTTGTGATACTGAAGAAGGTCAAACATGTGGTTTGAAACATGAGTATAAAGCAACAAATAGTAGTATCTTTAAGATTAATAATCTGTTCTAACTATTGCAATATTAACAGCACTTAGTTTAGCATAAATACATATGTATACATACATACATGTATACATTAGACCAGGGGTGTCAAACTCACTTACAAAAGTGGGCCAAAATTAAAACCTTTTTCAAACTAAGGGCCAGTTTCAGAAACTACTTTATCTCAAGTCCAGACCCATCATCTTTTCTTGTTTGCAGGTTCCTCAAAAAGAGTTTGATTGGTGTCATTTGACGTTCTCTGTTGCACTTTTGACACCATAATCAAAGATTACTGAAAAAAATCAAGTGGAAAAAGTATTTTACGTTTAACATATCATCTTGGGGGCCAGATGAGATGTCAACGAGGGCCATATTTGGCCCATGGGCCTTGAGTTTGACATATGTGCATTAGAACATTGCTTTCAACTACTAAAATGTTTTTCTTGAGAAACAAAGCATTGTTTCAATGAGCTTTAAGAGTGCCAACAAATACTTCTGCCTCTGCATGAAACTAGAGACGCTTCCTTTTTTCTTCAAACGAATCTGCTATAAATTTGATGTGTAGAGAAATGCATCCCCCCCGCCCCCCCGACGTACCCAAGTATGTGAAGTTAAATTAATACATGCACAGAAAATGAATAAGCTGTGGAGAACTGAGAACAAGCGCTGCTTTGAACTGAAGCTCGTCAGGTCGTGCATGGCTTCACATAGTAACTTAATTAAGTGTTTACGAAAACCTTTCGCAGCTTGGAAACTATACCATGTTTACGCACAATTCTTTACACTATAAATTATTTTTTATTCCTAAAAGCTTTCTGCAAAAGTCTGGTTATTAATGATTAAAATGCTTGCCTGGATCCAAAGGTTCCAATTCATCTTCTGACAAGATTTTGCAGATTTTATTTAAATGTTCGTCGAGCACAGCGTGGAGCAGTTTTACTAATTTATTCATCCCTCATTTAAATGGATGGCCTCATTGGCCGATCTCGTTCTTTTCTGTAGATCACTGTAATTGTCATGGGGCGTTTTGGTTCTTGTTTTAATTTTATTTGGCTAAATTGTGTGTTTCTTCTCGGCTACCAGTTTTCTCTTCTTTGTTTTCATAGTGTGAACGTTTGACATTATTGTATAACTGTAACGTTAAACGTGTTGTTTTCTGGTGTTGCGTTAGATGACTTGTGCTAAACAGTTTTTTAAGGTCGAAATGAAAGCGTGGAAGACTGTTCTCAATAATGCTGGGTTGTTGGGTTTACTGCATTTTCCCGCATATAAGTCACTGTTTTTTTTGGCCAGTCCTACGACTTATGCCAAAGCGACTTAGATACGTTTTTATTTTCCATATTCATGATGCAATTTTTGTTCGATGCGTTAATTGTTCATTCATACTGATGTGAACCAGAGCAAACATTACCATTTGCAGCCACTAGAGGCACGAGAGGGCCCTTTAGGCTTTTGACAACTCCTGGTAGGTGTACCCCCACTGCATCCCCCATCCATCCATCTGTTCTGGCTCCGGCTGCAAGCTCTACAGCCTTTCTCCACCACCCGAGCCGGGAGGAAGGGGGCAGCGATGCGCGTGTTCCGCAGCAGCAAGGTGCAGGTGGACGAAGGCTCCAGAGTTGGCGGCCAGAGCCTCAGTGGAGGAACACCAGCACCCAGGCGAAATGAAGCTGTTTCGACCATTAAAGTGCATTTATTAAGGAAAAGTTAAACTGAGACACACCTTTTGCTGTAATGTCAAGCAAACAAACTATTGTTTTTAAGTGTTAATCTTGTTAAATTTTGAAGAACTGCAATGGTGAGTCCTCCTGTGCGCACTCCCGCGGCCGCTAATCGATTTTTGGCATGATGCCGGCCCACGTATCCCGGGGCTCATAATAAATACGACTTACCCGCCGAAGTGACTTGTTTTTTTCCTCTTCATGATGCTTTTTTTTTTTTTGACTGATGCGACTTATACTCCGAGCGACTTATACGCCAGAAAATATGGTAGTTGTAAAATGAGAAATGTTGTTGTTGCTGCTGAAGTTTTAATTGTGTCATTTCTTCTGTTAGGTCTGCTGTTAGAGAATCTAAGCCCAGCTTATCTGTTCTTCTGTTCTCTGTGTGTCTGGAAGCGAAAACAAAATCAACATATGGAAATAGAAAGGGGCAAGGAGACCTTGAGTTCCTTTCTGTGTGCCAGTGTTGCTGAGATGTGAAGAGAACTACTGAATCAAAGCTTCCTGCAACAGTTTTACAGCCATTTTACTTTCATCTGGTTGAGCAGCGTTTTGCTGTCATGTGGAAAACAAAGGTCAGATCATCGCCAGGTTATTCAGCTTCACCAAAAGAACCTGGTGATTTACGGCTCCGGCCTTGCTTTCATCAAGAAGGAGATGTGTGGATGGAGGGATGGGAACAGAGGGAGGACCTGCTGTTGTCCTGTGTCGAGTTCCCCGTTTGACCGGGGCTGTTGCCATAGCTGCTTTTGTGTTGAGGCACTTCCTGACATGATAGTGATTGTCTGCTATTGTTGACAGTAGCAAAACCTGGCCAGAATCCAGCTCCTTTCTTTTTGTCTGTGTGTCCCTCTAGAATCCATCTTCTCACTGCTGCACATCATGTTTTCAGTCTAAGTTGCATTGTTTGTACAGCGTGCCTGCCATCTGCTGTACAACTTTGAGCATTACATCTTGTAGATACGTGCAGTCTTTTGTTAAACGAAAGCTAACATATTTCAGTTTTACTCATTACAGTATTTAAATTTGACTATAAGATGTGTGATACAAAACACAGACTGAACTAAATCAGAACAGAATAAAAAAGAAAGAGTGGGGAAGCGAAACCTTTGTTTAAAGAAAAAAAATATATATATACAGTATACTGTGTATATATATATATACAGTATATACAGTATACAGAAACAAAACTGTAGATAAAAGCCAATGCTTATTGCATCTTCACCTTGATTTATTCTAAATGGCAAAACATTTCTTCATTACATTTAACAGAAACGATCACTTAAGTTATACTTTTTGATACAGAAATAAAAAAAAAAGAAAAATCATGTTTGCTTTTTATATATTTTATGGTAAATTAACTGTACTTATACATCACCTTTCTAGCTTCTCAAGCTACTCAAAGCGCTTTACGCTACAATCTGTGTCCTCGTTTACCCATTCACACAGCACACTACTAGATCTGTACAAAGATTAATCAGAGCTTTATCACATTCATACCCTGATGGGACACACATCAGAGGCAATGAGGGGTTCAGCGTCTTGCCCAGGGACACTTCAGCATGCGACTGCTGGTGGAGTCGAACCCCAACTCTCCCTTAGGAGGATGACTACCACTTAACCACACATGCTTATATACAGTGAACAAAACATTCTTATTCCACGTGCAACAGATTTACATTCAGCATTAAATATTTGTACTGGCCTTTACTTTTTTGAAAACACCTTTTTCACTTTTAAGTTCTAAAATAATTAGTTTTGTAGATACTTCCTTTTACTTCTACACAAAGTCTTGTACTAACCTCAATAATGATTTCTGTGTTTTGGACATTTTAGCTCTTGCATTATTTGCCTTCCTGTAGAATTTGAAATAATACTAAACAAATGAAACTGACAAACTTGAAATGTGTCTAAATTTAAATGGATATAATTTATCTTGTGGAAATGTTTGAATGTGTTAAAATGCAACAATGACAGCATCCCTCCTCTCTCTGTCCCTTCAGTCAGCGACTTGAAGTGAAAGCTCAGGTTGCGCAAGCTTTCCTTGCCAAGTTCCAGCTAACTAATGAGGAAATGGCCACACTACGAGGCACTCGAGACGTGGCCATTACTGAGGTAATCACTGTCATAGTTTGGACACGTAGATTAAATTATAACTATCCTCAGTCAGCCACAGAGCAGAGGGTGTAGGATCAAATACCCAAATGTTCTCTGGTTGTTTTCCACCACAATCTACATTCACAACTCCATAACATAAAATGTTTAAATCTGCTAAATGATGTTTTCCAACTATGTGTTTTGCCACAGCTTTTAAAATGTTTTTACGACTATCAATCATGACTGTTATTTCATGCATTTTTTATTTTTTTTTGTTTGGTTAGGTAATATTTTTGTAAGTGAAATGGGCAAAATCTCTTTATTTTACGAGCTCATCATCACAAGCCCCAGTCTAACAAGACCCCACAGTTGATTATTTAAACTCTAGCAATCTTTT
>JARVLU010001196.1:32790916-32803611 GCA_031762415.1 Simpsonichthys santanae | reverse complement strand
AATTATATATATGTTGATTGATTTGTATTTTATTTGTTATGAAATGAATAAAGTTAATAAATAAATAAATAAATAAAATAAATAATTCAGCAAATTTGTATTCTTTCTGTTTTTTTTCTAAGTTAGGCTTGTTCTTCCATTTCAGCTACATTTCAGCATTTTTTTTTTTTAGGTAATTTCAACTGTTTCTCAGCAATAAGCACTCACGCTGCATTTTCGCAGGAATTACACTGTCTCTAGTTTGATTTATGTCAACTTATGTAGACGTTAGAAAGCAACTGCTATAAAAACACCTTTAACTCCAAAACGTTAGTTCAAGCAGAGACAGTTTGCTCTGTTTTTTCATTTTTATTTTTATTTTTATTTTTTATTTTTCATAAAAAGCATAAATCGGTCGTGCAGTGAAGATTAGTGTGGCTCCCTGTGGACACACACTGTGTATTTCAGCTCTTTGTCTGAAACCTTCAAAGTCAACAAGGCTATTTCTGAAACACTTGTGCTTGTAAACAGTTACAGCCTCCTGGCCACAGCAGCTAAACGGTGCTAGCTGCCAAGAAACTCTTTACTTGTTGCTGTTTAGTTAAATTGGCGTCCAAATATACCTTAGCACGGGCACGAGCTCTTCCAGATTACGCGGTGCCTGTGTGCTGATCGATAGCAGTTACAAGAATTATCTCTGCAGCTTGGTGTTAATCAAATTGGATGCCCTCAGGGTTTTGGTGTCAATTCCAGCTAATGCCAAGAACACAGCCTTTTCATAATTCGCTCTATTAGGTGCACAAAGGTGGCCTTGCTCAGTTCTGCATTGTGTGCAGAGTTCGATGAAATCACAACCTTCTTCATTACAAAAGCTCTTCGGCCTGATGCTCAGATGTATACGTGCGTAAAATGCTGCTCATTTGGCTTGTTTCTTGCTTGAATTATGTTATAAGGAGTTAGTTTAATTGTGACTAGAGCCTGCATTCAACTAACCGTGTAAAGATTTTTATTTTCTTCTTGTTTGTGTCCTGTCCTCTACTTCAACTGCTGGTTGCAGGTGGAGCTGCCTCCCCCAGACCTTGGACCAACAACATCCCTCAATCAGACGCTCTCCCTCCTCAGGGAGGTGCTGGTCTCCCATGACTCCTCTGTGGTTCCTCTTGATGCTCGCCAGGCTGATTTTGCTCAGGTAAAAGTGCATTTCTGCACCAGGATTAAGGTTAGAAAAGTTGACAAACTAACGTGCCTTTGCCAACTTTTGAATCTGAGCTTGTTAAAATTTCAATGTGCTGCATTTTCACTGATCAGTTGGCAAAAAAATGATGTACTGTTTTCATTTATGTTGAGTCACACACAGTTAAATGGTGTTTTAATGGCCTCAAAGTGAGCATTTTACATCCAAAGAATAAAAACATAGATTAATTTAATTCATTTTGTTTATATCGCCAAATCGCAACACTCTCAGGGCACTGAACAGAAACATTCACATAAAGTCAGTTAATAACGTTATATATGTGAGGAGCCAGCGGACTGCTTTGAGTTTTCATTTCATCACAGTCTCAAACAAGCACAGAGGCGACAGTGGAAAGGAAAAACTCCCTTATGAGGAAGAAACCTCCAGCAGAACCAGGCTCAGGACAAGCAGCCATCTGCTTCAACCGGCTGGGTTTGAGAGGACAGGAAGGAGAAAACGTACACAATGACAGGTCCAAGATGGAGGCCATCAGGTTTTCTCTAGGAGGAAAGACAGAAATCACAAGTTAAGAAAGAATTATTACAAATACAAACTATTCATTTGTATAAATTTGTAACTGTTCTTTGGATGAAATTAAGTCAATTTGTCCTCCAGTAGTTTGAGGTTATAGCAGCATAGGATAAGGAATGGGTCAGGAAACCAAGCCGACTAACAATAGGATTTATCAAAAAGGAAAGTCTTAAAATTGGACAATGTGTCAGCCTCATGGACAGAAACTGGAAGTTGGTTCCGCAAGAGAGGAGCCTGATCACTGAAAGATCTTCCTCCCATTCTGCTTTTGGAAGCTCTAGGAACCACAAGTAAACCTGCAGTCTGAGAGTGAAGTGCTCTGTTCTGTTCTGAAGTGTTCTTCAGCTCACACCTTTCGGTCTTTGACGTTGAACTTCCTAAAGGTCCATAAGACCCGGTTTAAAACTCGGGGTGGACCTATCCTTTCAGGCCATAGCCCCCAGATTGTGGAATGTCCTGCCCCATTTTTTTCCTGTGGCCGTCTCAGTTGGTTCCATAAAAAGCAGCTTAAGACATTTTTATTTAGACAAGCTTTTAGCTAAATGTTTAACTTTTTGTTTTTGATCAGCTGTTCATATTGTTTTGTTTTATTTTAAGCCTCTGTAAAGCACTTTGTGATTTCTTCTATGAAAAGTTCTGTATAACTAAAGTTTACTTACTTACTTCTGTTGGGAAAATATGGAACATAAGATCTGTAAGCTGGAGCTAGGTTGTTGAGGGTTTTGTAGGTTAGAAGCAATATTTTGAATTCTAGTCTGAATTTGACAGGGAGCCATTGGAGAGAAGCTAAAACTGGAGAGATGTGTCTCCTACCATCTCCCATTAAGACTCTGGCAGACTTTTTAAAAGAGGTTTTTGGACACCCAGATAAATATTAACGTCTTCCGTTGCCACAATGGATTCCCATCATCTGTAAAAATGAGGAGGGGGAAGAAGAAGTGTTTTGTTGTGGTCTTGTGTTAGCTGATGATGCAGAAATTAAACTGATGCTGCTTTCAACCAGTAAAGCGAACCAGAGCCACAGTTTGACCCACTCAGAGCAGAGCAGCTCTGAACTGCAAGTTGTAGAAAAACATTTCAGTCACAAGTTTTTTCTGCTTTAATCAATCATAAATGACATGTTCCTCTTTTTATGCCTCACCGTGTTGTTAGCAGTGTAGAAATTATAACTGCTCTTTTGTTGTTTTGTGAGGTTTCTGCATTTTTGATGCTTAAAAAGGAAGAACGAAGTGTTTGTTCTAGATGTTGCTCCATCATATACCATTCTGTATCTCCTAGGTTCTGTCTTGTATCCTGGATCCCCTCCTGCAGTTGTGCACTGTGTCAGCCAGTAACCTCGGCACAGCGGACATGGCTACCTACATGGTCAACTCGCTGTATGTCATGAAAACCACTCTGGCTCTCTTTGAGTTCACCGACAAGAGGCTCGAGATGTTGGAGTTCCAGGTTTGCTGCCATTTAATGCACGTACTGCAGTTCTGAAGAAGTTGGGACGTTGTGTAAAATCTAAACAAAATTATAAAATCTTTTGTCTATATTTTATTCGCATTAGAACATAGTTAAGAAATCAAATGTGTAAACAAAGAAAATGTACCATGGGGTAGTGGTGGTGGTGCAGCGGTCATAGAAGTCGAGTCTGTGATCGGGAGGTCACAGGTTCAAATGCCCAGACCGACAACAAAAATTTGAGTGGGACGAGCACACACCCACATCTGACTCTACCCTCCTATGACCCCCTGCTTTGGGTCCTTGAGCAAGGCCCTCAACCTGTTAAGGCTTTTTCTCTGGGCAGACAAATCAAAATTTAACATTTTAAACACATGGATGCCACTTTTCATTCTATAAAGGAGATGGACCATCTGGCCTCTTATCAGTGCACAGTTTCAAAGCCTGCCTCGCTGATGGTGTGGGGTTGCATTAGTGTCGGTGACTTGAGCAGCTTACACATCTGGAAAGGTACCATCAAGACAACGCCCTTTTCAGAGAAGACCTTGCATATTCTAGTAAGACGGTGTTAAACCACAGACTGCATGGCTTCACGGTAGACGAGTCCAGATGCTGAACGGGTCTGCCTGCAGTCCAGATTTCTCACCAGTCGAAAACATTTGGTGAATCATGAAATGAAAAGTCTGGCAAAGAAGACCCAGGACTGGTGAACAGTTAGAATCCTACATCAGACCAGAATAGGACAACAACATCCTCCAGAAACCAATGGTCCCAGATGTTTACAGACGTGCTAAAATAAAAAAATAAAGATGCATGACAGTAGCAAACATGGCCCTTTGTCAGCTCTGTTTTGAGATGTGTTGCCAACATCAAGTACTAAATGGCACTATTTTGTGTCAAATGTTTTTTCTCCTTAGCTTCAACATTTGTTATGTTTTCTATGTTCCGATGTAAACATATCATTTGCACATTACATATGCATCATCACATTTGTACCAGCGAGTCACTTAATGTTTTGATCACCCCAGCTCCGTGGTCACAAATCAAGATCAAATGTTATATAAGGTCTTTGCTGCTGTACAATAGTTGGTTCAGGGGCCGCTTACAGGGAAGAAAAAGTTTCAGCGACCCCCTCATAACCCTCATATTTATTAAATAATTTTCTTCAATTTGTCTCTTTGATGCAATGGAAATACTCATGTAACATAAATAATTAAGACCTGTTCTTTAATAGTGTTAATACATATTTTATACTTTTAAACATGGGGTACTTATCATTCAAGACACACTTTATTAACAAAATGTTTAATTTCAACTTCCAAAAATGACCATTTTGAGAAAATGAACAGCATTAAAAAAAAACACTTTAAAACTTTACCTGTTTACATAATGAACATAAACGTGTTGCCACTTCTTCATATTATTACAGAAAATGCTGAACATAAAACTGAATAGAACAGGGCTTATACGTAATAGTGGGTGGGCTGGTGGGGGGTCGGGGTTCTCCCCCAGGAAATTTGGAATAAAGTAGATGTGACTTCCTGCATTTTGGTGTATTTTAGTGGGTTGTTAAACATCTACTTGCTTATAAAACAAATATATGTACCGGTATATATTTTTATGGACCCCCAAGTATTGGCTCATGGGCCACTAGGGGTCCGGGGACCCCAGTTTGAAAACCACCACTATAGATTACTGTATTGCTGTACAATAGTTAGTCGACGGGACTAAAATGTGCTGTATTTGTTACTCTTGATCACATTTTACGCAACATCCCAACTTTTTCAAGAATGGATTTGTATTTGTACAGTATATATTTCTCATTTTTATTAATTTTCCAAAGTAATTACCTGTAATATGATATTGAAATGAATGGTCCGTCTCGTTATAGTAAAACGGGACTATATGACTAGATGTTCTCCTCTGTGATGGCTCAGCTTGCAGTCACGTCGCTGCGTCTATTGTTCATTAAAGAAAAGTTAATCATTCTTGTCGCTTTCGTTAGAATCCACAGTTGAAATCTTTTACAAAAAAGATTAAATTTACTGTCTCGTGAAAGGGTGTGCGTCATGTAATGTTGTTGGTGCTCGACTACGCCAACCATCCCTTTATTTTTGGCACATCTTTTGTTAATAGAGCACCACAAGAGCTCTTCTAGAAGTTTCAGTATCAGTAGTCCTGTAATTGTCCATTAAGCTCAAGTGCCACCGGTTCACAATGCATGGAATCCATTCTGAGCTGCCCTCTGTCCTGCATCTTTCAGATTGAGGCTCATCTGGATACGCTGATCAACGAGCAGGCGTCCTACGTGCTGACCAGAGCTGGGCTGAGTTATATCTACAACTGTGTGCAGCAGCACAGCACAGAACAGGTCTCACATATGTGTCCACTTTCCAGCTCAAATATTTCCATTTCAGACCCTCTAATGGACCTTTTTATAAATTATACAAACCCTGGAGTATTGTTTACAGTATCTCACAGGGCTTTGGAAGTGTTTATAGGCTTTACTATTGCCATGGTTACCACATCACCTGCGTCTTTGTTGGAACATAATAGCATTTTTATCAGATTTACAGATGAGAAAAGGAGAGGGAAAGACAGATTGTGTCATGTTCTATTAAAATATATTGGCTTCACCAGAGGCGTCTTGTGTAGATAAGAGAGTCGATGTCCCAGAGCTTTTTTATTTTTTTTAAATTTTACACATTTTGTCTCCAAGCTGGCGGAAACTCATAGTTGTGGTTAAGCCAGCAAATCTTGACTTTGGGTCGTGTAAGGACACACCACACCCTGTTCCTGCAGCTAAGTGCTACGCTCAGTGACAAACTCTTTTGCAGACGTTTCCACATGGGTGGTATGAGTTAGATTTTTTTTTTTGTTTCTTTTTAAAGGTTGTGTATATAAATGCCAAGCCTCGACATCTGACTAAATCCCAGATGTCTGCAAGTGACAAGAATCCCAACGTTTCTGTTCTGCTTTAAAAGGTTTATTGTCACTATGTATGTTGGATGAATACATCATACGTAAGGTGAACGAATTGTAAACAAAACGGGGGTGTGCTTTTTATTGGATCTTATAGTCAGCAGATGAGTTTATGGCTCGGTGTGTTTGTTATAGTGCCTATAACCCTAAAAATCCTCTTTAGGTGATGCTCCACCGCTTAGAACCTTGTACTTTCTTTTATTTGCTAGTTTTAATGCTGGCAATTTAAGCATTACAGCTTGACCTAATGTAACCATTTTGGAAGGTGAGTGATTGTTAATTACCTTAAAAGTACCTCATGCTATTTACACAGTGTCACGCACTTATTTACTATTGTCAAGTTCACATTTTGAAAAGACATTTGCTTTTGCTGACAAATTAAAGGCCTAGCATTCCTTTAAGCCGCGCACATATGTCAAACTCAAGAGCTACGGGACAAACCTGGTCCCCCAAGATCATAATTTAAACATAAAATGTTGTATCTCTGCTAATCTTTTCTTAAAAAACAAAAAAACAAACAAACAAACAAATAAACACACCATTTAGTGTAGACTTCTCTTGCCAGCCGGTTAACTATGAAGCCAGAAAGACGACTGGATCATTCTATCATTACTGATTCTGATGAGCAACAGAACATCTAATGAGACAGATCAAACTTTTGTTCATGAACCTGCAACCACAAAAAGATATCAAGTATCTGACTCAAGTTAAGGTATCAGCTGAAAGTGGTCCATGGCTCGGACACATTTTTAAAATGTTGGCTCCTTTTGGTAAATGAGAATGTTAATTGCTCACTACTAGAGATTTAAACTTGAATTTAAGTTAAGCCTAAAGTTATAGCCGGTTTAGTCAAAACTTATAAATACATAAAGCACAGTTTAATATGATGTTGTGCGAGATGTGTTTGCACTCAGCGAATGGTTTCAGGATGACTCTCAGCTACTACCACACCAAATTCTGCTCAGTTTCTGTTTGACTTGTAGCTACTGGCTAATGGTGATTAGCTGTGATGGATGTCTCGATTTGGGGGCGACTCCACATTTTAATCTGTTGTCGATGCACATCCAAAAATGACTGTATTGAAAGTTTGATCAAAAGTCAAATGGTTCATGCGATATTTCGCTAACAGACATGGTTGTTGCTAGTGATTGAAGCAAATTGTTCCACAGCATGGGTTGAGAATAATGTTCAGCCACTACCATTAAATTTGAGCTTATTATGTGTAAAATTGTCTTAATTTGGACAATTATTGTGATTCTAACGTCATGTGGATGTGGCGGCCATCTTGAATTGGTTTGTCTCCAGAAGTTAATCAGTAGATCAGACAATCTCAGCCACCTGTTTTTTATTTTATTTTTATTTTGTTTGTCATCTCTACTTGAGATTCAGCTTATTTCTTTGGAATGAGCTGTAAGATGATTTTGTTTTGTTTTTTTCTCCAGGGTCCTTTGTCCCTCCTCCCCAGTATGGACAATTCTTCCGTGAAAGCAGCAATGGTGAGTTCCCGACATGAACCAGGAAAGCAAATTTATCTGCAGGTGTCTCGTCAATATTCACAATAATAATAATCGTCGATATTCACAAGCTTTTATCCGTCTGTGAAACATTAGGTCCAGTTTGACCGGTACTTGTCATCACCGGACACGTTTGTGATGCCGCAGCTCAACTTCCTGCTAAGTGCAGCTGTCAAGTGAGTCCACCGTGTTCACTGTTCTCATCGGCAAAGGCCTGCGTGGAATAATAAGACGTCATTTGAAATGTTTACCTCATCTTGTGGTGCAGTGACCGGCAGAAGAGCGTGTGCAGGGCTAAAAATAGAACGAGCACCTTTGCCTAAAACTAGTCAACCTTCATTACTTTTCGAGCTTCACTGCGATCATTATGGCATCCTGAACAAAACACTCAACTAATTCACATGGAGTTTGGATGCTAAATTGCTAAATCCACCAACACGTAGAGCGAGCGGTCAACAGGACTGGCTGCATTTGTCCCACTGATCAGAAAACGCACATGCTTTTAGCTCAATCTGGCTGCTGCGTTGGAGGGTTCTTTCTATGAGTTATGCTTACGAGAAAGTGCAGCAGGCTTGAGAAGCACTTTGTACCTCAGGTTAATGTTCTCTATTAATGGACATGGGGGAGCTGATGGGCAGGACGCCATTAATTAGCTTCTGGTCCATTTCTCACTCAGACTGGTTGCCTGAAATCATTCATCCTCTCTCTATCCTGCTATCTCTCACATCTGTTTCTCCGCTCACCTAAATACACAAAAACACATCTGAAAACACTCCTGGAGCTCACAAATAAAGGTAATGCAATGTTCTTTTTTTTTTTTCTCCCATCATTCCACATTTGTGTTACGGTGGAATAAGGTGTTATACACTCTTCTGTGGTGCCGGGCTCTCTCCGGGCCAATTAAAAAATGGATTCTCAAGAGCCAGAGAGGAATACAACCGAGTCGCTCCCATTGAGTCCTCAAGTCCTCTCACTGGACTCTTCAGTCCGACTGTTACATCTGCAGTAATCTTCTTCTGCATAAGTGATGTTCTACTTGTTTAAAGGGTAGTGGTCTTCGATTAAAACCCAGCATGGGCTGCCTAATAAGGTGTGTGTGTAAATATATGTTATTTTTTAGTGATAACCATGACAGTTTTCTGCACAACATAAACATCTTTTCAGGTCTTTACTTTGTGAGTTTTTTTTTAGGGTTAAATAATGACCTTTATCACAAAATACAAATTTTTTTTAGAAGACCTGTATATTAATTAATTATATTTGATAAATAAGGTTAATTATGCATTTTGGTCAGTACTGCCTGAGATTGTCCCTCGCTGGGACCATGCATTTAATTTTACCCCTCGGTGTAAGTGAGTGTGGCTCTCCTGGTTTAAACGATGGAAATTTCCCATCTGAGAGGTATTTAGTTTTAGTTTTGTTTTCCTCTCGTGGTTTTCCTTGTATTTTCGTGTCTGTGTGCGTCTATAGATGGCAGTAAGCACCACTCATCGTTTGTAACGCAGGAGCTCTCAGTCATACTGACAAGAGAAATGTTCACTTTTATTCAGCGTGACTCCATCAGCCTTTGCATGTCTGATCCAGTCTTATTTAAAACACTTTCCAGCGTCTCACGAGTTTGATCTGGTTTTGCAGGGAGCAGATTTTCCGTCAGTCAACAGAGCTGGTGTGCAGAGCCTACGCAGAGGTGCACGCAGCTCTGACCAGCCCCACTAACGCCTACAAAGACCCAGAAAACCTGGTGCCCAGATCACCCCAACAGGTTCAGACTCTACTGTCCTGAGACACTTTAGTTTACCTGAAGTTTTGTAAAATATTTAAAAAGATATATAACATCTGTACAGCATATTAACACAAATGTATATAAAAGAACTTGCATAGATTCAGCTCCTTTTGGGAAATGAGGCTTGTTGACCTCTGAAATGTTCAAAAGTAAATTGATATGATTGTTTAACTGGTGCAGGTGTTCTGTTTTACCTTTCTCTGTTGTGGGAAAACAATCTAAGTATGTTAACATTTTTGAACATTAAAAGAAAAGAAAAGTCTGAACACAGTAATTGTCTTATTTTCCACATGCAAGCGTGGTGTGCAGAAATCCAGCAGCAGCGCCAACAGGAAACCTCATCATGTTTATTTTATTATCATGTTTGAGTTGTAGGATAAATGGAAAATGTCTCAACCTCCAGAGTCGGATTATTTTTAAGTGGAGTTACCAACAAAAGACTGACTATGACTGTAAGAATGGGGTCACATTGAGGTAAAAAAAAAAAAAAAAACGGGGTTTCAACGTTTGCACAACAGTCTGTGTTTGAACTACTAACATATAAAGTCATTTTAATTCATTTATTTAGTTATTTTACCAAATCAGCCCTGATAAATGATGTGGTCCACTTTCAAATTATTCTTCAACAGCTAAGCCTTAAGATGCTTTCTTGCAAAAATAAGTTTGAATTTACATGTTTGGGATTTATTTCCTAATTTTCTTCTAGATCAATACAGTATTTCCCAAAGTGTCAGTCAGAGCTGAAATATGGCTCACAAAACATAAATTCAACATTGTTTATATTTTTCTATTGTTCTTTCTTACAGTTTGGTTAAATTCACCGTTGACAAAAGGAGCCATAAATTTATTAGCTACAACACTTAAATTATTGTGTTGTAGAGATTGCTGTAATGCAATAAGATTTCAGTGTCATTAAAACATGTATAATTGAGTGATTCCCAAAGTTGGGGTCGGGGCCCCACTGCAGGTCATGCAACATCAAGTGAGGGTTTTTAAATGACATACAAAATCCAATTAAATGTAAAAATGTATATAAAATAAAGATATTATTCATGACACCAAAGTTCATGCTCAACAATCCAGGTACAAATCCAACAAAGTTCAGTCAGGTCTTGTGGATGTTTTTTTTCTTTTTTTTTTTCTGAGGCATTTTGACCTCCATCCATAGGACTTCTTCAGTCCAAGGAGCCACAAACAAATTGGAATCCCACAAGTATCACACTCTCATAGTGGAAAAAATAACAGTTTGCTAGTGATAAGATGGTTTCTGGGGCCCACCCTCTCCCCCATCAACTCCTCTGCGGCAGCCATGCCAAAATGGTTCAAAACACCAAAGGCCATGCTCAGTAAGCCAGGTACAAATCCATGTTCGTGACATTTTACTCCACAATTGTTACAAAGCACAAATATAGTAGTCATAAATAAGTCTAATTGGAAGTGTAGCTGTTGAGGTTTGTCATCCTTATCTTTGTTTATTAGCGTTGTCAGGAACGTTTGTTTACTTAAACTGGTCATTTTGTGGGTTAGAAGCTGAGAAGTGCGAGACCCACTGCCCTAACCTGTTGTCCGTTTTTGTTTTTTACTTAGACGTCCAAACGGTGACAACCTTTTAACCTTCCAGCATTTAGCACGTCTCACATTGTCCACACAAGCAGGGTGCTTGTCCCACATTTGTTGGTCTAGATCTGGTCCCCCTACAAGGTTCAAGGGGACTTTATTGTCATTTCTTCACATGTGGAACAAAATTGTGTACTCAAGGTCCCAATTACACACAAAAATAGCACTAATATAAACTATAAAAAAAAGAAACGGTATCTAAAGTAACAGGACCTAATATATATACAATATATGCCAAATGATAATAATGTAATGTAATATGGTGTATTACAAGTCAGGGGTCTTGAAGATCTGCAGAAATCAAATTAAATTTAAAAAAAATAATCGGACTGTCCTGAAAAGATGAACACCAGTTGCCATCAAGTGTTTAGAGCCTGCAGCTTTTGTTCTGTGGCTCATAGGTTATAAGTTTGGAAACTACTGGTCTAGATAGGTCATTCCCAACATTGGGGTCAGGACCCCCCCTGTGGGTTGAAACACCAATCTTCAGATGATTTTGAGCAGCATGATGGGTTAGTGGTTGGCACTGTTGCTCCACAGCAAGACGGTCCTGTGTTCAATTCCTGGTTTGGACCTGGGGTCTTTGTGCATGGAGTTTGCATGTTCTCCTCATGTTTGTGTGAGTTTCCTCCCTCAGTCTAAAAGCATGCTGCCTTCAGGCCCAGGCCTCCCTGGAAAGAGAGATCTGATCTTAATGGGATTTGCCTGGTTAAGTAAAGGTTAATAAATAAATAAATTCTGGTAATCCATTAATTTTAAGAATGACAAACTATTTAATAACAAGAAAAAAATCAAATGTGAATTATAATTATAATTGAGGCTATTTGATTTTGTCATTCTTTATTGTTAAGAAGTTTTTAAACTCTGTCATTTTGTACTTGTTAATGCAGCGTTTTCACTTTCACAAGTCATAATTTGGGTCTGTGCTGATATGTTGTGGTGAAAGCTGAAAGATTTGAAAAACCATTAGTCTAGTTGACTATGTCATAAAGACTTTTTTTTAATGTTCCAAACCCATTTATTTTGGCACATTGAGTTTGTAACCCAATCTATTTACGTGGCCTTTAATTTAATTATTTTACAGATTTTTAAACGTTTTAGTTTATTGCAAATTCTACTTGTGTGTTTATAGAGATTACTTGACAAAATAAAAGGAAGGTTTTCTTAAATGCTTCATTAGAGTTTTATTTTTTATCTCCTGTTTTTATCAATACCTGACACATTTTATTTTTTCTTAAACACCACTTACCGTAAGGCACAATTAAAATCCTTTAATTTTCTCAAAAATTGACAGTGAGCCTTGTAATCCGGTGCACCTTATGTATTAATTCTGGTTGTGCTTACAGACTTTAACCTGTTTTATGTGGTACACGGTGTGCAAAAATCTGTCATAATCAACGTGTTTTCTTAATGCGCCTTATAGTCCGAATAATACGGTACATAAAAACTAATTTTCTGCTCATGATCTTTTTGGCTCTACTAGAAGCTCGATAAAAGAATAATCTTTTAAATACAGGTAGTCCTCAGTTTACGATCGAGTTCCGTTCCAACGGGCCGAACATAAACCGATTTGAACGTAAACCGGACATCACACGAGCCGACACTTATA
>JARVLU010001196.1:32766450-32777099 GCA_031762415.1 Simpsonichthys santanae | reverse complement strand
CCCCGCCCCCCCCCCCCCCCCCCCCCCCCCCCCCCCCCCCCCCCCCGCCCCCCCCCCCCCCCCCCCCAGAAAGATCATACAGCAGGATAGCAAAAACTACAAGAATTAGCAAAAATCGGCACCAAAAGAAAAATGATCTGAAGCATATTTAAAATTTTATATCATTCGTTTGTAGTACTGCAGCCAGCCTCTAGAGGGCGCTCATCCTTTCTGGCTTCAAGGTTCAGTTTCTGGTTTGTGTCTGGTTACAACATAACTTGATGGGAGAAAAGGGTAGAAATTTTCCTCCAGGCTAGGCTAATGGTTAGCCAGATGAGGGACTGAAGACACATTTATATCTGCGCTGTAACAAAGTTAATTGGTTGAGACAAAAAAAAAAAAAAAAAAAATCTAGCTGTTTTTTTTGGTTAAATTTTCTTTTAAGTACCATTTTATTTTTCGCTTGTTTAAAAAAAATCTCAATGTGTACACATCATTTATGATTGTCTGTTGTTGTTGCTGTCGTCCACTGTTGTCATCACTCTGTTAAAACCAGGTCTATGGTAAATGAGTCCCCAAGGCTCAATGGGATTAACCTGTATAAATAAAGGTTTAATTAATAATAATAATAATAAATAAATAAATAAATAAAAGCGATAAACAAAACAAACAAGTTTAAGCTCCTTTATTGTCATTTGTATCACATGTGGTGCATGAGGTGGAACGAAATTTTGTACTCAGGGTCCCATTTACAAAAATAGCAAAAATATAAAGTATAAAAAGAGACAGTATATAAGATATACACTAAGATGAACTGTAAACAAACACTAAACAATATGCTAAAGTTATGCACTAAATACGAATGTAAAATAATATGGCATATATTAAATCAAACATTGGTGAGTAGAAATGTACAGTATGAATAAATATGCAGTGTCAAGCAAAAGTGTAGAGGTTTAATATTAGCAAATGTAGCACGTTGGTTTTGTTGGTTTATATTTATATTTTTTACATAATCCCCCCAAAAATATGGAAAATGGGTCCTAGTTTATAACCACTTATAGCCTGGACAACGACTCCTGTTTATTTATACTCCATGCTCTGACTAATGCCATGGTTGATAAAGCACTAGCTACTGATGTGCCAGAACATCACTTCAGACATGACCAGACCTTCTATTTTAAAATAAAATAATAAAAAAATGCATTCGACAAAGTTCTGCTTTCTGATGCAAATTTATCATAAAGTTTACCAGCAGAAATAAATTGTATCTGTGAATGTTTTTTACACTAACTGAACCTTGATGACCTGTTGGTTTAACCTTTCATGAGCCTGGGGGGCAGGGAGGGAGGGGGAATTGGCTCTTTTACTGGAGTGGCTGTTATTTCCTATTACAGGCCACAAGCGATGGTAATTATCCACTTCAGGTGGTAAAAATACACCTTATTTCATTTGTGTTTGTGAAACGCTGATCAAGAAACAAGAAGTCAAACTGCGACGTTCTATTTTTGGAAAAACAAAACTATTTGTTTTTCCCACAGGCCCTGTCAGATACACGCACATAAATCTGAGCAATCATTCAAGTTTACAAATCTGCCCGTGAGTCACGGCTGCGTTGAGGTTGAAGCTCAAGTTCGTGGTGTTGACTCAGAAAATGAATCATGGAACCTGCAGAGGGCCCAGACCATCTGAGCAGCTGTCCCAACAAGCCGGGTGCTGGGGCCGGGTCCAGAATGGGCCGTGTTTTCACGACAGGGAGTTGGGGGTGGGGGGAGACAGGTCACTTTCAAGTCATGGCTGCAAATCAAATCCACTCAAAAGAAAAGAAGTGTTGGTATTTCACCTGAGTGCACAGGAGTAGAGAAAGGCTGTGATTATTGTACAACTGGCTGGGTGAACTCTCTCCAGCTATTTCCTCCCATTCATACTTCCAAAGGTCTTGACTTTCTCTTAAATGCAATCTTGGCTCCAATGTATGGGTTTCTCCATTTTGACCTGCAAGAAGGAAGCTGTGATTGACCTGAAATAGGAAGTCACTTCAGGAAGTTAGACACATTTTTTTTCAGAGGGCTTTTCTGCCTGCATTGTGATTTATCAAGATTTGTTTCATTTTTATTTTACTTTGTCTTGATTATATCTCACCTCCGAAGGTGAAGTGGTATTGATTTGGTCCAAAAGTGTGTGTGCATGTGTGCATTAACAAAATATCTCATGAACCACTGGACAGATTTGAAAAACCCTCTTGGAAAATAATCATAGGATGTACATCTACTGGAGCCAACCCAAATCAAGATGGCCACCACAGCTAATCAAACTTAGCTAACACAAAAATTGCTTTGTGCATGAAATTGTGCATGAAGTAATTTCCGAAGTTTGACCAGAACGGCTACAACTGCATCTCGACATGAGATGATCTTCATTTTAAATTGGTCGTGGGTGATGTGTATTTCTGACTGCCTGCCCAGTTGTGACAAACATCTGTTTTTAAACATTTTTTCCAGCAAGATCTGATTCCATCACATTTTACTGGTTAAACTCAAAATTCCTAATGAGGAGTGAACAAGCAACAGAAATGCGACAGTTCAGAAGTTGTTTTAAAAGTGCGTTTTGAAGGTATAAATTATGGTTGTCATGGAGACGGTGCGTGATCTTTGCTTAGAGTTCTCAAATGTGGGTGGCCCAGATATGTGAGTCAGTGAAAAAGACCACTCACTTTGCATCTGCTGTCACGATATGAGAAATTATGAACTGTTTTTCTTTTTTCTTCTTGTTCCCCAAGGAGAGGCCATACGGTCGAGTCCTCTTTCAGCTGGTGTGAACCTCAACACCCGTTGTCTGAACTGGTTTTTCTCCAGGTTGGGCTGAGAAATTAACAAACGCTGAGTCGGACGTCAGGGTGTTGCATGTTGCAAAGATGGACAATATAGGAATCCATATTACTGTATTTTTTGCTGTACAAGTCACACTTTTTGCATAAATTTGTATGCCCTACGATTTATACAGCAAAGCAACTTATTTATTTATTTATTTTTTTCACCATATTTATAAACCAACTTTTGGCTGAGATCTGACAATTTCATTAATTCTGACATGGTAAATATTGAACACTACCATTTTCAGCAACTAGACGGCACTTTAGTAATATGGCAATCCAAGTGTCTCATTAATAGGTAAAAGTGGCTATTAATAAGGCACTTGGCTTGCCATACCAAGCCACCTTCGTCTTTCTCTGGTGTACTGTAGCAAAAGTCAAATCAGCTGCATTTCGACGTGCTGCCCAGGCGAAATGCAGCTGATTTGACCATCAAAGTGCATTTATTAAGGAAAAGTTCAACTGAGACACAGCTTTACTATGATTTCAAGCAAACAAATAATTTTTTTAAAGTGTTAGTCTTGGTAAATTCTCAGTAAAGTCCTCCCGTGCACGCTCCCGCGGCCTCCATTTGGCAGTCAAATCGATTTTTGGCACAACACTGGCCCCCGTTTCCAGATGGTCAATGGTGATGCATAATAGATGCGTCCTATATGGCGAAGCGACATATTTGTTTTTTTCCCACTTTATTGGACATTTTTGGACTGATGTGACTTATACAGCAGTGCGACGTGTATGGCAGCAAGTACGGTAGGCATTTTCTTTACATTCTTCTCAAAAGTATCGGTTTTAAATAATTTCTTCAAACAAACATGGGGAGTCGTGATCTGTGAAAGTTTAGCTCAGCAGCCAGAAAGTTACCAAAAACAATATTTTTATGCAATATTAGATAAACAAAGTTGTTTTTGTGTGAAACTCTTGTTGTTTTTTTTTTTTTTTTTTTTGGCTTATTATGAAGTTTTTGTATAGTTTTTATTGCTAACTGCTTTGGATGACAAGATTGTATTTTTAATTAAATTCCTGATCTGTTCTCAGAGTATGCGTTGGGGATGATTCGTAGCTACTACCACACCAAATTTTAGCTCACTCTCTGTGCAAATGTCTGCATTATAGGCGTTTTTGTGTTTGCTAATGTTGATTTGCTGTGGTAGCCATCTTGTATGGGATTGAATCCAAAAGTTAACCAGCTGTAAACATACATCCAATGAATAATATCTGAGTTTCATCCAAATTAGTTTGCTGGTTTTGAGGATATTTAGCTAAGAGATTAGCAAACACACACATACCATAAATGCCTGCTACCATAAAGGCAGGTAGTAATTAAGCTTGCCATATTAAATGTCCATTACAGTCCATTAGGAGGATCTAAAGACAACTAGAGCATCAGTTTGATTTTAAGTCATGCAAACTTCATCCACTTCATACATAATCTGAAAATTCAGTCAGATATAACTTGTTTAATAAAGTTTTTGACATGGTTTGAATAACTATAGGTATTTTCTTCATTCAAGCATTTCCTCTGGAGGAAGAAACATGATTAGAGTCCATCAAACAATAGTTCTTGGTGCTACACTTTATTTTGTCAAATAGAACAAACGCTTTACAGCTTCACATCTTCACTGAAAAAAAACATTCACTGAAAGAATTTAAAGCATAAAGGAAAAACATGTTGTGAGTCCTATTATCCTCTCCTCAGTAGAAATTCTCTAATGAGCTCAGGGAGTCAAAAAATAAAAATTAAAAAAAGGGTGCCATAGCCTTCCACCTGCTTATTGGCACCAGCACCTTAGGGAGCAGGTTTGGATTACATCTTGCCTAAAGCTCTGCAGCCCCGTGAGACGTCAGGCCTCAGAAAACCTTGTCCAGACTTGCCAGTGTACAGTAGAACTGAATCCCACCCTACGAGTCGGGCCTGTTTTCCTTCGTCTCGCCTGCAGCATTGTGTGGGATAATTAGCTAACTTTCAAGGATGAGTGTGCCTCTAGATTAAATGCAACACCTGAGCCTCCACGGTGCAGCGTGGCGCTCCTGCGCTCGTTGGTTTTGTTTGTGAAACCGGTTCAACGTCTGTTTCTACGCCTGTTTGTCACCCCTTCACTTTACATCTGTCAGTTTGTCTCTGTCAAGTAAATATTGGCGGTCTGATGATTAAAAATAATAAGTGGATAAATGTTAATGAGTCAGTCATGAATCAATGAGGAATGTGCTAATTTGATTAGGATATTTTATGGATGAATATTGCATCTCAGACTAAATCTTCACACACACACACAAAAAAAAAACAGTCTATTTTAACCGTTTAAAATGGCATCAACTGGAATGTACTGTATTTATAAAACAAAAGCCAAAATTCCACCCCAAAAAATGATTAAACATCACAACTTTACTCATTCTGTGAAATTCTACTTCTTACCCATCAAATACTGAATACTGTGGTAAACTACAGTATAGCTCCCTGGGATGAACGAGTCACTCGGAACTAATGAGGTGCAAAATTTGGTATCGATCCGACACCAAGTAAATACAGATCCAGTATCACATGTATCGATATTGATACGTTTATAATTACAGTGAGTTTTGATGACGTTTAAGTGTTTTGTGGTTTTCCTTTGTATCGTTTATTAGTTAGAACTCAGGATAGAATTAGGCAAAGTTTATAGGTAAATAAAAATACTTAATTTTAATAAAAGTTTTTTTCTGAAAAAATAAAAACAGATAAAATAAAATAGTAAAAATAAAACAGTAACAAAACAATTTTCCCCATACCTTGTGATGGCTAAATTTTTTTTTCTTTCTTCAAACAAAGTGCACAAAATGATCACAAGAATAAATTAAACCATTATGTTCAGAAACTATGATAATTAAAAATGGTCCCTTCAATGCACCCCTTTTCTGGATATTTTTCTTAAATAAACAAACTGTACAAAGTTATCACACCGCAACAAATGACTGCGCCGCTGAGTCACGTGATCAAAACATTGTGGGTGGGGCGGAGCCAAGTTGCTCTGTGCTGTGACAGGAGCGGCGCTTACACAGTCTGCTCGCATCTTTGATGAAACTGCAGCAGGAGAGAAACTGATTCTAAAGTACATGTATTGATCTCATTACACTGGTATTGATCAATATCAGTATCGTTGTATCGATATTATCAATATTTTGATAGATCCGCCCACTGCTACTGAGAACTAATAACGTCCGGCTGTAAAAGTCCCTCAAATCCAAACGTGTGAAACGTTGGTGAACATTCATGCTGAACAGCTTATGTTTACACACCAGCCCTGTGGGCATCGGCTGAGGAAACATTCAGCAGCTGATAATGGATGAGGTCTACAGACCCTCCTGAGCTGCACTGAAGAACCACCAGGTTTTATACAGGACTAGTTAGTGTACTCCAGTCCTGTCTGAGTCCTGAAAAGACTGAGAGCTGGTGGAAGCAGTTTGTGTGTCAGTATCACCAGTACACCACCAATTGCACAATTGGCTGCACTGGTTTAACACATACTCCCTCTATTAACACTGACTTTTTCATGACTAGTGGCACATTTGCCCAACTAGTTGAAGCCAAAGTCATAGAGTCAGCACTTTGGTTGGTCTTGTTGCTGTGCTCTATAAATAAATTGGTATGGTATGGTATAATACAGCAACTTTGCCACACTAGTGACCCAAAAGTTCCAAGTTGTTTGCTTTTTTAAGATACTAATAACCACTGGAAACTGCTGTGTTTTACAAGTTAACTAGTAAAATCAAAACCCTTAAACGTTAACCACTCAACACAAATGATACATTCAAGTCAGATAGTGACTGTCAAATGTCAACATTAGTTGACTAGTGCATCCTAAAAATGTCACTACTCAACAATTAAACTCTGAATTCTCACTAAACAACTAGTTGACATGTTTATATCCTAACTAGACCACTAGTGCATCTAAAAAGTTAACTATTCAACATGTGCACCTAAACTGTTGATTAGTTAACTAATAATGTAAATGGAATTGGCCTGACCAGTTAATAAGTAAAAATATCTACAAAATAAAGCTTTGTTGTCCTTAGTAAGTTAACTAGTACACGTAAAATGTGGACTAGTTAACTAGTAACACTCATAATACCCACAGGTTAACTAGATTATGTTTTTTTCTTATTAGTTCACAAGTGCACCTAAAAATGTTAACTAGTATACCCCAAATGCCCAATAGTTGTTTTTTTCCCTACTACATAACCAATGTGCCTAAAATATCAAGGAGTCAACTAGTGCATTTAAAATGTTGACTGGTTAACAAGAGTTGCCCTTACTAGTTAACCCAAGACACCCAAAATGGCAACTAGTTGATTTGCTGATGCTTTTAGCCATACTAGTTAATTAGTGTTCATAAAAATGTCAACTAGCCTGGCCTAAAATTTTTAATTAACTTGTAAAATGCAAAATGTCCAATAGTTAATAAGTTACAGTATATGTTTTATGGCTCTCCAGATACATTTTTAACTAAATGTGGCTTTACTAGTTAACTTGTAACACCTAACATGTCAGCTAGTTCACTTGCTATGTTCTTAGAGCCTTATTAGTTAAGTACTTAACTAAATGTGCCTTTACTAGTTAACTTGTTTTACCTAACTTGCCAGCTAGTTGACTTGTTGATGTTCTAAAGGCCATATTAGTTAAGTACTTAACGAAATGTGCTTTTACTAGTTAACTTGTAACACCTAACTTGCCAGCTAGTTGACTTGTTGATGTTCTTAAGGCCATATTAGTTAAGTACTTAACTAAATGTGACTTTACTAGTTAACTTGTAACACCAAACATGCCAGCTAGTTGACTTGCTATGTTCTTAGAGCCCTATTAGTTAAGTACTTAACTAAATGTGGCTTTACTAGTTAACTTGTAACACCTAACTTGCCAGCTAGTTGACTTGTTGATGTTCTTAGGGTCCTATTAGTTAAGTACTTAACTAAATGTGGCTTTACTAGTTAACTTGTAACACCTAACATGCCAGCTAGTTGACTTGTTGATGTTCTTTGGGCTCACACAGTTCCTGACAGCCAGCAGGTCAGGGGCTGATTATCCAGCAGTTAAAATCATTATATGTAAATAAACCAAGTATCACAATGTTCTGTTAATTTTTAAGTTGGTTTATTTTGTGGCATTGAATCATAAATGCAATAAACAGAATCCAAATCCCAAACCCAGAACCCCTCTCCCTTTCTTTTTTTTTAACTTTATTTTGGTGCTTGAGCACCCCAAAAGAGGCCAAAATCGCCACTGCTTGGCGCTATATAAATAAAATGAATTGAATTGAACTGAACTTATTAGTTAACTGACAACACCCAAAATGACTAGTTGCCTCTGGCGGCGTCTCGCAGAAGCCTCCTTTGATTTCCTCGATGCCTCGTGTTGTGAGCAGGTTGCATGTGGCCGTGCGCCGGCCTCTGTGAGGGATTTAAAAAGCACACATCTTCCCCACTTCATTCAGAGTCACTTTCAGGACGCAGTGTGTTTTGAATCAGGCCTGGGAGAGTTTGTAACCATAAAGCCCAGGTGCTGACAGACCTCCCTCCAAGCTGAGCAGGCGCTGCAGGGCCATGCTGTGCAGGCCTGGCTGGGCCCTGCTGGACGCCTGAGTACAGGTTGCCCAGCAGGCTGTATTGTCTCAGCCTTCAGCCAGGGATGATAGATGGAGCTGGAAGTGCTCCCAGAAAGGGGGTGAACACGTGTGGCAAGCCGTGGCAGGTGGCGAGCGCTGACTTGACAGCAATTAAATGTACAAATCTTTGATTAAGCTCGGGGGGGGGAGGCAGTCATTAGCAACACTGAATTGGCTTTTGCACACATGCACAGCCTCCACAGTTCTCTCGAAATGTGCACACACAGGATCGCATTTTTCATCTCAGCACTAACACGAACGTATGAGTAGGCTTCTTGTGACTAATATTCAAATTAGACATATCATTCAATTTCCAGTAACAAATTACTTGAATGTGTAAATATTACAGAATTTTATTTAGAAGTGACACAACTGCACTCAACAAAAATGCAGACTTGAGTGTTGCTCAAGGAAAACATTCGTGAAGACTCACACGTGGACATTTGTTGCAGTTTGTGTGGAGCAAAAGAAAAGTCTGATGAATAAAATCCATCTGTGAAGATGATGTGTAAAACTGTGGGGCAGTGCCGCAGGGCAAAAATAAAATAAAGAGATTTAATTCTAACAAGCTCCTGTGGGAAATAGCAGGACTTCGAGTGATTCGGTCACTGTTCAGCTGTAATGTACATCGCTACCAGTCAAATCTCTGCACAAAAGATTTGATCGTTTTATATTTCTAGAAAGCAGAAATGAGAATTTTCTCTTTCTCAACTAGAAGTGCTGACGTGTCTCATCCTGTCACGTAAAGAAGTTTTGTAAAGAACAAGCAGGGATTTTAATGTGTTTCTGTGCCAAACCAGTAGCTTTTCCAGTCACCTTTACTAAAACAAATAGCAGATTTACAGAAAAATCAAATAAAATTGGCCAATTCAATCCAATCTAACTTTATTTGTAAAGCACCTAACACACAACAGCAGATCCAAGTGCTGTATAGGATCAACATTAAAACGTGACTCATACAAATTACAATTAAAAACTCAAGTCAAATAAAACCAGGTCATAAAAATATAAAATACATGAATTCTGATCAAACAATGAATTAAAATAAACGATAAAATCTACAAAAAATAAAAATCTGGTCAAATTAAATAAAAATAACACTTTACAAGGTATTGAAAGCCAAAGAAAACAAGTTGGTTTTAAGAAGAGTTTTAAAAACAGATAATGAAAAGCAAGAGCAGCTGGTCAAACATGTGGTACATGAGGTGGAACGAAATTATGTACTCGGGGTCCCATTTACAAAAATAACAAAAATATAAAGTATAAAAGAGACAATAATCTAAGATATACAGTAAAATATACAGCATGCTAAACCAACGCCAAACAACACACTAAAAGATCTATATACGCCAAACTCTAATAATGTAAAACAATACGACACAACAACAGCAGCCTGAACATGAGTCTGTGGTGAGCAGATGGATATTGAATATAACAGCATAAGATAATCAGCAGCATGAGATCAGCAGCACAGATAATGTGATGTCAGGTGATCCGAGTGAGGCAAAGGGCAGCACTTCAGGGAGTTAGAGTTGGTTAAAGCCTTTCTAAGATTTCAAAACAAATAAAATACAGTAATTTAAAAATGGATCCTATGCCATCCAGTTCCATCCTGCCACGGGCAGCCAGTGGAGTGAGGATAAAATGGGGAGATGTGCTCATGTTTACATGTGCCAGTTAAAAGCCTCGCTGCAGCATGCTGGACCCACTGCAGGTGGGCAGGACCCACTAATCCCCAGATAAAAAAAGTCTGTTACAGTAATCCAGGCAGGTGGTAACAAAGGCATGGATTACTGTCTCAAACTGTGTTATTGGAATGATTGGTTTTATTTTGGCTAGCTGTTTCAAATGATAAAAGTTATTTTAACAACTGACTTGATCTGGCTGTCTCATTTATGTTCTATTGTTGATTTTTGTGTGTTTGTGATGAATGCAGAGTGTGTCTAATGAGAATTTCTGCCACAATTGTTGTAGACAATAGTTTTATTTTATCTTAGTTACGTTCTGGATCTAATTCATCTCCTAAATTCCTCACTTTCAATTTGCTGTACTGGTTCAAGGAACATGCTGGTGAAGATTCTCAGTCGTCCAGGACATGATAAAGTAAAAAAAAAAAAGGTTCAATACAGAAAAGACTGGACTTTATTTATAGCATGAAAACG
>JARVLU010001196.1:32730479-32749842 GCA_031762415.1 Simpsonichthys santanae | reverse complement strand
ATATATATATTATATATATATTTCAGTTTTCAGCTGAGCAACCTTTACAAACACAAAGTAACAGAGTTTTACAGAACTTGGCTTCAATTTGGTGGTGTCATAACTCTGGCCAGCTTTTAACCACCATCTCAGAAAGTATGGTAATCATTAGATTTACACCTACTACTCAAATCAAGTCAATCAAGCACATTGCACCTGTACCTCAGCTGCACAAAGTGTTTCACTGAACCGCAAAGAAAAGCCGATATAACTGATTCAATTAACTGGGTCGACCCAGTTCAATACGGCTGCCACAACCAACGGAGCTTTGAAAACACCGTCTTTCAGCTTGAGCTAAAATTTGGTGTGGTAGTGGCTGAGAGTAGTCCACAACACTTCACATGGCTTAATATTTTTGTTTCAAACTTTTGCATTAATTTTTAGCCAATCATCTCTTTTAATTTTTTTTTTTTTAAATCCCATGAACCAACAAGTGGATGTGAATGAAAATGCACATCTACAACGTATTGACTTTTAGAGTCACTCCTTGTAAAGATGATAGTTAACTAGAGAAATTACATTTCCTGCAAAAATACAGCGCTTATTGCGGAAGAACTTGCTGAGAAACTGCTGAAATTACTGTAGTTTAAAAAGACATGCTGAAATTTAGCTGAAATGGAAGAACAAGCCTAAATTAGCTAAATAAATCAGAAAGAACATACAGTATTTGCTTGAATAAGTTTTTAAAAAGGCAGAAATTAGCACAAAAATGAGAAAAAGCTATTAAAAAAGCTCGCCCCCCCCACCAAAAAAAAAAAAAAAAAAAAAAAAATAGCTGTAAAGTAGCTGAAAAGGCAGAAAGAAGCTTAAGCTACCAAATGGAAGTGGAAAGAGCTGAAATGAGTTAAAAATGTGGAATTGGCTGAAAAATCGACAATTGGCATAAAACAGCTAAATAGTAGCTGAAAGAGCAGAAAAGCTGAAAGGAGAATAACAAACTGAAATTAGAAAAGAAGTTAATTAGGTTGAAATTATCACAAAAAACTTGAATTAATCTGAAAACAGCTGAAATTAGCTTAAAAAAGCAGAAATAAGCTTACATTATCAGAAGGAAGTGGAGAAAGCACTTTTTTCTGAATTAAGCAGAAAAATGTTTACATTTGTGCAAAAAAATGTAGAATTAGCTGAAAAAGCTCAAATTTGCATAAAACAACTAAATAGTAACTGAAATAGCAGAAAAAGCGAAATGAGCAGAAATAAGTTAGAAGTACTGTATACATAAATGTTGCAATTAGCAGAAATAACCTGAAAGGAGCACAAAACAGCTGAAAGTCGCTGAAATAATGTTTAAATTTACACAAGGAAGCTGAAAGAAGCTGAAGCAGAACAAATGTGAAAGGAGCTGTAAAAGGAAACAGATCTAAATATTTGAGTGATGTAAAATGAGCTCAGTTCATTTTCTTTGAGGGAAAAGTGTCAGAAAAGGCTAAATTAAAAATAATAATAATAAAAAATAATAATAAAGTTGCACCAATACCAAGTCACAGCAGGATTGTCCTGAACGAGCTGAACATTTTGATTTATGATTTGTTGAACTAGCACAAAAATGTGGAATGAGAAAGATGCTGAAAAATGTACGGAATAAAAAAGGATCACAATAGTGTGAATGCTTCATAAACATTCACACAATTATTATAATAAAATGACTGCAATGTCTGTTGTGCACATAGAAAAAGTCTTAGAGCTTTGAGCTCAGCTCATGAAAAATGGGAGTAAAATTTTATTTTTCTTCAGTTTACTTTCCCACACTGAAGTTATAATTTTTTTTTAAAGTGTGAAAAATCAGAGGCGTTAAGCTGGTGAGAAGTTTACCAAGCAAAGAGTAACTATTTTATTCAACACAAGCCTCACTTGAATCATTTCTGTTGTTTGTCTGAGCCCTTTGACCTAATTAAATTTATATTTACTTCAGATTTGCAGATTATGAGTTTACTTCCATCTCAAGGTCTTTTTTTAAAGGCTGGTGACTGTCTGTCTGCGCCAAAACCAAAACAAGATTTTCAAAGCAACCACATTCGAAACGAATGACGAGTCCGACGCGTCGCTTTACACAGAAGTACATTTATTTATTGACTTTTTAAAGATTAATATTGAACAAGTTACATATTTCTCATTGATTGCAAATCACAACTCCACTCTTTTCTTGTACTATGTAAATGTAACAGATTTTTATTCCAAAATATATCATGGGAACTCTCCTCTTTAAAGGTTAGAAGGAACTCTTTTGTTAAAAATGTTAAGTAAAAGTGCAATATCTAAATTGGTCCAAAATCTGATATCTGGAGCAGAACTTCTCGGATGAATAAATATTGTGTCTCATTAACAAAGATGCAATATACCTTCAATTTTTTTTTTTTATTAATTTAGTTTTTGGTGCTATTTGCTAAAAAACAGAGAAGTACAACAAAAAGAAACATTGTCAGTTAACAAAAGTTTAGCGTTTCAATCACTGCATCATCTAATTTACTAAATGAACTTCACCCCCCCCCCCAGAGTTCTGACGACGACACCATAACATCTCACAGCGCTATGTTACATTACAATATCTCTGATAAAAGTTCAAGAAAATAAAATAAAATATACGAACAGCAACAAGGAATTAAGAAATACAATGCATAGATTCAATCATTTCAAAACATAGATATAATTTATTTACTTAGTACAGCTCTTTAACTTTTAGAGTAAACATACGTAGATTCATTACAGTTAATCCTGACATGAGTGACCGGCACAAATATATATATATATATATATGTATTTATATCTATATATAGTTCTGAACACATCACTTGATAAAAATGCTAAGCATTTCGCTTCGACTTCAAAGGCAAATGTGGCGATAGTACTGTCCGTACTATGGCATGTTAGGGTGAGAAAAGGCAACATCTGGCAGCAAAATCGAACAGCAGCTTCTTTAACAGCCTTTAGAAAAGACGAAAATTTAGATTTACTCTTATTGAACTTAGCTGGAGTTCATGAAATCCACTTTAGAGGAGTCGGATCATTTGGGTCTAGAGCAGGGGTCTGCAACCTGTGGCTCCATGCAAAGGGCTCTCTAGAGCGAAACTCCTTTGTGTATTGTATTGTTTTGTCATAAAGCAGTAAAATATGGTGTTCTGCAAACCAATGACGTCGTTCTGACGAGGATTTGAAGCAGCTTTGACAAAAAAATGTTAAAGTTGAAGTAAAGTAGTCCCTCGATGCTTCGCGGTTCGATATTCGCAGACTCGTTCTTTCGCGGGTTTTCAACGTAAGATTGTACATGACACACGATTCTCATCTTTAATATTACACACACGATTGGTACGGTACGGGATAAAAAAGTTAACGGGAGCAATCAGGAATCAACCAATAGGATTAAAAAACAAAACAATACCGGTAAATAACTTCAGACAGGCGCCGCCATTTTGTAGTTTACTTTCAATAAGCCCACACTGTAACACAAGTCAAAAGAACTACGCGGCCCAGAAGCCAACAGTGATTCCAGCCGCTGCTTACTGACGAAATTCAAAGAACAGCAATGGAGGGAGCAAACACTAGCGGAGAAACAGATGTGGTAAAAAATAGTTTTGCAACGCAAAGGCAGACGTAACAATTTATTTATGAAGATCACAGAACTGGCAGGAAAGTCGCAAATAATCCTGAAGCTGAACTCATCGTTCAAGTTGTAGCTTCACTGGTGAGTACCCATATAAAATTTTACAGTACTGTACAGTACATTTAGGTGTGTTATTAAAATGACGTCGGTTTAAGAGTTTAGAATACTGCAGGAGTGGGAAGGGTTTATAAAACCTTAATATATATATATGAATACTAAAATAAATACAGCGTTCCTACTTCGTGTTTTTCATCTGTCGCAGTAGCGTGAACGTAACCCCCGCGATAATCGAGGGACTACTGCAAAAGAAAATGTCTTATCGAGTCCATTTAAAAATCCAGCAAATTGTGATGATTTTTACGGTCGTGTAAATAATTTATTGGGATGCAAATTTATGATTTAATATTTAAAGGAGAGGTACTAAACTATTTTCCACAAATATATTAAAGCCATAATCCTCCACAACTGAGTGTTTAAATTTTGTCAAAAGGAGTTCTAAACAAAATGCAATTATTTCCATTCCTCAAAGGAGTTTTTTTTAATTATCTTAACATGTTACAGTACTAATGTATATACAGTAAATGATTTATTATAGTGTAGGTCTTTCATTTGATAAACTAGTACTGTATTTGTAATTTTTTTAAATACAGTAGTCCCTCGCTACTTCGTGGTTTGACTTTCACAGACTCGCTCTATTGCGGTTTTTCTAAGATTGGACATGACACACAATTGGCTGATTAATGGATGAACTGCATGATAGGCATGGCATTTTTAATTTAAAATAAATTGTTTTAAAGTATTTAGCACATGTGTGCAGCCCACATGTGCAGGGAGAAGCTCCCTCCTGCAGTGTGTCGAAGTGGGCGTGGCCAAGAGTGCTGGCAGGTGGCAGAGAGGAGAGATCATGACATGTTGTGCTCTTTTAGAGGGTTTAGAATTTAGATACATTGTTTAGAATATTGCAAGTGTGGAAAGGGTTTAAAATGCCTTTATGATCTATATATACTGTATAATAAAATAAACTACCGTATTTTCGAACTACAAAGCGCACTTAAAATCCTTTAATTTTCTCAAAAATCGACAGTGAGCCTTATAATCTGGTGCACCCTATGTATTAATTCTGGTTGTGCTTACTGACCCTGAACCAACTTTATGTGGTTGTTGTGAATGAGTTGAATACAGTTCGACTTATGACTGTTTTGTTTCGCTTAATGCGCCGTATAGTCCAAAAAATACGGAACTACTTACTACTTGTACTACTATTCCTACTTGCCGGCTTTTCACATATCGCAGGGGGCCAGGGTACGGAAAACCCCATGATAAATGAGGGACTACTGTAAATAAAACTCAAATGAGTTACACTTTATTTATATGAACTCTTAAGTGGGTTTTGAAGCTCTGCACAATTTCTATTTGAGCAAGAAAGAGCAAAAACTGTAAAAGTTGCAGACCACTGATCTAGAGTAAATTTTCATCTCAACCAAAATACATGAAATAAAACTGAAAGTTTTCAAATGTGGTTTTGAAAAAAAAAAAAAAAAAAAAAAAAAGCCAAAGACTTGCAAAACAAGTTGGACTACTGATATACGTGGCCTCGAGATAAATCATACATTAAACGTGAATATTAATACATTTTTATCAGGTTTTGTTTATTTCTAAGCCCCTTGGTCTTTCAGCCATCGGTTGAGTCGACTTCATTGGAACAAAGTAACCTTTTCAAACACGTCTTCACATTTTTGACCCTACAAAACTAATTTAGAGGCTGAAATGTTTGTTTGAACGACGATAAGTGGGAAAACGGCTGCAAATGTACAAGCTAAGACCACGTAACACTTAGTAGCGCTCTGCAGGGGGAAACTACAGCATAGTAAACTTGCTATTCAAAAGGCAAATCTAGACACGTGTTAGCATCATATCAAATGTTTGAAAAGACGGCGACGTGCAGAGAGAGGTAGGAGGGGCAGAGTAAAACCAGTAAGGCTGTTCAGTCATCAGATGAAAAAGGAATCCCACTTTTCTGAACTAATCTTAATCAGTCACAAACTTTTAAGAAAGACATGGAATGAAATACAAAAAGCTCTAGAACTGAACTGTGCTGAGAAGATCTTTTAATCTGAAAGGGTCTCGCCGTTTGTAACAATCACAAAATGTGTTCAGTAAAACTCAACAATGACGTTGTACACTTTTTATTTTCTTGACTGAGAAAAGTTAAAGCATGAAATTGAAAATAAAGAGTTTTCTTCTTCAAGATTGCTGGGTTATCTTCTGAACCATAGACACTTAAAATATTAAACTTGCTTCACCTGCAGTCAAAATCTACTCCGTTAGGCACAAAACACAGGCCCCTGTGGTATTTAAGGTTCAGAGTGAGAACAGCTCTGACGTCTGAGTGCGGCTTATGCACCAGCGCAAATCTACATTAACCTCAAATAACTTAGATTTCAAATATATACTAACTCTAGTAAACGTTTACATTGTGTTATTGTACATTTGTAATGTATGAACAAAAAAAAATTATAATTTTACAGCCCGACTGACCTGTTCAACGTGTTTAAAAGAATTGGATCCAGTTTTCTCTGTGAGCTCATTTCTGCTGGTTTGAATTTTATCTTTTTTTGCTCTTTTGTGTAAACACTATTTACAAATGTAAAAAAAAATGAACAACAACAAAAAAACTATTTTACAAACTGTATGATTACATTATGTACACTCAGGCTACAAGTACGTTTTACTGTAACCTCACTTAAGAATTATTTGAGGTTTTTTTTTAATATTTTCAGTCCAAAATTTAATGAGACGATTTACCTCCATGGTCTGTGAGAGTTTGTGCATCTCTACAGATGCTCCTGATGCATGCTCAATAATCAGGGCCTCTGGACGGATTTAAAAAAAAAAAAAAAAAAAAAAAAACTAGTTGAAATGTTTTGTCTTTAATCCATAAGACTTCGTCAGGAGGACCATCTGCCTAACGACTGATCGTTAGTGCCCTGTTCCTACAGAGGAACGTTGGTTTGAGAGAAGAGTGAAGGAAGCCATCTTTGTGAAGAGAAACCGAGGCGTCCGTACTTCACTCTGCAGAGGTCCACGCAAACTCAACGCGGACTCGAAGCAGATGTCTGCAAGCCATGTCTGCGCAAAGATCGATTTTTACGATTGCGTACATGTACTCGGTGTCGCACAATACAATGCCCGGCGACGGACTGCTTTGTACGTGACACCAATGTATTAAATTCCCCTTCTTCATCCCTGATCTGGTTTAATAGACTTTGTTTTGTTTTTTGCCGAGAGGAAAGCGATCTCTTCCTCCTCGTCCGTTGATGCCATGACTGAAATGGTGAGAAATGAAGGGATTTGTCACGAGAGAATTAAAATCAGGCCCGGCGTGGCTGCGGGAGGGTCTGGAGGGCCGCTCTGATGTGTGGGCCGCAGGGTCAGCGCCCCCTGTTATTTCAAAAATTTCAAACTTTGTATTAACAACATATAAACATAGAACGCCGCTGACCCTGAGCTGCCAGCTCTCGTTTTATATGTGAATAGCAAGCAGTCATCAGAGCACTAACGATCAACCATCAGGCTGATGGTCCTCCTTGATCATGCGAACAGCTAGTTCTGGACGTCAACAACAAACTGGTTGATCTACTGTGAGAAGGTGCTATTTATAAGACTGAAGTTTCTGCAGCTCCTCATATTAAAGACGAAACGTTTCAACAAGTGTATTATTTTTAATTCGTCCAGAGGCCCTGACTTAGCTTTGTTAGCTCTTTACAGATTGTGCTGATGATAAGACATGTTTGGCAGTGTCACTAGCAGATATTTTGGACTTCATCCACAGTGCGCTGTCTGTAAACCAGGAATATGTGTCAGCTTGGCTCTTTGTTAAGGCAAAATGTTTGGCACTTGACAACCAACCCTGATTTCATCTTCAGGGGCTCTAAACCGAATGTGTCTGCAGCGGGTCACGACCAACCTTCTGTCTGAAAAGTACTTTTTGGAACCGGAATGTCGCAGACGGGATGCGGACTCTTAATCTCAGATCAATTGAAAAGGATTTTGTTTTCTTTGTTTTACCAAACAGCAAACACCAAGTTAGCTGAATAAAACGCGCGTTTGTTTTAAACCTTCTACCCAGAAACCCAGCTGTGCGTGGTGGTCTTCACCCCATGCGAGAAGCTTTGTTGGGTCACGACTGGCTCGAAGTTGAAGTCCAGCGAGTCCCCGTCCATGAGCGTGTCGTGGAGGACCGTCTCCATGTCGAACTCAAACTTCTCGATGGACATGTCGTCCAGGTCACTGGGAAGTTTCTCTGCGTGCGGGGGCGCCGACATGCCAGCTCGGCCGTATCCGTTGGTGTTAAGGGGGCAGAAGCTGCCGGGCATGCCTCCCCCGCTGAGGTGGCCGGGGAGGCCGTAAGGCATGTGCATGGGGCCTTTGGCTGTAGGCAAACGCGCGTTGCCCCCATTGTAGCTCAGAGACATGAGCAGCCGCCCATTCATAGCTGGTGAGATGGCTGAGGCTTGGCTGTGCACGTTGTGGAGGTGGGGGTGAGAAAGACCGTGTGGGTGACTGTTCCCTCCTGCCGCCATGAGTTTGGCTGCGTGCTGGCTGCTGCTGTACGATGGCAGCATGCAGCCCCCGCTGGGCTGAGACACCACTGTGTCCACCGACGGCATGAGTTCTCCGTGCTGGTCGTTGTCAGACGTCAGCAGCTCCTTCAGAAGCCCAGCAGGGCAGTTGTACTGACCCATGCTGGGCCCAAAGCTGGGCTTACTCTCTGGCAGAGTCTGCAGTGGCATGGACGGCAGGGCGTTCATTCCCGCCTGGCCGTAAACGCACTTGTGGTAGTCTTGCTGTGACTGCGAGCCCATGCTGGGGGAGCTGTAGGCTGGGTACCCAGGGCTTGGCTGCATCATTGGTGAGGGGGAGGACTGGGAGGAGCCAGGGGTCGTCGCACCACCTCCGACCTGAGAGCTGTTGGGTGAGAGCAAGTTCAGGTTGTCCAGAAGGTTCTCCATGACGTTCTCAGAGCTGCGTCCCAGAGTGCCCGTCATTTCTGAGAGGCTGGGCAGTGTGGCTGTCATTTTGGGTCCTGGCGCTCCCGAGTACCCCATGTGCACTTCAGCTTCTCCCAGGTCGTCCTCAGGCACGAAGGGTGAAAGGCGGCCGCTTAAAGTGCTGGCGTTGGAGCTGGTCCGAGGCCTGAAGCTGCTCCAGGCGTCGTAATCATCGTTGCTGTGGGAGTTGGGGCTGCCAGGCCACTTGGAGTAGGAGCCTGGGCTGTCTGCACCTCCGTCAGGGCCACCCTGCAGAGACAACTGTGGGGAGGACAGACGGACACTCATTCTACTAGCAATAAAACATTTTCCAAAGACAGAGCACTTTATTACGAGACATAACAGCATCAAGTTCAACATAATAGTTGTTCTTGCGTTCAGCTTCATTTTTGTCCATGTTTGTCAGGCTTTTAAGCAAATATCTTCAAATAATTTAGAGTAAAAGCGTCAAGCAATTACCATATTTTCCAGTCTATAAGTCAAAACTTTTTCCCTAATTTGCATACCCTGCGAATTATACGCCGAAGCGACTTATTTATGGATTTTTCCCCATATTTATAAACAATTTTGGCTGAGATATGACCGTTTTCATTCATTCGGACACTGAAAATATTGAACACTACCATTTTCAGCTGCTAGATGGCACTTGAGCAGTATGGCATGCCGGTGTGTCATCTAATAGGTAAAAGTGGCTATTAATGACACAATCGGCTTGCCTTAGCCTGCCAATTTCATCCAGCTCGTCTGGAGCGACCGTCACATCAGCTTCATTTTGCTGCGCCGCCCTGACGAAATGCAGCTGATTTTACCATTGAAGTGCATTTATTAAGTAAAAGTTTGACTGATGCACAACTTTACTATAATGTCGAGCAAACAAATAATTGTTTTTAAGTGCTAATCTTGTTAAATTCTTGTTTAAGTCCTCCCGTGCACGCTCCCACAACCACCGTTTGGCAGCCAATCGATTTTTGGCACAACACCGGTCCATATTGCCGGGCTGTCAGTGGTGACGCATAAAATATGCGACTTTTATGGCGAAGCGACATATTTATGGGTTTTTCCAAATTCTTACACATTTTTGGACTGATGCGACTTATAGGCCGGAAAATACGGTACATGGCTTAATAGTACACACACATTCTTGCACTTCTGTCTTGTGGGAACTTTGCATTGACTTCCATTCATTTTTTTGGCCTGACCCATACCTTACCCTAAACCTAAACATTATCAGTACATACCTGACCCTAACCCATCCGCAATTCACACCTTAGTCCTAAACCTAACCCCCNNNNCCCCCCCCCCCCAATGAGACTTATCCTTATGGGGACCAGGCTTTGGTCCTCATAAGGAGCAGTTGGTCCCCACAATGTAAGATTTTTTGCAAAACTAGTCCCCGCAGTGTAACCTGAAACAAAATGCACATACGCCAATTATAACTATTTAGATGTATGTGAGTCATTTCTGTGCCAAATGGATGCATCGTCAGCTGATGTACCTTTTTCTTTGCTGCTCTTCCTCTGCTCTTTGTCAGTTTGCTGTTGTTGTCCATGGAGGCAGCCCTGCGTCGCGGGGACTTTCCACTCTTCCCGCCCTCGGGGTTCAGCATCCACCACGAGCTCTTTCCCGTCCCCTCATTCTGGACGCGGATGAAGCGGCTGTGCAGCGACAGGTTGTGTCTAATGGAGTTCTAAAGGGGAGGGAGAAAGATGGAAAATAAATAAATAATAGGTGCGGGTGGGTGGAGGGGAGGGGGGGGGGGGAGATTTGCCCTTTTCCCAAAACGCCTCAGATGTGATTTATCATACGAGTGCAAATCCATCCGTACAGGTGGCAGCCTTTAAAAACACGCTCGCCTCGACAATTGACTTCTGAGGAGAACGGGGAGGTTTTTAAGGTCACTCAACAATCTCATGCTGTTTGCTTTCCAAAAAAAAAAAAAAAAAAAACACGTGCACAAGCGCACACACTATAGATGTCAGGGAGTTTACCCCATGAGCAACACATCCTGAACAAATACACTGTACATGTGGGCTTTCCCTGACAAAAACACACAGGCCTTTTGTAAAACGCCACTAAACCAACAGTCACATTCCACCTGACAATGTGTCTCGTCCGAACTAGCGCAAAATCAAAGGGAGGAAACAGACTAATCTTTCTTCCTTGCAGACACATTAATGCTAAGCTCTGACGTTGCTTAGTGACACCACCGGTGGAAAAACTAATTTTTGAGCAGGAAGCTAGTGAAGCATTATAAAAACAGGGCAAACAGAAGAGCCAGAATATCGGGCAAATGTCTGCATGAGCAAACTGCAGAAAGTGAAGCATCAATTCTCTCCTGCTGCACTCTCATACTCGGGTTATAAAAACAGTTAAGACCTCGTTTGTTTGCCAGCTATTAGTTTTCAAAACGACGCACCAGCGTCGGAGACGGGTTTCTACTCTGCCTCTGCTTCATTCTGAGTCCAAATGAAACCACGAGCCTTACCCAGACGTTACCGAGCCTGCGTAAAGCTTGTTGTTTTGGAGGAAAGGCTGAAACTCCCGACACACACACACACACACACACTAACACGCAGGGCTTAGCGTGCGTGGAGGCCAGCATCATCGAGCCTTTCGCCCGCTGTGAGTCACCGCTTCACATCTGGTTCGCAGTCGGCAGCCTCTGAGCTGCCTTCACCTCTGTTTCTCCTCATCGCAACCATCTTCTCCCCTTTTGAACCCAGAGATTTGTCCCTCCTTCAACTCATAGCCCAATTATGGATGAATTTTAAAAAGCAAGAAATAAATATCTTGATGAGAAACCTAAAAAATACTTGTTGGATTGTTCTAAACCTCAGAACTGTTGTTTTGAACTCGTGCCAAACCATCCAGCAGCCAACAGAGTTATCAGCTTTCTTATGATATAAAAGAGAGAGCGAGAAGGATTCAAGGGTTTTCTTTCCATCCAGAGCTGAGCCACCCTGCAGCTGAGATACTTGCAAGAAACCGAAAATGTCAAAAGTCATGAGGACAGGATTATAGAGACCTTGATTCTCTGTGTCACGACTTTTCCACGGCGCAAGTGAGAAACACCTTCACATCACCTCCATCTGTTAGATCCTCACATCTTTCAGTCTTTAAGATTAAAAAAATTACTTCATGCAAACTGAAGTAGGACTGATGAAGTCCTTAGAATGAAGGACACACACAAAAAAAAAGAAACCCTCCAGAAGACCTGACTGAACTTTGTTTGATACTTCATGCAAAATGTCACCATTTAACAAAAACTACCTCATTCCTTAGTCTTCATACCTTCTCCTGCTTTCCCTTTTCTCCGTCTCATTCTTTTCCTCTCAGCCTACGAGGCGCACGAGTCGGTTCGAACACTGGTTCCTTTACAAATGATGAATCAAAATGATTCAACTGCCTAGTTTGCGTGATTTAAAGTATGTGACAGGCCTTCCCTAATTAGCCTAGCAAATGTTCACCCCCCCACCCTCTATCGCCCACTGCTAAACATCAGTAACTGTGACAAAAGGCCAAGAGTAATGACTTATGAGCTGCTCTTTCCCATGACTGCTAAAGAGCGCTGCAGGTTTCAGCTGCGCTGCAGTAAAGGACGAGCTCGCAGACGCCGGGTTGTCCCGAGATGACCCCTCCATCATCCCGATGGCAGGAAGGAAAGTCTCGCAGCTCGACTCTCAGAGGCTTTGGCTCGTGTGACAGTTAAAGCGCAGGGTGCGATGATCTAGAACATTTTAAAAGGCAGCTCAGGAGTACTGAGGAAGCAGATGTGAGGCACTCTGATGGGAAATACCAAAACTTGTTGAATTCTGTGTGCCCTGTGGAGAGAGTGGGGTGTCTGGTGTGGCCAGTGGAAAAGCCTCGTCTCCTGCTGTGTGTGTGAGGGAGCGCCAGCTCGTGCTTTCAGCGGAACGGCAGTACGACAAACAGCAGCTCTGTATTTCATTTTGCAGCTCGCTCAACTGCAGCCAGCAATGGTGCTTTAAAAAAAAAAAAAAAAAACACAAGTCACTTTATTAAATGTAAATCCCTTTGTGCTGATAATTGTAGGGCGCGTCTATCAACACACGTAAATACGGCGTCGATTTCTGTGAGCAGTAAATTCCGTTGGAACCGGAGACACTGAGTGACACAGATTTATCTCTGGCTTCAATACACAGGAATCCAAACATTCCAGCTAATCACTGTGTGTAAAGTTCAATTGTAATCTCAACCTACTTGCTAGTATCTTTTAGGAAACAGTAAATGCAGGATTCCCAGCCAGGCAGTCATCACAATCAACATTCCTCTGCAAGGTTACAAAACCCGCAATTTCACAGAAGTGAACTTTGATTGTAGTCCCTGGAGGACGTCCATATCTTGTGTAATAAATAAGTGATGGGAGTTCTTTTGTCTACCAACAGAACATAACGAAAAAGCTAGAAATAAATGTAGTGCGAGTGCTGACGAAGCTGAAACTGATTTGTTAAAAGTAAAAGAGGCAAAACTTTAGCGAAAAGTGAAAGTCGCAAAAGGCTAGCTAGAAACTAAAAGTAGCAAAAGGACTAGTTCAAAGCTAAAAATAGCTATAGGCAGCAAAAAGCTTCTTACAAGTAGCAAAATAACGACAAAAAGTCAATGTAGCAAAAGAAGTGAATTTTAAAGACAATGTTTTTGAAGGAATTAAGCTCTTGATGTGTTCCAATGGGAAACACTTGTATCTAAGGTTAGAAATGTTATAAAGTATAAAATTGACTAACATCAAAGGCGTAGTCTTCCCCTAAATGAGATGAATACTTTGACTCATGAATGGCTAAAATAGCATAAAGTATGCAGAAGTGGTTAGACTGTAAAAACAAGCAGAAGAATATGAAACATGAAAACAATATGCTGAATCAGCAGTCACATCTTATCAGTGAATGAATTAAAGTAAAAAGGCCAAAGCTTGAGCTAACCGTTTTATTCAATAGAATAATTGTTAGCATACTTTGTAAAATACTGCAGCCTTTATTACAATACTTCCTCTGCACAGCACAGATATGTGGCCATAATAAGCCGACAGAGCTGGCGTTACTGTTTTACTGATGTCAAGTTACGCAGCCACAGATATGTCATGGGAAGACCTCCCTCCGTTGTTCCGAAGCCCAACGTGACGACCACCACCACCTCTGTTCTCTGAGTCAACAGAACAGAGCGGTGCTGGCAACACACAAGGAAGTGACCACATGAAAGAGGACCGTGACAGGAAACAGAGTTAACTTCCTGTCTTGGAGGAAACATGGCGGTTGGTGAGCGGAGAAAAAGGCATGGTATGCGAAGCCGCATGACTGCGAGCCAAGCGGACACCGCAGTCCCCTCCATCGGCCAAAAGGGTTTATGTTTAGCTACAGGCCTGCAGGGCCTGTGTTGGAGCAGAATCATTAAATGAACGTAATGTTCATCTTATCAAGACCAAATTACATGATTGCATAGGTTGTGACTCAACAAGTGGCTGTAGTAGGGGTCATCTGGGTGGTGTGAGTGTGTAGGCTGCTTAAGAAGCTGAGACAGAGGGGTTGTGTGTGTGACAGAGCGGGTCTGGATCAGTGAGGAACACACTGTACTGACTTTAAATCGCTCAAATGGAAGCACCAGTGAAAGGCCGCACTGTTTGATACATCACTTGCTTTTTCCTTCCTTTTTGATTGCATTTTTAATGTCCTCTCCTCGCTTCATCTTATCTTCCCTCATCTGCTTATCTCTTCTCTCAGCCCCTTTTTCTAGCCCATTTTCCATTGTCACCCCTCTGTGGTTTTTTTTTTTTAAATTCAATATTCTCCCCTTCCTTTCCGCTTTAATCTCTTTTTATTTTCTTGCAGGTTGGAGCCAAGTACCTGTGGAAATCAGTAGGCAAAGTGGCAGAGACGAACGCTGGCACACTGACTGGGGTGCTGACACACTTGGGAGTCGCTCAAATGTCAACACGTCTAATGAAAAAGTCCCCGAAGGAGCGCAACACCACCTACACGCAGCGCCGCTTTGAATCAGCCGAAGCCACAAGTGAAACCTCAGCTGCAAAGCTCGTAGAGGTAAGGGCATAAAGCGCAGCTTTGCTCGCTCCACGCCGACTGAAAGCATGCGGCAGGTACGTTCTTACAAGCCAGCAGATACAGATTTACACACATCTACCAGAGATTTGGAACGGATGAAAGTGAAAACTGTGGTTTCCCTTGCACCATTTCCACTCAAGTCTTTAGAGAAACGGTGCTGTCCTGAACAGACCTTTTTTCCTATTCTGTAATAAATGTCTAAGCCTTAACTGTTTGTGCGCCTGTGCGTTGCAACCAGCTATTTGCTGTGTGATGTCTGCAGCTTTGATAGCTGACATACAGTGCATGTGAGCCATCTCGAATCACGCAAGTAAGCAGCCCTTAAGCTTCAGCTTGGTCATGTCTGGAGGTTTGTGCTGAGTTAGAGCAATGTGGTTAGGACAGAAAACGCTCAAACTTGTCATTAGCTTAACACCAGCTCAGCATGTCTGCTATCTTAACAACAGTTTGTGGTTCGGCACATATAGCTCCAGGTGTGATGGTAAGACAACAAGGAGAAGTGAAAGATGTCTTGCTGGGGTCATGGAGCCATCGAAAGATAATACTTGTAGGTTTCTCCTCGTCGTATCAGATGTGCGTCATACTCTGTGGTACAAAGTCCAGAGCAGGTTCAAGTATGGTTTTCGTGCAGAGAGAAACGCGGTTGCAGCAGAACATCAAACGCTACCAAGAACACAATGAATCGTATTCTGGACAAGCATAAACAACAATAGCCAGCTTGCATCAGTTAGGCAGAGCTGGTGTCCTGCAGCCATGTTTTTCTAATGTACATGAATCAAACAGAACATAGGATGACGTTTAATCCATTTCAGAACTCGTGATATGCGCTTTACCTGGTTCAAACATTTATCTTAGCAGCTACAAAGGTTTTCAAGGTCAAAAACCCATTACTTATCTGATGTATTTAAGACCTGCATAGAAAAAGGCCCATTCAGTGGGGATTGGTCTGCGCATTGAGCAAACTTGTGTCACTGATATAGTTGCAGATCCTTTTTTGGGGGCGGGGGCATGCAAAACTAGCTACTAGTTTTGTGTTATGCAAACATGTTTTACGATGGCGGACGTAAAGCAAAGAGAAAAGCATCAACTACAAAAAATGTGTTCCAGCAAGTTGTGTAGCAGCATCATCCATCAGACAAAATAATCCACTTTTTTCTAGATTTTGACCTTTGAAACATTGCATAATTTTTGCATCCACTAAATGCAACCCAGCAAATGTAGGGAAATACCCTGAAAGCATAACTAAACCATTGCAACAGTTGCCTTGTTTAAGTTTTGTGAACACGATGGATGTCGCCACAGTCAGCAGACAAAATAGAACCACATCAAGATTTTGTCTCAAAGGATTCAGATCTGAAGCCCAATTATCAAAGTTTTACCAATCAAAACATTGTGTATCCCTGAGGTAGTTGAAGAAAGCAATCTCAAGGTGGTATGCAAAGTAAACAACTTTATTATGAATCCAATTAATGTCTCTTACAAATGCAAGAAGTCAGAAAATACACATCAACATGACCACATTTACAAAGTGATCTGAACAAAATGTGATGACTTCATGTGTTTGCAGTTTGATAGGTTATCATCAGCCCCAATATTGAACAGACCAGTGATAATCACTGACCTATTTACCGAAGTCAATACAGCAATGAATATAAAAAGCTGTGGAAATTAAAAAAAGGCACAAGACATCTAAAGCCGCGGGCCTTTTTCATATAATTTATGCCCTCAGAATAAAAGCAACTACACAAAAAGGCACAGTCCGGGGAAAAGGAAATGACTGTTGTCATTAATGTTGCGTAGCAGCAAGCAACCCAGCACAGAGCCTCAGGTTTGTCTGGCGAGAAGAACATAGAAGTGTCACTGTTAGTGAAGATGCAAAAAGTACCGGTAATCCGTTTTGCCACAACTTCTGGTTTTTAAACTAAAAATGGCAACTGACCTTAGAATATGGTTCAAGCCCAAAATAGACTGTGTCTAATTTCTCCCTCTCTGCTTCCTTCTACTCTTCTGTTCCTTTCTTGTAATTTTTACTTGCTCCTTTAAGCTTTTTTGTTTGCACACTTATAATGGGGCTCAAATAAGGTCTCTATCCTTGTAATGCCAAATCTGCAACAAGAAGGGAAGGGAGAAGGCCGGCATCCTTCAAACGCCCAGAACCCAGAACTCAAAGAACCCATATTATGTTGTCCTTCAAAAAAATCCTTACTTGATGCAGTGTTGGATAAATATCATAAAGCACAGAGGGAAAGACAGAAAATACAAGCCATTCAGGAGCACATCTGTCCGCAATGGTATTTACTGACTGCCTATTGGCAGGGTTACCTTTTCCCAATCCTCTGCAAGTAATCTAAAGGCAACCAGACCTTAGCTGAATGCTCAAAGCCAAACTTGATCACAAAAAGAGGATGCTGATCGGATGATGTGAGGACTGATTGGTAACACAGAATATCCCGTAAAATGATAGTGTATCAACGTTCATGCTCAGTAATCCAGGTAGAAAATCCAACAAAGTTCAGTCAGGTCATCAGGACGGTTTCTTTTTTTGTTGAGACGTTTCATCCTTCATCTAAGCAAACCAAGTTTGTTGTGGCTCCTTGGACTGATGAAGTCCTTTGGATGAAGGCCGAAACATCTCAACAACAACAAAACAAAAAAAGAAATGTCCAGATGACCTGACTGAACTTTGATGGACTTTTTACCTGGATTATTGAGCATGAACTTTGACGTTTTGAACCACTTTGGCTATGGCTGCCTCAAAGGAGTTGACGGGGGAGAGGACGAGCTCCAGAAACCATCTTATCACCAGCCCACTATGTAAGTGTGCTGCTTGTGGGACTGAGTTTGTTTGTGGTTCCTTGATCTGATGAAGTCCTTTGGATGAAGGACTAAACGTCTCAACAAAAAAACTAAGCCATCCAGATGACCTGACTGAACTTTGTTGGACAGTTAGTGCAAATGATGTGACTCAACGAACCCTCTGACATCTCTAGATCGTTCATCACGGTGATGGTATGCGACCACTGCCATGTTAGACCAGCAGCAGATTGGCTATTAGTGAACTTCCTACCACATTGTGTTCGCACAGGAAGAGCTGGCCAGTCCTGATACTGATCCCACTGATGCCCCTGGTTTACAGGCAAAACACTGCGAAAGGAGGCCCTGCTAGGTGCAGAGCAAGGGACCGGCTGGAGAAAACAGTGGGTTCATGAGCCACAACTTCCTAATCAAAACTCAAGTCTAACTGGGCAAAACAAAAGGAAAAAGGAAAAGAGCTGTGCCCGGTCCAGGTAGCCTTCCCAGACTATTTACAATGGTGGAGATAAAAGCACTACTGTAAGTTCTTGAAACAATTTCCCACAAAAAAAGACCTTATTAGGGATCCTAACAAAGAGAAAAGAATTAAGAAAATTTGATTTTTCAAGTTGAAAAAATAAATCACCTACTTTCCCTGAAAATTAACCAACAGATATATAATTACATAATACTGTAGTTAGATTGCATAGTGTTTAATAGAGGTCAATATCAGCTTTTACTGCCAGGGATGATCTTTAAAGATATGGGCAGCTGATGGCCAATACATAACAACAAGTCGTGTAATTAAAAGTTTAACAATACAGTAATTGCATAACTAAAATAAAAAATATATTAACAACCTTATAAAAACTTGTGGGCAACAGTCAGACGGGCTGATTGATTGTGATTTATTTCCAAGTGGCCAATTTTGGCTGAAATGCATGTCTGCCAATGAATCGTTCTATCTTTAGTACAGCGATTTATGGTTATACATGATGTATTCAGGTGTCATAGGCAACACCAATGCTAGAAAACCTTTTCGCTTTACAAATTCACGGCAGTAACGCTGTAATAACAGGGGCACATGCATGTTCTTCTGAAACAAACCAGGATTATTTTAGACATTTACATCATAAATAATGTAACGCTCGCAGTCATTTGAATACTGAACTTAAAAATAAACCTAAAGCAAATAACTTATTAATTTACAGCTCCAAGAAAAAAAAAAAAAACGTGGAAAAAAGCTGACAGCCTTAGACGACTAACCGGATGATGACTGTTGTTAAAGACGCCTCCTTCAACATAATGTCTCAACAGTAAGTTGCAACAGCACTGCAAGCTCTGCATTCACATGTTGCGCTCACTCCCGTGCTTGTTGATTATCTGACTCAGACTTAAGCAGCTCGTGTGTATAGACAGGGACGGGGTTGTGCTGGCTAAGCTTGCCATACTAAAATATGTGCATGTGTTGCTGTGTCCAACACAATATGAGTCTGTAAATGCACAGAGCTGTGTCTGTGGAGGGCGGATATTTTTTGCCTCTGATCAGCACAGCCGCTGGGCTGGGCTGCTGCCGGCTCTCGTTGGATAAAGATGCAGTGTGTGGAAAAGGGCTGGGTGTCGGCATGGCAGCCCGAGTCCAAGAGCCCGACCCATCGCTGCATCCTGGGAGGTTGTCATCTGAGATAGACATTTATAGATTTATAACTCTTTTAAACTACACTCTTCTTTGCATTACAGGTTGTCCCCGGTTTACGGCGGACTTGCTTTACGGCGTTTCGCGTATACGGCCGTCGCGCCCCAGTGACGTC
>JARVLU010001196.1:32701624-32721628 GCA_031762415.1 Simpsonichthys santanae | reverse complement strand
TTTTTCAAACAAGTTAAAGCAAAGATGTCAAAAGTTGCTAAAACAGACAGACCACGAGGCAGATGCAGAAAATCAGGCCATAATCAGCCAGCAGTCTGCTCACCAGACTCATGTTCAGGCTGCTGTTGATACTCCATTTTGTTTTTCATTATTAGTGTTTAGCGTATATCAGATCTTTTAGTGTAATGTTTGGAATTTGTTTGGCGTATATCTTAGTGTATAGTTTAGAGCCTTAAATACTGTTTCTTTTTATACTTTATATTTTTGCTACTTTTGAGTGTAACTGGGACCTTGAGTACATAATTTTGTTCCACGTCATATACCACATGCGATGAGAATGACAATAAACTTGACTTGAACTTGAAAATAGCTAAAACTCAAGTCAGTACAAACTGAACGAAAGTTTGATGTGTTGGTAGCTAGGCCTGTCACGATAACAAATTTTGCTGGGCGATTAATTGTCTCAGAAATTATTGCGATAAACGATAATTTTGTTTGAAATTTGACAATAGTAATTGTCAAATTTAAGAAGAATTGTTGGTTAATTTTTGTGTGTGGTACCTTTTTTGACAACTGGATGGCAGTATAAAATGGTTTGAACCAAAGGAGGGATAGCAAGTGAGTGAGCAGCGTGTCTTTTAAGAAAAATGGGAGGGAGGCCCATTGACGTGACAAGGGCTGTCTCTCGTTCCTGTTTTTCGCTTCTCAAAATGGCGGATGCTCGTTGTGGTTTGAGCTCTTTAGCATAGCTAGTATAGCTAGCTATAGCATAGCATAGCATCGAGCATGCATCAGAACCTTTAGCATAACATTTGTCACACAAAGATTTAATATATAAAGTTCTCAGCTTCTTTTTGCAGAGAAAAACAACTTTTTTACACAAAGGCACGAGTTTCAACCATGAATTTTGGAGCTTCAACAAGACAGAGGTTTTATCCCTTAGGTGGGCCTGTTAGCTTAGCTAGTAGCTTAGCTTTTCAGTTTAGCTGCTTTTAACAATCCAAAAATGCGATTTTGGATGGTTAAAACAGATTTTAAAGAGAAAGGGAGGGGTCAGTGTAGAGCACTGGAGTTGACTCTTTTGTCATCCAGTGTCTTCAGTAGAAAGAGGGACACATGAAGAAACGATAAAGGCGATAAATGAATATGAGGTCGATAATTTTAATTTATCATGCAATTAATTGATTTATTGTTTATTACGACAGGCCTAGTGGTAGCTGAAATCCATTTACAACATGACATTTTGAGATTGGGCTTAACATTATTTTCAAGGTTTGACAAAAACAGCTACAGAATAGCTCCATCTTTTCTCAACATAATACAATCTTAGTCTAAAACTCCGGCATGAAAGGCAGCGGATGATTTGCATTCTCTCAAGGCATGCTAGGCCTTTAATTGTAGATATGAGTTTCCACTATGAGTGTGCATGTGTGTGACACAGAGCCTGAATGAGTGTGCGATGGTGTGATAATGCCAGGCCAGTCTGACAGGCACCATGCATAATCGCCTGGGGCAGGAATTGCTCAACAATGTGGGTATGGGTAATGCCTGTGGTTTGGGGCCCATAAGCAGCGAGCGGTCCCATAAAATCTTTGCAGTCCACCCTCTGTGGGCGTCTGCGTCCAGGTCCACATTCATGTGGAAGTAGTGAGGACACCAATTGGATGCATTTTTTACATATCGAAGAACTACTTTCACTTCTTGTCTGGGCGGTGAAATTATTTCAAGTACGTAGCAGTTCCTCTTCTCATGCCGTAACACAATCCTGAGGTCTCCCTGTCAAAAGAGTCTGATTTTTATTTATTTTTTTTCTCATCTGATGAGAAGTTGTGATAGTACACAGAGCAGCAAATCTGTGAAAGTGACTGCCAAAGCCTGGGCATACCCACAACCAAAACAAACCATCACGTGCTCCCGTCCCGCTACTACCAAACCCGCACCACGAAAAACAAAAACAATCTGACTCATCCCTAACGACTGTTTTTACCTGACATCAAAACTGGAGCTCAACTCCACGTTTTCACTTCCAGTGCAAAAGCAGCTGCCGGTGTATCGCTTACACTCGCGGTGGAATTACCGGACACTGCGCTCACTGAACGATCTGTCCTCTGGTCTGCAGCCAGAAAAGAAACTGACAAAACAAAACCCTGGCAGGAGTGCTGCTGGGCCTGAGCACAGCCAGGGTCTGAGGTGGGCGCAATCACCCCGTGGACTCGTTTGACACAATTTGTTTGAATTTTCAAAATGAAAGGGACCACTTTTCCAGAGTCCATTCCAGCGAGATAAAGGCTCAGCACGTATTAATTCTCCAGCTGCTGCGTCTGATTTCTCAATAAGTGAGTGCAAAAATAAACTTTGTCTTTGGATCAGCTGTTCTTCTACTGCTCAGAGCAAACCATTTTATTAGATGGTGCTCTAAATAAAAAGCTTTGACCTACTTATAGAGAGGAAACGTTCAACATGTACGTTTTCATTAAAGCTCCAGTACTGAATGAACTTGAAGTAATTTTAAACTAGAGAAATTGTATTTCCTGTGAAAATGCAGTGTGAATGCTTATTGCTGAAGAAATTGCGGGAAAAACAGCTGAAATTAGCTAAAAAAATATGCAGAAATGAAAGAACAAGCCTGTTAGCAGAAGAAAGCAGCAAGGACATATACTGTATTTGCTGAATTAGATTTAAATAAGCAGAAATGAGTGCAAAAATTAAGAAATTAGCTAAAAATTTTTTTTTTTTTTTTTTGTGCAAAAAGTAGCTGAAAAGTAGCTGAAAAATTAGAAAGACGCTTAAACTACCAGAAGGAAACAGAAGGAGCTGAAATGAGCTTAAAATAAGCTGAAAAAGCTAAATTAGCACAAAACAGCTAAAACGTAGCTGAAAAAGTTGAAACTAGCAGAAAAAAAAAGCTGAAAGGAACATAACAAGCTGAAATTAGCAGAAAGAAGTTAATTAGGCTGAAATTACCATGAAACACTTGAATTTATCTGAAAACAGCTGAAATTTTTTTTTTAAAAAGCAGCTGGAAAAGTAGCAGAAAGAAGTTAGCAGAAAGAATCTTAAAGGAGGGGGAAAAAACAGCTGAAATTAGCTGAAAAATGTTAAAATTTGCACAAGTAAGCAGAAAGAAGCTGAAGTAGAACAAAATGTGAAAGGAGCAGTAAAAGGTTGTAAACAGATCTAAAGATCTGAAGGATGTAAAATGAGCTCATTTCATTTTATGAGGAAAAAGTGGCAGAAAAGACTAAATACGTATTTCAAAAAAGCTAAAGTTGCACCAATACCAAAAGTCAGCACCCTTCTCCTGAACGAGTTGAACGTTTTGATACGTGATTTGTTGAAACAGCACAAAAATTGTGGAATGAGAAAGATGCTGAAAAATGTATGGGGGGGGGGGTGGATCACAATGCTTCATAAGCGTTCTCACAATAAATTAAACCAAACTCGGCGATATGTTAGCAGCACTTGAAGTATGCGTTTAGAATGACTCTCAGGTACTACCACAGCAACTTTTAGCTCAGTATCTTTAAAAGTGACTGTTTTGTAGCCATCTTTGAATAAAATTAACTCTTAGCAGCCAATTGGATAACTTGAAATGTTACTCTTACATGTACAGTATAGCCGATTATTACTTTTTGAAAGTTTCATTAATATCTGATTAACAAGGGGTGCTAATGCTACACTTTTGGGTAAATACATTATCCCCTCCTATTTTGGGGACAAGTGACAATAACAAAGCTGTTTCTTTCCAGAATAAAATACACATTTATTTGTAGCTTCTTTCAAAGTAAAACATTTCAGTGCTGAAAATGAACAAAATATAAACATTTTTGCTGATCAAACCGTAAAAGATATTTTCACAAAACCATACGGGAAGCGCTACATAAGATCAATCCCGAGCGTTCATTCGAGGTTAAAGCGACGCGTGACGTCCGCATCAGAACAGCTGCATCCATAAATAAACAAGCGTGTTCCGCACACGGACGTAAACATGCAATCACCGTTTGATCACCACGCTGAATCACTCCGACCTGCTTTCCTGTCTGCTTATTGTTTCAATCTGTTAAAGTTTGATTAATGTCCCAAAATACTTCTCGGGAAAAAGCGAATCAGAAGACAACAGAGAGAAAGAGAGTGCTGGTAGTTCTGGGGGCTGATGGGTAAACAAATGTGGAGCAGGAGGGGGAAAACATGACGTTGGGAAATCGTCACCTCAAGGGGTCACACTGTTGCTCAACGGAACTGGTGGATGAGCGCAGTTACGTCATATTTTTACACCAGTCTCAACCAAACTACCAACACAAGATAATCCATTCATGCTTGGAAAAAAAAACAACATTAATACTAGGAATAAAAATATATAATTTATTGATTTGTGCATATTTCTGATACGTTTAATCCCTTCTAATACAAAACTAATTCATTTAAACCTGATTTTTTTATTTTTTTCCTAAATAAAACAAAAATATGTTTATGGATTACAAAAACCTTTAATTGTAAAGAGACTGGCCAATCATCACCTCTTACAGCTGAGTTTATGTGCCACTTTTGGTGTCCAAAGCACGGCCCGGGGGCCATTTGCGGCCCTTGGAGTGATTTTGTGCGGTCCACAACTGCAGTTTAAGAATTGTATCATTTTGGTCAGCAGGCTTAAGAGATTGATGCACACTTTCTGTAAATTAGTTGGTAATCATTTATATAATGTTGAGGTTTAACAGCAAAATGGATGAAAAACAATCTTCTCAAAGTCAGCAATACTAAGCAAATGTTGGATAATTTAATTATCCTATCATCAACTCATTAAATAATTAAGTCACACAAGGAAACTAGATCTTTATCAACCCAGGTTTAATCTTGCAAGATGGAGCAGCAGTTGAAAAACACGCATCAAAATGCTACATGGCACTTCGTCTCACATAGTCTGCTCACAGGTAGCATAAGGAAGTGTCTTAATATCAGACAGAGGCGAGGTCAAGACAACAAGACAATTCTGCTTTCCAGCTTAGGGCCTTGAAGTTTATCAGGTGTGCAGGCTCCATGCTCTTACAGGCTCCACTTTGCAAAGAAAAAACAACTCTAAACACACACATGGTTCTATAACATTTGACATTAGTAAGTGAAACAGCCATGACCTTTACATCCCCATCATAAAATACAAACCTTTCACTGTAATCGTTTTATTTCAACTTCATGGTAAACCTGCACTGATTTCTACCAGAAAGGAGTCTTTTAGATAATGATTCATAAAACTTGCCTAAATATTGCAGGTGATAAAATAATCAAGACGGAAACTGGACATTTTTAAATGAATATAACGTGGTATCATCTACATACAACTTGATCAACTTTATCAAACCTTCTATGACTCTGTTGTAGCGACTGACAGCTGGACGATTTTTCAGAACTTCTATTAGCCTTTTGGGCCGTCCATGGTCCAAATAGGACTGATAGACCCCCTTTTAAAAGGACACCAGCTATGTTTACATGGACATAAGTAATCGGATTAAACGGCTATTCGGAATACAATGAGTCATGTAAATGCCTCTTTCTGATTATTTTTTGTTTATTCAGCTCGATCTAAAAGAATTTGAAATCTGGTTTATGCCCATTCATAATCCGACCATTGTGCATGTAAACACTTAATCTGTTCATTTTTTTTTCTCGATCGTGTACAACCTATGTAATTTCTGCATGGCTAATGCTAATAATATTAGCATGCCGGGGAAACAAAACTGGTCGGTGAGCGACAACATTTCTACTAGAAACTTTGAAAGAGCTCAAAATGATCTGTTTTACCTGTAGCTCAACCAGGGAGTGCAGTAACGTCTTCACTGTCATTAAAACCTGTCACGGGTCCATTTTGGGCGCTCAGGTTTGTTCACGTTCATCCTGGAAGTAAACCGGAAGTAGAACTTCTTCTTCTTCTGTGTTTTTTTTAAAGGATAGTTTACCATTATGTCAGTACTCCTGTTCAGAATAAAAGCCTGCTGCATGTAAACGCTTGTCGTGAACGGATTGTACCCATGTAAACGATACATTTGAATTATTTAATCTGAAAACATTTACATCCGGTCAAAGAATTTTGCGCGTGCAAACATAGCTACTTACTCAAATTATGCTTTTGTTGCTGAGAACAGACTAAAATGAACTTTCCAAACACACGAAAACAACAAACACATCAACAAATCAAATCCTTTTGAGGATTTTAATATTTTGAATCTACAACAATTTAAAACTCTTTCCTCACCAACGTTAGTAAATTTGTCCTTTACCCCCAAAATATTGTTCACGTTAAATTCACATTTTTGTGGCCCACGAGTCCTTTCATTTTGATAGATTTGGCCCACATATGAAAACGTTTGGACACCTTAAGGTGATTCAGTGTTTCAAAACACAGCCCGAGCCAATAAGAGAAGAGAGAAAGGGAAAAGACTGCATTTTAATGAGCCAGGAAGAAAAAGAGAGTATTCCTCTGCAATAAAAAGAAGTTGTAAAAGCATGTGCTGGAATGTTCTGTGCGTCTGCCTGTTTGTCTGCCATCGTGATTGTGCATCTGCCAACAGCAGGGCTTTAATTATGAGGCCCAGGTTATGTGCGAGTGCACACACACACACTCACACAGAAGACCAGCATCCCACATATCTCCAGCACAGTGCCTCACAGTTGCGCTGACTAACCAGTGGCACCAGACTTTGGCCTGCGGCTCCCTGATTCCAGTAAATGTCGTGTTATGCAACTCCTGAAGTGTCACCCAGGCTGAACTTGGGTCTTCCTCACTTCATCTTTATCTCCTGATTCTACTGTAGCTCGTGGTTCGAACATGGGGGGGGATCCTTCAAAACATGCAGTGTGACCCACTTTGTGATGAGGCACAAAACCAGGAATGGAGGCAGGCAGCACAGGCAGGAAATGGGGAGGAGGGTGAGGAGAGCTTCTTGAGCTCTTTGCCTGAGAAACACAGCTGCCCCTCATGTCTTGGGGCAATGCCAAGTTTGTACTTCTTCAACTGCCTCTGGGTGTGTGTGCGTGTGTGTGTGTGTGTTTTACGGCAGTAGAAACAGGGGGACTGCTGTTCCATCCCGCTCTCTGCCCTACTATTACCCATTCAGACAGAGTAATAATAAAGTATAACCAGCTCTGCTTGCACAGGTTTTTAATTTTGCGACCGGCCGAAGTGACTGAAAATAGGACAAACGTTAAACTTGTCAGTCTAGCAGATGTTTTGAAAACGCCGTGTACGTTTGAACGCCGAGGTCGGCCTCTGTGACGCTCCACCCTCCTGCTCCGTGCCCAAAGTTTATTCTTGACAGTTGTCTTGCTCGTTCTTTCCTTTTTCTTGTGCGTTCAGCAGCAGATCCACTCTTATAATTCCATCTAAACGTCTTCGCTGAGATCCTACGCTTGTCCCGTTCGACCATATTTGTTGGCCTACACAGACTACAGTCATGTGACCCATGCTTCTATGTGGTTTAGTTTGCATTGAGTGTGAAATCAGCATTGCATTCAATTTATCTTATAAACTTCTAGATTTAATACCACTTTGATTGGTGATGTGTGCTGCTGATTATCCATGCAGCTGATCTCATGCTGCTGATTATCCATGCTGCTGTGTTGAATCGTACTCATCTACTCACAGAGACTCGTGTTCGTGCTGCTGTTGTTTGCTGTACTGTATTGTTTTACATTATTAATGTTTAGCCTATTTCTTAGTTTGTATCTTACATCCTTATTTACTGTTTCTTTTTACAATTTGTATTTTTGCTGGTGTTTGATGCAACTGGGACTTTGAATACACAATTTTGTTCCACTTCATGTAAAACGTGAATGATAAACATACTTGAAATTGAACTTTCAAACGGTACCATTTGATATTGCTTGGAAAAATAATTTTTGTTTGATTTTATGTAATATATCGGTCAAATTACTTTTTTTTCTATAACTGATGCAGATCTTTAGAAACCAGAGCAGCCAATGGCTGATGGACAACACCATCTCTGGTCCATCTCTATTTAACAAAAATATACAGTTAAATAAATATACATCCATCCAGCCATTATCTTTACCCGCTTCTACTTTATTGGGGCACAGGTTTAAATAAGCAATTAATTTAAATAATCAGGTATTTGTCATCTCCCCACTTTATAATCATTTAAGTGGAAAGACACGTGGCTGATTGAAATGTTTATAAGAAATGACTTATAATGGCCGATTAACCCGTCCTACCTTACCTTCCATTGTTCTGTTGAGCAGTTTCCTACTAGCTCATGAGAAATACAGTTTAGGACAGAGAAAAATTACCCAATGACTCTTGCCCCAGAGCATCACGCAACAGAAATTATTAATCTAATATTAAGATAAAGAAGAAAGCCGTTTCTTCAGTCTCCTCATGTAACAGTTGCAACTGTTCCAAGTCTTTTACAACTTAGGGCTGGTAAATAATGGTGTATGACTTTTTTTTTTTTTTTTTACATTCTTGTTTCTCTTTGATGTTTTGCTTTGTTGGAAATACCCTCCATTAGTCTGTTGTGAGCTGGATAACGTGAAAAATAAGTGAGCTGCCAAGTTTTACTTTAGTGTGTGGCTGCACCTAGGCGTAATGAAAGGTTCACGTCAAAAATTGGGTTGCCACTTCACAATCCAAGATGGCCACTGTCAATTATGTATGTGGACTGGCCACCCCAGTCATTTGAGGAACATATGCTTTTATTTTTTTATATTGCTTTAATGTTTATTTTTTCCCCCATCAATGGATTGTCGTGGCCGAAGATGAATCTGTTCAGTTACAGTCCAGAAAAACAAAATTCATCTTGAAAACTATAAACATTTACTATTTAAGTTCAAGTCAATTTTATTGTTTCATCACATGAGGTGGAATTAAATTATATACACAGGGTCCCAGTTACACCCAACAACAGCAAAAATATAAAGTGTAAAAAGAAACAGTAAATAAGGAGCTAAGATAGACAGTACACTAAGATATGCGCCAAATTGAATGCATCATTCAAGTCCATCAGCGACGAGGGACATTGGCGTACCACCTCTTTTTATCTGCTATAAAACATTTTGTGTTGCTTTCTGTTGCATGAAAGGTAGGCCAGTCACAATAACAAATTTCGCTGGGTGATTAATTGTCACAGAAATTATTGTGATAAACGATAATATTGTTTGAAATTTAACAATTAATTGTCAAATTTTAGAAGAAATGTTTATTTGTTTGGAGTGTAGTACCATTTTTGACCATCTGATGGCAGTATAAGACTGTTTGAACCAAAGGATGGATAGTTGTGCAGTGCGTCTCTTTAAGAAAAATGGGAGGGAGGCACCTTGACGTGACATGGGCTGACATGGTGGACGCTCAATGATTTGAGCGCTTTAGCATAGCATTTTTCACATAAAACTTTTAATTAAAAAAAAAAGGTAAACAAGTTCTCAGCTTCTTTTTGCAGAGAAAAACAACTTTTTTACATGCGCGGGTTTCAACCGTGAATTTTGGAGCTCGACAAGACGGAGATTTATTACCAAGGTCGGCCTGTTAGCTTAGCTCGTAGCTTAGCTACTTTTAACCATCCAAAAACACGATTTTGGATGGATAAATTTTAAATTTGAAAGAGAACGGGAGGAGGTCGGTGAAGAGCACCGGAGTTGAGCCGTGTCTTCAGTAGAAAGAGAGAGACAAGAGTAAATGAAAACGAGGTTCACTCCTCATGCGATTAATTGATTTATTGTTTATTGCGACAGGCCTAATGAAATGTGAATTGCCGTATAAATAAAATTTGATTGGCTTTCTCCAAATTGATGCAGTTGACATTTTCTTGAACTTTATGTTTAAGTTGAACTGGCAAACATGTATTGCCTCTCACTGAAAGTTTGGCACCCTGTAGATACGTCTCCGCTCTGTTTTGACAATTTCCATTCCTGTTAATAATAATAATAATATATATATATTGGTAATTAAGTTTAGATTTGTAAGACAGACACCTTTATACTGAGTTTGGTTTGCAGGACTTTTACAACAATGAAGTAGGCTGAAGGTTTTTGGTTAATAAAAAACAGAAATGTATCGCTTCTTCCATGTATACAACATGAACAGTTGCTTTTAGATATTCTTTTATGTTGTGTGTGTGACAAATGTCTTGTGTGTGTTTACATATTACAAGAACCAAAAATTATAGAAGTTCACTTTTTGTTTCTCCTTCCTCAGAATGGGTGTTCTCCCAGTACAGTGAACATCATTAATCCAACAAAGTTCAGTCAGGTCATCTGGACGGTTTCTTTTTGTTGTTGAGACATTTGGTCCTTCATCCTAAGGACTTAATCAGTCTGAGGTCATGTGACTGGACTGGCCTCGGCCTGATGAAGTCCTTTGGATGAAGGAAGAAACGTTTCAACAAATACAATCCATCCAGATGACCTGACTTAACATGGATTTTTTTTTAAACTTGGATTAATGAGCATGAACTTTGATTAACATAATTTGTGTTGTAACAATAAAGCTGTCCAGTCCAGTCAGAGAGCCCTTCCAAGCTTGCCTCGACATCCCAAGTCAAACAAATGAAATGTGTCATTAAAAAAATAATAAAAACAGTAAGCAAAATTCATCTGTTCACCCAAAAGCCCTTATCGTCAATCTGTAGAAATAATATAACCACTGAGTAATAACCCCAGAGTGAAGCGTGGGGTTAATTCAGTTTATGTACATCATTCAGTTCAAGCCCACAAAATTTAGACTGAAAGATTGTTGCATAATGCAATCAATGACTATTTAAACTACATGTTTTATTGTGCATTACAGTATTACATAACTGCATTTCCAAGGCGATTGTAAAATAAATAAACAGTAGCATCTAGCAACCTCTACTGCAACGCAAATAAGCTAAACTCAGTGCAAAGCAATAAAACAGTGGAGATAAGAGCTGGATGATACATTGTCGAGGCTGAGCCAATGTTGGTGTAAATGCATATTTTACTGTTTAAGGTCATTTAAAAACTTTGTCTTTGGAAGAAGACTTTCAGCTGATACATTAACTCGAGTCAGATACCTGATGTCTTTTCATGGTTGATCTGTCTCATTTGACATTCTGCTGCTCTTTCCATATCAGAATTAATAATGATAGAATGATCCAGCCTTCTTTCTGGTTTCAAAGTTAGCCAGCTGGCAAGAGAAGTCTGTACTAAATGAAGTATTTATCATTTGTTTTAAATAAAAAATTAGAAGAATTATCGTCTTGGGGGACCAGATTTGGCCCGTGCCATGTAGGTATTTTACTGATGGTATGACTTGGTACAAAGAGCACCAACATATATCAGTCACCAATTAGATTGTAGGATATATGATGAGATTCTCCCCTCGGGGAGTCAATGGGTGCATCACAAGTAAATGACCCACGTGTCGCTTGCTGTACGATCCACTCGGACCTACGTGTTTGTCTGCTCCAACAGTTTGTTTGGGGCTCCATGGGAGTGTTTACCAGCGTAGGCTGAAGAATTTCAGGTCAAGAGAGCATCCTGTACAGAGGAAACCTACAACCAAATTGATCCTGACATTGACATCAAAGTGCACCTGAACCTTCCAGCTCCACCAGCTGAAAGCAAATATTTATCTCGCGGTGACGTAAAAGGAGCGAAAGAACAGATTTTTGGCCGGTGCGATTGTGCACGTGCATGTCTTTTACTGTATTAATGTGCAATTTGTGCAAAACGCTGCTAGTTCTATTGTCAGCTGCTTAAACGACGTTCAGCATGGGCTGTCTCAGAATTGTCTCCACCTAAACAGTGATAAAACCGAATGGATTTTATTTGGTGCTTCCAGTCATTTTTGTAATGTCTCTCCCAGTCTAGGTTTTCTGCTCCCCCACTCCAACCAGGTGGTAAAAAAATCTAAGAGTGGAGCTTGACAGCAACTTAAAGTTAGATGAACTGATTGGTTCTGTTGTAAAAACAAGCTTCGTTCAGCTCCGTCTGCTTTCCAAAGTAAAAGTCTTAGCCGTGGTGATGTGGAGAAGGCCATCCATGTCTTTGTGAGCTCGAGGCTAATTACTGTCATTTTCTTCTTCTTTTTTTTTTGAGACACCTGATTTTAACAAAGAGCTATGACAACAATAGACAATCATAAAGGATGCATAGAAATTGAGTTTTTTTTAACAAGTGAAAATAAAATGGGAGAGCGGTGTAGAAAACTAAAAACAAGAACATGTCTGCATTGGTTTTTTTCCCCAGGAACTTAGATGTTTGAAGCCACTTCGAGAGGTCAAGGTTGAGAGCTTCAAACCTTTTTGCAAGATATTCCAGGAAATGCAATGCCTTATATGTCGGTATAAATCAGTCTTCCATCTCCCGTTTACAGCTTGCACAAAGCTCTGCCGCTCGCTTGCTGACTAACACACGTAAACATGAACACATCACTCCCGTCCTTTCGTCTTTGCACTGGCTCCCAGTTCAGTTTAGGATACAGTTCAAGCTGTTGCTGTTTGTTTTTAAAGCTTGCACCGCTCTGTATTTCAGAACTTTTGAAAAGTCCACCAGCCCAGCAGAGCTTTACGGTCTGCTGGTCAGTATCTGCTGGAGGTGCCTCGCTCAACGTGCAAACAATGTGGGAACTGGTCCTTTTCTGTTGCAGGTCCAACAGCCTGGAACACTCTTCCTCAAGAGCTGCATGCCATCTCTGATCTGGTTCTGTTCAAACCAGATTGAAGATCTATTTATTTAAAAGGGCTTTTGATGTTTAACTTTTAGTATTTAGCAATTTTTAAAACCTCTTTCATTGTGGCTGTGCTTTTAATTTGCACTGATTTATTGTGCCCTGTTTTATTTGCTTTATCTTGTAAAGCACTTTGGTCAATGCAAGGCGTTCTTGGAAGGTGATATATAAATAAAGTTTATTATTATTACTATTATTAGTTCACTTTAGGGGAACAAATTATTTTATAGAATGAAATATTTTATTTTAAACAAGTATACATTAGAAATAAATAACCAGCTTGGCAGAAAAGCTTTGGTGATGCATCATTTCGGCCATCTGTTCTCCTTCCTGTTGGGTGGCATCCTGTGCCAGGGCCAGTGCCCAGTCCAATCCGAGAGCTTTTCCAACCTGGCACAGCTGTCCTGAAAAACTCACACTGTCACAGACGGCCTGAGAAGTGTGGAGGCCGTCATGACTCAGCTCAGACGTGAACGACCGCGGGAGATCAGAACAAGCTCTGCAGCAGACAATTACAGAGCAGACAGTACTAATCAAAGATTAATGAAAACGATGTGTTGCAGGTTCCCGCACAGGAGGCACGCTGCACACAGAGAAGCAATCTTTGGGTTAATTAAAGCTAATGTTTTATATTAGCTAATATGGCGTTAATCAGCCGATGCTTCTGAGGAACAAAGCATTTGTGTTGCTAATGACATCTACAGAATCTGACAGACATCGACTCATTTGAACCGTGACTCGGCACAAATCTGCAGAACATGTTCTGCTTCGGAGAGTTTGGTTTGGCTGAAGGCCGACAGGATTAATCCTCGTTTTAGATTAAGATCATCTTATGTTGAGAAATGAATTTGTGGTATCAGTTTTGGTCTAACTTTAAAAGTAAAGATCTGATGTCAGATGTCATGCTCAGAGTATGTGTTGTGAATTACTCTCAGCTACTACCACATCAACTTTTAGCTCAGTATCTGTTGAAAAGGCCAAGTTAGTTATTTTTGTGTTGGCTAATATTGCTTAGCTGTGGCCTCCATCTTATATTGAATTAAATCCAAAAGTTATTCAGTTGCAGTTGTACATCCAGTAATTAATTGCTGAAAGGGCCATTAAAATGTGTCCAGTTGCTCATTAGATATTTTGCTAATAGAGTAGATGCACTAAAGTTTTAAGGAAAAAAAAATCTAGTGTAATGAGTCGCACTTGGAGTATGTGTTGTGAATAATGCTCAGCTACAAGAAAACCAAATTTCAGCACATCTGCAAAAATTGACTGAAATATAACCAATTTTGTGTTTTCTAAAGTGCGTTTGCTGTGGCGTCCATCTTGACATTGGCTGGCTCCAAAGCTAATCAGATGCGGATGTACATCCAAAATGCTCAAGTGTCACATTTTAATGGGTGCAATGAAGTAAACATTGATAATATACAAAATTTTGTGAAGATAGTTTCTGCATGAAACGGCAACAACAAAGTAAGAAACACAAAAGTTGCATCTTCTTCTCTGCAGTAAATCCGTTCTCTTTTTAGTTTGGTCCGTCTTATAAGTGAGCTCGCTCCTTAGAGACAACGAGCGACGGGCCCCCCTGTGTGGAGCCGAGCGGAGCTCTATGAATAACTCCCCTCGCAGCACTGAATGGCACTTTGCTTTCCCACAGTATTACTCAGTGTACACCCCCAACATGGCAGGACAAGCAGGAGCTGAGCACCCCACCTCTCTGAGCCGCCAGCTGCTTAATAAACTGGACTACAGCGAGACACTTTACTGTTTATTTAGTTGGGTCAAGTAAGATACTATCGCCTTTCAAGCCTTCATCACAAGGATTCTACTGTGAGCAAAGACAATTAATTGCCACTTTTTGTGTGACTTTCTGCTGCAGGTTGTGCTAAAAACATTACTGTAACCCCAGTAAACCAGTAAAAAATGTGTTGACCCTGCAGCGGAGTTTGGTGATGAATTATTGGCGCTAAAACCAGCAAGAATTCAGGGCTTATTTCTTTTCAGCAGACAACACAGTGGGAAAAGGTGGAAGGTTAGTAGGTAAGTACCGGTAGTCATGACGCATAAATATGAAAACTCATAATTTATGTCAACTTTTTCTTCATCTGTATGATTAATCAGAAAAAAGGCGAGATTTTATTATGCAAAATAAAAAAGGATTAATATTATTTCCTAACAGTGGTTCTCAAATGGGGAGTCCGCAAGCCGGTGGTGCTTGGGGGGTCTGAAAAAATAAAAATAAATTAATTAATTAAAATAATAATAATAATAATAATAATAATAATAATAATATATTTTACAAGCATGTAGATGTTTAACAATCCATTAAAATACACCAAAATGCAGGAAGTCACATCTACTTTATTCAAAATTCTCTGGGAGAGGACCCCCAGGCCCCTGCTCACTATTTACATTCTGGCATCAGAGTTGCATTTGGGGCCAAAACATCCGACCTGACCCGGCCCCAGCCCGTAGCCATCATTTTCGAACTTGACTCAAAGATTTAACGTAATTACAGGTCCAAACCCGAAACCCCCCAACATTTTTAATTAAGCTTTGACTGCTTGCATAGTTAGTAATGGTCGGCGGACGAGCGCAGCTATGGGGCAGATCGGAGCTGAAGGAGGTGTTTGTCCTTTCATGGTGGTAAAAGCGCATTAAGTCCCTGCATTCTGCATTATTCAAACACGGACCCTGCTCTGACATATCTGCAAGACTATTTTGGGATCTCACCTGTTTGGATCGTCGGCCGTGCGCGTCCACTGATTGCAGCAGCTGAATGTCCATTTGGGCTTTGATGGACCGCTACCTGGCAGTCCCATCTGAAGCTTAACTGAACATTTTTTTAACCTCTTTCAAGGCCCGTCAGTGCGCGGTCAAATGGCCGGTTGTATGGCAAGCCATGTTCCCATATAATTGGTTAATATGGCAAATCATGTTGCCATATAATTGGACCATCAGCCGCACGCGTCTGCTTATGCAATCAAAAGCCCGACACCGCCCCGCGCATCCAGCACATTATTATGGCCTGGCCCGACTCGGGCCCGGGTCAGAAATGACAGCATCAATCAGTTTGCAATCTAAGCCCTGTGACTTGGTCTGACTACTGCTGTTATGATTCCGTTCAGTTTTATGTAAAAAGTTTTCTGTAATCATTTGAAGCAGTGACAACACGTTTATGTTCATTATGTGAATAGGTAAAATTTTAAAGTCGTTTTTGATGCTGTTAATGTTCTCAAAACTGTAATTTTTGGAAACTGAAGTTAAAAATTTTGTTAATTGCATCTTGAATGAAAAAAATTCTCCATGTTTAAAAGTATAAAAATTGTACTGTATTAAACTCTTAAAAACAGGTCGTAAGTATTTGTTACACAAGTATTTCCATTGCATTAAAGAGACAAATTGAAGAAAATTATTTAATAAATATGAGGGTTATGAGGGGTCCCTAAAACTTTTTCTCCCCTGTAAGAGGTTCCCGAACCCAAAAGGTTCAAGAACACAAGCTGAAACAGATGTGAAATGTGGTGCCAGTGGCATATTGGCTCACTTTTTTAGATGTATTAGCACATGTACTGGAAAAATATAACCCAATACATATGTTTAATGCAAATAAATCAAAATAGAACACTAAGCGTTAATTACTGGACGCCCTTTACGAGTTGATGCTGTGCAAAAATAAATAAATACATGAATATATAAAACTACTCCATCATTAATCACATTTCATGTTAAAAGCCTAAAAATGACAAAGCAGCATTGAACAAAGCTTTTAGTCTGAATGCACATGCGGAATAAAAGCATTTTGGAAATAATCTACTTTAAAGCATCAACCCTCTAGGGACACATCTGTGCACAGCTGGCTCTGTTTTACAGCGTGTATCCCCCCTACATGTAAAGGGTTCCTCTGCTCACATTGACTCTGACCTATTGGACATCTGACAGCTCAGTGTGAACTTATGTAAACTCTGAACTCCAATAAATATGAGTCGACTTTAAAATACAGTTGACTTAAGATTCATGTCGTTAATTGAGTAGCGCCAAAACATTCTTCTTCAGCATTTGACAAAAATGTGTCATCTTCCATCAAATGACTCAGTCGTTTCACTCCATTCTAATAGAGGAAAACAAAACAAAAAAAACTGCTTCAAATTTCAACCCAGACAGTCTATAAGAGAGGGCAGCCGTAATAAATCTTTCACTGTGCGGCTACAAACTTTGAATGATTTCCTGCCCAGAGAGTCGACCGTCATTAATTTATTCTCAGACACCACTGAAACTATGCGTCCCTAAAGAAAAATGGTTCCCGCCCTTCAATGGGAGGGCCTGTCACACCACAACAAAAATTTTAAACCCACTCTTGGGTAATATTTTGGACAGTTTTGAAGACACGTGAACGCTCCATGTTATCTCCTTACGATGTACAATTCCGCCATTAGATATGGAAAAAAATATGATTTAGCTTAAAAACTACGCACATAGAAAAAAAAAAACAACGGCCTTACGGGGAAACTGAGACAAAAAAGGCTCCTTCAATCATACAGTCAGAGCTCAAGAATTTTATAATTACTGTGTTTAAAAGATCAAAAAATGCAAACAAAAAAATCCTGTTGAGTCAGGAGACTCGCATAAGTCACATTCTGCAGGGAGAAGTCAGATGACTGACTTAGGTGATGATGGCAATTGGTCAGTCTACTAAAGAAGGAAGTGTATAACAATAAGACCATGTCTCTTAAGGATATAGGAAAGTGTATTACTATCAGTCTGTTACATGTATTTAGTCAAAGTGGGAACATTAGTGGGAACATAAAACCATAGAGCAAATATTTGCATGTAAATACGTATATTTAGCTCAAGCAGAGACGATCACAGAGTTGTGATCGATGATGGGTCTAAAAAACATTACAATGAAGAGCTGCCTTATTAAATGCCACAGACAAGCCAAAACTCCCGAGAGGGGATATTTCAGATACCACATGAGATAAAAACAGTATAAATCACAATTCACAACAAAGTACTGTTCTCCCACTGTTAAGTACCACAAACATAACACAACTTCCCAGTCTGGATAACTTTACAGGGACTGGCACAGGTCATGGCTTCTGTAAGTCTTGGCATTAAAGCTACACATAGCCAACTATAAACTAAAACGTAAAAACCGTTACCCTGAACTTTACCAAATAGTGCTGTAAGAGTTTTTACTTCAGTAGTTTTCCAGATATTCCGGATATAAAGTTTTGGAATGCAGGTATGCACTCAATGTAAACGACGCAGTCAGCTGAATCGTCCAAAAACTACATGGAAGTGTGATCGACGTGCATTCAGCTGGTTGTAGTCTGAATAAGCAAACGGACACGTCGAAGTTGACAGGTGGAAACGTAAAGACTGAATCTGCTGCAAAACGTAAAATAACCGAGACAACTCTCGAATTCCATCTGCACACTTCACTTAATAGAGCCGAGTATAAATATATCTCATGGATCGAAGTTTTCGATCTTCTCCATCCTGAACACCACCACTGTTGACCTGTTTTCAGTCACTTCGGCTGTTTTTTGTAGGTAAACAAACACATTGCAGCTGCCATCTAGTCCCAAATTTTGCTTAAAAACTTAAAATTTTTGGACACATTACCCTTAAAAATGAGGAAAAAACATTACGCATGTTTTGTTTCTTGCATTCGTGACATTTCAACGAATACCTGCATGACTGCACAATATAGCGTAACTTTATCGCCATTGCAAAATAAATATCACAAGGAAGGACTGGATTGCAACTAATGGTGGATATACGGGACTCTAATTGCCTTGACGTTTGGTTTAGATAATGATTGAAGAAAAAGAAAGGAAAATGGAAAATATCGTTTCATCGCCAATAATATCGCGGTTTTCCCCCCCTCAAAATATCGTGCAAGCGCCAAAAGGAGAAAAACTCACCTTCCAACCCGCAGAACTGTTGCTGTCTCCTTTGTCCTTGAAGTAAGGCACACTCTTCACCATCCAGTCATAAATCTGGGACAAAGTCAATCTGTTCTCTGGAGAACTTTCGATCGCTTTGGTTATGAGGTCTGCGTAAGACATGTTCCCCCACGCGTTCCGCCGGGACGAGCTGCTCTTCCTCTGGGCAGCGGCGGCTGCAGCGGCCGCCGAAGACGACGAGCCGACCGGCGTGGACAGAAGCGGCACCTGCTGCTGATGCGGAAGTTGCGGGTGATGTTGCTGATGATGTTGCTGCTGCGGGGCTTGCTGGTGCGCGCAGTTCTCCTGGCACTGAAAGTCGGCGCACAGGATGGCGGGCTTCTCCTCCGAGAAGTCCTCGTTCTCCTCCAGCAGGCTCAGGTTGTTGATGAACTCGGAGGTCGGCTCTTGCTTCACGGAGGGCACCGGCGAGGACGTGTTGGAGTCGCCCGGGTTGATGAACTCCGGCCGGGGCAGGGGCCAAGTGCACGAGCGGGGCCGCGACAGGGGCTCGAAGTCCGGGTCGATTTCCACCACCAGGTGTGGCTGCTGCTGCTGGGCCGCTTCCGCCATGGTCGAGAGGTGACTGACAGGGGGTGTTAAGAGTGACACTAACAAACCCTGTCGCACCACGAAAGGAGCAAGGTCACGCGCGAAATGTTTGCAAACAGAAGGAAAAGTGTGACCGGGAGAGAAGGAGGCGGCGGCGGAGGAGGAGTGCTCCGCCTGGGCGCATTAAAAAAAAAAAAAAAAAAAGAAACCTCCACTGGCTGTCACATCCCACGCCGGCACAAACCTGTGGAAACCGTTTTAAAGTCCGCTTCTAAACGCGCTTTAAAGCGGAATAAAGTTGTTAAAGTGGTAAGAAGCTGCTGGTTTGTTGCTGGTATCCAGTTTGTGAGGGCTGTTCCGTCGCGTCCCGTCCAGCCTGTTGACTCTGAGCGGAGCGGCATGTGAGGGGGACTTTACTGGAAGTCGCGTTTGTCAGCTGACTCCGCCCACATTTGATTGACAGTCGCGATCAACCAATGAATGACGTCGACAGTAAAATAAGGTCTTTGTTTTTGTCCTGACTGAGGACCTCGAATGCAATGTTTCTCAGTGATATAAGTTTTTACATTCCAAAAAAGATGCATGCATTAAATAATTAAGATAATTATGTCATAAGGCTATTAGAGATTTATTTTGTCGTACACGCCACGTGTGGTTCATGTGGTGGAACGAGATTATGTACACAGGGTCCCAGTTACATCCTACAATAAAATGTAAAATAAAAACCGCAATAAGGTCTCCTGATGCATGCTCAATAATCCAGGTAGAAAAATCTAAAAAAAGCTAAGTCTGGTCCTCTGGACATTCAAAAAAACA
>JARVLU010001196.1:32690289-32701524 GCA_031762415.1 Simpsonichthys santanae | reverse complement strand
ACTGGTTGATCCACTGTGAGAGGGTGCTATTTATAAGACTGAGCTGAATACAGCATCTCAGACTGAGGAAGTCTTTTCGGACGAAAGACGAAACGTTTCTACAATTTTTTTTTTTTGCGTTGTTTTGTTTTTTGAATGTCCAGAGGACCAGACTTAGCTTTTTTAGACAGTTTGTTCTTACTTTCTTTGTCCCCACCTGTTTGTTCTTCCTGTTTTCACCTCCTGTTTGTTCTTACTTCCTGTTTGTCACCACCTGTTTGTTCTTACTTCCTGTTTGTCACCACCTGTTTGTTCTTACTTCCTGTTTGTCACCACCAGTTTGTTCTTACTTTCTGTTTGTCACCACCTGTTTGTTCTTACTTCCTGTTTGTTACCACCGGTTTGTTCTTACGTACTGTTTGCCGCCACCTGTTTGTTACCACCAGTTTTTTCTTACTTCTTGTTTGTCACCACCTGTTTGTTCTTACTTCCTGTTTGTCTGTTTGTCACCACCTGTTTGTTTCCCCCAAAAATGGGTGGGGCTTTTTGAGGAAGCTGGAAGTGTTATGATGTTGTTTCTACAGAACACCAGAGCAGAACCATCATCTAAGTCGAATCCAGAATCTCTTGATTCCAGTTTGGGTTCTGAACAGAGTTTTGTTCTGTAGACTGGACTTAATTTATCCTCTGAATATTTTCAATAAATATATCTGTCTGAAGGGCTCTTGAACGTGGTTCTGTTTGGTTTGGTGAGAATCAAAACTGTCCTCTGTGTTTGTAGGCGGATTACGTCCTCCTCGCCGGCATCAGTGACTGTAACGAGCTCATCGATGGAGGCAAGAAAGGCGCCATTGACGACCTGGAGGAGGGCGAGCTCGAAACCTTCATCACCAAACTGGGCATCCGGGCCTACGCCGAGCAGCAGAATGTCCCCGACGGGCCGGACGATGGCACAGCTGGAGGCCAGGTCAAAGGTCAGCAGGCTGGAGGCCAGGTCAAAGGTCAGCAGGCTGGAGGCCAGGTCAAAGGTCAGCAGGCTGGAGGTCAGGTCAAAGCTCATCAGGCAGCAGCTGAGATGGAACCGAGCAGCTCTCAGAACAAAGATGGAAAACAGAAGAAGACAGAACCCAATCCGCTTTCATTCCAGATCAAGCCCAAGCAGAATCAAAACCGCTTTGAGTTCCAGCCCCGACATGTTCTGCTCATTAAACCTGGAGGGAAGTGGTTTGAGCTAGAGTATGCCTCCGAGGGCTCATCGGAACCACAGGATCCTGTTCTGGTGAACCCGTACCAAACTCTTGCTCAGCAGCTGCTGGAGTCCGAGGTGGAGCTATACAGAACAAAGAAGAACCTGCAGAAAGGAGCCAACTCGACCTGGATGAAGACGGTTGTGTCCTCGGGTGTGCTGGGTGACAGGATGGCGGCTCTGACAGTTCTGATCCAGGATGCTCCGGTCCACTCGTTGGACCATGTGGAGACTCTGGTGAGCATGGTGTCAAAGAAAGGTGGGCGGAGGACGGGTCTGATGGCGCTGGACACGCTGCGCGAGTTGCTGCTGTCCAACCTGCTGCCAGTGGACAGGAAGCTTCGCCCCTTTACCCAGCATCCCTTCCACCAACTGGAGGATCGGGTCAGTGGGAACCGGGCCTCCCGGGACCGCCGCCTCATCCTTTGGTACTTTGAGCATCGTCTGAAGCTCCTCGTGGCCCGGTTTGTAGCAGCACTGGATGCCACAGCCCGCGACACAGTGCCAGCTGTAAAGGCGAAGGCGCTCAGCACCGCTTACGAGCTTCTGAGCGGCCGACCTGAACAGGAGCGGGTCCTGCTGGTTCAGGTGGTCAACAAGTTGGGAGACCCCGCCTATAAGATGGCTGCCAAGGCATCACACCTGCTGGAAGCGCTGCTGCGGCGCCATCCCAACATGAAGGTGGCGGTCTGCGGAGAGGTAGAGCGCCTCGTGTTCCGACCCAACGTTGGCGCCAAGGCCCGGTACTATGCAGTCTGCTTCCTGAACCAGGTGGTTCTGAGCCACGATGAGTCTGAGCTTGCCTCCAGGCTCCTCTCACTTTACTTCTCTTTCTTCCGGACCTGCATCAGAACTGGCGCCGTGGAATCCAAAATGCTAAGTGCCCTGCTGTCTGGCGTGAACCGAGCCTACCCATATGCTAGTGCCGGAGACCAGAAGGTCAAGGATGAGCTGGACTCTCTGTTCCGGGTCGTCCATCTGACCCGGTTCAACACTGCAGTGCAGGCGCTGATGCTGCTGTTCCAGGTTCTGGACTCACAACAGAGCGTGTCGGATCGCTTCTACGTGGCCCTGTACAGGTAAGAGATATTGGAAAGCGAGCCTGCTAACTTATAAAAAAGTGCTCGGTAAAGCTAGAACTTTATTTTATTCATCTTTAATTGAGAATAAAAACAATCCCAGGTTCCTTTTCAGTACCATAGCTAACCTAATGAAAAATCCCATCTCTGATGACTTGTGTATCCCTATAACTATAAGCAGTGATGACTTCATTAGAGTCTTTATTAATAAAGTTGTTTCAATTTGGAACATTTTTCAAACCAACATTCCTACTATTGCTTCTGGTTCTGTGTCAGATGAAACAACTTAAAAATGTCACTAGAACCTGATTTATGTTTGGACTGTTTTTGTCCTGTTGAGCTCTGAATTGTCAAAAATAATAGCTTCATCCAAACCATCAACATGTCTGCCAGATCCCATTCCATCCAGGCTATTTAAAGACGTATTTCCCTTAATTAATAACCATGTCTTGAATCTGCTTAATTTGTCTCTAATGAATGGTTACATACCACAATGCTTTAAGGTTGTTGTAATTAAACCTTTACTTAAGAAACCTGATCTTGATTCAGGAATTCTGACCAATTATAGACCAGGCCTATATCTAATCTAACTTTGATCTAAAAAAAATTCTAGAGAAAATAGTTTAAAGAAATAATCTGTTTGAGGAGTTTCAGTCAGAGTTTAGAGCTCACCATAGCACAGAAACAGCACTGGTGAAAGTTACTAATGATATTCTCATGACCTCTGACAATGGACATGTGTCTACAGTGGTCCTGTTAAACCTCAGTGCTGCATTTGATACAGCTGATCATAATATTCTACTAGAGACATGAATATGATATTGGGATTACAGGAACGGCTCTAAATGGTTTAAATCATATTTATCTGATAGATTCCAATTTGTAAATTAATTTTCATCATACACCAAAGTTAGTCATGGAGTTCCTCAGGGTTCAGTGCCTGAACCAATACTCTTTACCTTACCGGTATATATGCTTCCATTAGGTAAAGTTATTAAACATCATGGGATAAATTTTCAGTAAGGATGGTGCCCTCTGTGATCACCCTGCATTTGTAGTGTCTCTCCCTGCTATTCTCCCAGATCCGTATCATCCGTGTGTTCTGTCCAGCTGTTTGTAATTATGTCTCATCTAGTCTGTGTATTTAAGTCTTGGTCTGTGTCTCAGTCATTGTTGGTCTATCGTCTGGTATCCTCCTGTGTTCCATGAGATTTCCATGACTTGTTGTTGTAAGTTTGTGCTGCCACGTCAGCCTGTTTATTTATTATTATTATTAAAGTATTTATTATCTTACATCCTGGCCTCCAAGTCCTGCCTGCACCATTGGGTTTTTTCCTGCTCTGTGCATGCCTGAGACCCTGACATTTTCATTGTTATGCTGATGATACACAGTTATATTTGTCCATGAAACCCAATGAAGCCAATCAGTTACGTAGACTACAAGCATGTCTTGAAGACATAAAAATATGGATGACCCTTAATTTACTGCTTTTAAACTCAGACAAGTCAGGCGTTTAGGTTTATGGGTCTGAGTATCAGCTAGAACATCAAAGGCTAGCTAGAAGATAAAAGTAGCAAACGGTTAACTTAAAAATTAAAGCTAGCAAAAGGCAAGCTTGAAGTTAAAAGTTGAATTATAGCTAAAAGTTGCAAAAAGCCTGCACTTGCTTAAAAGTAGCGCAGAGACATATAAATACTGAAAGCAACATAAGACTAAAATAGTACAATGCTGGTTCTGTTTTGCTTTTATTTTAGTTTCACTATCCAAAATTCAGACCTTAACATTTGGTGAGCTCCGAAAACATTCTAAACTCTCTATGCTTTGAACGTTTTTCAGACAGATGCAAAAATTGGCTCCTGAAGTTCAGTTTGGACTTTTATCATCAGAAATTCAATTAAAGTAAATGGATTTCTGACTCTGACAACTTTAATCAAAAAGTAAACCCCACATTTACTAAACTGACCAAATAAGACCCCTAATTCTGTACAATTATTGTGCGTCAAACGTTTTCTGTTTACTATGCTACAACAAGAAGGTCACACATTCTCCCTCAGAGATTAATTAAATTATTACAAACAAAGGGGATATGGGACTTTAGCACAGCCTCGCCTGACAGAGTGGATGTTTTCGGTAAACTTCAATAAAGTCCCATCCCACCGGATCGTATTGCTGTTTAATCAGCTGTCAACAAACTGACTGCAAGAGCTTTCTGTTTGGGCATTCATGCAAATGGAACAAATGTGCCTTTAAACAGTCACGACAGATATTTCTTGATCCTTCTAACACATTCTCTCTCGGCAGATAAAAAGTCAGGGAGCCTGGGATGTTTCGGGTGGCTGCTGGTGATCATATCCCTCCTCATCGTTATAGCAACATTCCCACTCACACTGTTTGTGTGTGTCAAGGTAGAAAACCTTATTGTGGTAAACGCTTGATCACTGACGTGTCTGCATAACACGGGTTAACGTTTTTCCTGGAAACTGCTGTTTTTCCGCATGGATTGCTGTTTCTGTTGCGCAGATTGTGAAGGAGTATGAGCGAGCAGTCATTTTCAGACTCGGTCGGATCACTGACAGGAAACCTAAAGGACCAGGTTGGTGGTTTTCCATGAATGAGTGAACCCTTGTGGCCTTTTTGTCACTCAGATTCTCTGTTTTAACGGAGGATCAAATTTGGAATGTATCTCTTTTCAGGTCTTTTCTTTGTTTTGCCGTGCACTGATACCTTTGTGAAAGTTGATCTGAGGACTGTGTCGTTTGACATCCCTCCACAAGAGGTGAATTTTTTTCAATACATTTTCTCTCTTGTAGCAAATATGCCCTATCTGTACCTTCTGTTTCTTATTAAAGCACCCATCTTCTTTGATGATCATAGGAGTAACAACTTTGTGATCACCCACTGCCAAAATCAACACTGTTTGTTTCAGTGTGTGTATGTAGGGTTAGCAAAATACCCCTTGAACCAATGAAGAGATTTTAATGCAACTATCAAGTAAAACCAATTCAAAATGACTAATCAACCTTAACTCTGCTAATTTTACAGGTATTAAGCTAGTTTTGTTGCGGTAGAAGCTGAGAGTCATTCTCAACACATACTCAGAGCATCAATACATCTCAGCATAAGATCACCTTACTTTGGCATAAAATGCATGAGCATAAATTAGGTTTTTAACCCTATGAATTACTTCCTTTCCCAGATCCTAACCAAAGACTCGGTGACGGTGTCTGTGGATGGAGTGGTGTATTTCCGTATTCACTGCCCCATCTCATCAGTGGCCAACGTGTCCAACGCACACTCATCCACACGGCTGCTTGCCCAAACCACTCTGAGGAATGTCCTTGGCACCAAAAATCTTTCAGAGCTTCTGTCTGACAGAGAGGGCATTTCAATCAGCATGCAGGTCAGAATAAATCACAGAGACTTTAAAGGGACGGTTCAGATCCATTGGCAACAGATTTCTAGTTTAGCTCAACTAATTCATTCTAATGTTTATTCACATCGATGGGTTCATTTTAAGGTGTGACGTCCACACTAGCAATGTTTACATGGACATAAGTAATTGGATTAAATGGCCATTCAGAATAAAAACACATCGTGTAAACGCCCCATTCGGATTATTCTGAGCTGATTCAGTTCGATCTGAATTAATATGTAATCAGAATGAGACGGGTTATGCCGATTCATAATGCAAATGGTGCAACACTTAATCTGATCATTTTATTCCGATTGTGGAAAACGGACCTGACTGTGCATGTGCGACCTGTCAACCTCACGTATTTCCACCGGGCTAGATGCTAATATGCCGGAGAAGCAAAACTGGTCAGTGAGCGATACAACATTTCTACTAGAAATTTGAAAGCGCTCAGAATTATCGAACGCCTTGATGGTCGACCACCGTCACTAAAACCTGGTGCGGGTCCATTTTGGGTGCTCAGGTTTGTTGTTCATTACGGAAGCAGAACTTCTTCTTCAGTATTTTTTTAAGGAAAGTTTACCACTCTGAACATGTCACTTCTATTCTGAATAAAAGTCAGCTGCATGTAAATGCTCAACATGATCAGATTGTGCCCATGTAAACGATACATTTGGATTATTTAACCCGAATACATTTCAATCCAATCAAATAATTGTGCGCATATTATATCTACTGATAGCTAAATGAAAGTTTAACCTAAAACCCAACAAGGTTAATTCAGGTCCCCTGGACGTATTCTTCTTTATTGAAAGAAGATTCTTTGAAGATTGATAAGACTGATTCTTGATTATCAAAGAAGAATCCACCCAGAGGACCTGAATCAGCCTGGTTGGATTTATTTACCTGGATTATTGAGCATGCATCAGGACATTTAACCTAAAACCCTTTGGAGATCAGTGAATTGGCCTCACAGCTGATGAAGATGGTCCTGAAATCTTCAACGTTGTGAGTCTGAACCACAAAATGTACAATCCCAGTTTCAAAACAGTGTAAATAAAAAACAGACTGCAATGGATTGTAAATCTCATAAAAACCACATTCTGTCCACAATGGAACATTGTAAACACATGAAATGCATTTAATGAGAAATGCAACATTATTTAAGGTAATTTTGAATTTGATTGTGGCCACACATCTTTAAATAGTTGGGACTTGTCCATGTTTTCCAATGTGAAGCCTCCTTTCGTCTTTTAACAGCAGATAATGACTTGAGACCCGCTGCAGGTTTTGAAAGCCAGTATTGTGCCATGGTTATACAATTTTTCCAGTTTTTCCACAGACTGGTGAACCTCTTCCCATCTTTACTTCAGAGATTTAGCCCCTCTAAAATATCTTTAAACCCGGTCCTCCTACTGACCTGTTGCCAGTTAAACTACAGTAAATAGTTGCAAAATGCTTCGTATTAGTTAATATAGTATTTTGTTGCCCCTTGTCTCAGCTTTCTTATGTATTGCTACCATAAAGTTAAAATGCATTCCCTAAAAAAAAGCTGTTTTTTTTTTTGTTTCAGTGACATATTTATTATATTAAATTTTTAATTAAACATGGGTTTATGAGTGTTGCAAATCATTTCAGTCTGTTTTTGACTTATTAACATCAGTTTTTTCTCACGCATAATTAGATTTGATAAATTAGATAAAACTTTACTAATCCCTTGGGAAGCTTCCTTCAGGGAAATTAAAAATTGGGGTTGTATTTATTAGAAAATGAGGATAATGATCTAAGTGTGGTGTAAACGCTCCACAGACTCGAAGATTCGAGTGATAGCAATTATTAACATTTATTATAGTAGTTGTCAAAATGGGTTCATACAACCAGACCGTTTCTTTGTCGTTTTGCAGGAAGCCCTGGATGACGCCACTGACCCTTGGGGCATCAAGGTGGAGCGTGTGGAGATAAAAGATGTGAAGTTGCCTCAGCAGCTGCAGAGGGCCATGGCGGCAGAGGCAGAGGCCAGCCGGGAGGCCAGGGCCAAGGTGAGCGCAGGACGGGAAGATTCCACGACACAAAGAAAGAACGTTTTTACTCGTGACTGTCTCTGCTTCAGATTATTGCTGCAGAGGGTGAGATGAAGGCCTCCAGAGCGCTGAAAGAAGCATCTCTGGTGATCGCTGAGGCGCCCTCTGCTCTCCAGCTGCGATATCTGCAGACCCTCAACACCATCGCTGCAGAGAAGAACTCCACCATCATCTTCCCGCTGCCTTTAGATATGATACAGTGTTTCATGCAGAGGAAGTGATGAACCGAAGCGCCCGTGAGGTCTGAGCTGCTGCAGCTTTACTGCCCAGCGTGAGTTTGCTATGTTTTTTTTGTTTGTTTTTGACGGGGAGGGAATCTTGTCATTTTTAAATGCACCAAATCTTGTTTTCATGTACTTATTGTGTACACTTATTTAATACATAAATACAAAGTGCAACATATACAGTACAGCCATAACCTCTCATTATTGACCACAATATTGCAACCAGCTAAGTTACAGTTTCAGCTCTGGAGGAGCGCAAATAAATAAATAAATAAATAATAATAATTAAAAGAAAAATTTATACAAGACGTGAAACCAAAATAAGTTACAACAAACACATGAAGGGCATCCTTTCATGATCTGGAACAGGAATTTCATAAAACAAAAACTTACAATCTTGTTAATTTGGTGTTTTGTGAACAATCAACATCCTCGTGATGCACCGAGCTTGTCTTGTGTGATTAAAAACTGTAAACGAAAGCTCTTATTCTGACGTTCATTCAAGATGGTGTCCACAGGACACAGAGGCGATCAGTGCAATCAGAGAACCTGAAGGAGAGGAGCCTCCTCTCAGAACCGAACTGCTCACGCAAACAGAAACGGACGATTCAAAGCAGCTACAACCAAAGTCCTGCATGAGAAATGAAATACTGCTATGCTTATTACTATTATTGATTATTATGTAATGCTGTTTCAATGTACAGTGTTTATGCTCAAGTAGTTCTACAGCACTGCATACAGAAGATATTTTACTCTACACCCGGAGAACCTTTGAGATGATAGCTACTGTATGAAAACAATAAATATGCTAAACACAAAATGAAACTTATGGCAGTTGCTTCCCTTTAATGACTCCTATTCCCTCCTAAATCCTGAGATTATTCCAAACAATGAGAAATGAGGTAACATTGCAATAGATGTATATATATATTTTTTGCCTAGTTGATGAAAACAATAAATGTGGCAAAAGGTGAACATGATCTGCAGAAATGAGGACACTTTTATGATTGTTTAATTCTCTGTGGTGAGAATACAGTACTGTATATTAAAATGTTAGTTTAACGACTAAACAGGTGTTTATTATCATGTCATCTTGTGGCATATTAACACTTAATTAAACTTTATAAGCATCTATTATTCCCATTTGAATGACACAATTCTTCAATAAATAGAAAATGATAACATTTGCTTGAATTAACTGGTTATATTCTACAAATCGGTTGTTGCTGGATACATAAGTAGCCTAATTATCACTTCAGAATAAGGACCATGTCCTGAGTTAGAACTAATTTATGACCCTTAATAACCCTTATAGTTGTATTTTGTTTTAAAAATAGGCCATTTTTTAGCTGTTGAGGTTAGTTTTCCTACCTTTTAAGGCAGATTATGTACACTACTAATTTGCATGATAATCAGCAATAAGTTAATGAGTTTTTGTTTTCCCTATACTGACGTGTAACCAAAAACTCATGTACAGTTTCAGCGAGCTGCAAGGACTGTTGTAGGTGTAAAAACGTGAGAAAATCCATGTAAAGTTTCCTGTGTACACAGCATTTATAGCAGATTCTGTTGCAAAAACCTCTAAACGTCTAACTGATACAGCACTTGCTGAGGAGCAGAGTTTATCGAGGTTCTCTTTGGTGGTTTCGTTTCATCTGACTTTCCTAAGCTGAGGGTAAGAGGCACCGACTCTGTGAGATGACAGCTGTTTCTGAATTTCCTCTTAATAAATGTTCATGGTCATGAAACATGAGAACAAACTTGTGTTGCTTCTTTATCCTTCCACTCATTATCATCGCTTTTTAACTTAAAGTTCATTGTAAGTGGAAGACGAGCCATGCTTCAAAGATAGCAAAAACATGTACAGATTTTACAAAGTAACGTCGACATTGTCATCATTCCGTTGCTAGTTAAGTGGGTTTATGACTTATTCGTCTAATCACACATTTTAGGTCAACACTTTTAAGTTTAAGAATAAAGTATGACTATTTAGAATGACATAGAATGACTATACACACAAACTATTTTTCTACGTAAACCTGTTCAAGTGTTTAACACAAATACCTTGTCAGCAACGACAGCAACGCAATGCATTTAGGGATGCAGATGCTTAAACTGAGCATCAGAACAGGTACTAAAGTGACTTTAGACATGGTATAATTGTAGACGTACAAGGATTTTCACACACAAACTTCTGTAGGGTTTACAGAAAAAGGTCTGACAAAGAGATAAATCCAGTGAGTGGCATTTGGATGGATGACCTTGTTAAAACTGTAAATGGTCCACACATATATAACACACTTTTAACCTCTCCAAGGTTCTGCAAAGTGCCTCATGTTTGTTCTAATTCACCCATTAAGTCATATTTGCAATTAAAACACTTTTTGCTGATTAATGTTTATTTCATAGTCAAATCCCATTGAAATAAACTATTTAGCTGGGCATGATGGCAGCCTAACATGCATGTTTTTGGACTGTGGGAAACTGGAGCAAACCCATGCAAACAGGAGAACATGCAAACTCCACCAAATACCCCAGGTCCAAACTGGGGATTGAACCCAAGACCTTGCTATGAAACAAAAGAATTAACCACTAAGCTGTCATGCTGCCTTGTTCCCATGCACTGGACTTCCAAGGACACTTTAACATACTGCATGAGCTGGAGACGGAACCAACAAACCTCCAGTTGCAAGACAGCCTGCTTATTCAACCAAAGCTCACCCAGTGATGTCAGAGGTCAAACTGGTTCAAGATGACAGAAAGGCAGCAGTAGCTCAATCAACGACTCATTACAACCCAGATTAACAGAAAAGAGCCTGACTGATTTGGAAATTTTGGCTATCGCCAGAACCGATATCAGACGAGCGAAGCTAATGCTGATAACTGATATAATGACTGGACATTTTTTAGCTTTGTCCACCCCCAAGAATCTTAATAAACAGCTACGTTTAAACCTGTTTTAACATTTGAAGTCTTGAAACAGTCACATATTCTATCCTCCACTATTCAACATAAAGTTATCAAGAGTGTTTCATAACTATAAATTAAACAAAGAAACACCCTTCCCTGTTGTTTAAATAGTGAGTCACGTAGGGTGAGGGCCTAATTAGTTTTGACAGCTGTAGCGTTTTCTTTGCAGAGAAGTAAATATTTCAAACAATGCATTTCATTGAGGATGACAAAGATAATGTCACTAACACTGATATATACTAT
>JARVLU010001196.1:32557182-32570676 GCA_031762415.1 Simpsonichthys santanae | reverse complement strand
GCTAATGGCCTACTGGGATGCTAGTGACGCCGTCCTCCTCCGTACAGTACTGTATTCCACCGCCGCTGCACCGCATACTGTATTCTTCCGCTGCTGCGCCGCAGCGTTACGACGTTTAACGTTGTAAAACCGACATAAAACTGACATAAAAACCGACGTAACCACGTAACGTGAATAAGGGAGATGTGTCGTAACGTCGTAAGACGAGACCGTCGTAACCCGAGACCGTCGTAACCCGAGGACTACCTGTAATGAGGACATAACACGAGTGAAACAATAACTCGATATTAAGCCGAGCTTTTCTGTGCAATACTGTAGCAACGGTACTAAAATTAGACACACCTCCTCCTGCACAAAAACTGGTCCATCTGTGGTCCTATATTAAGATAGACTATTGTAATTCTTTATTAAAAAACATTTTCTGGAAATCGCCAAAACATTTTCAATTGATCTAAATTGCTGCTGGAGTTCTAATAAGAGATGGCATTTCTCCAGTTTGGCTCCTGATACATTTTAGAACAGAATGTAAATCTTACTTCAACAGAAAAGGCTCTCAGCTAGAGCCAGCCGATATATTGGTGGGCCCGATATTTTAAGCCGATATAGACGTTTGGGAAACTATTATTATTGGCAATAAATGTCCCATTATGCGCAGATATAATCACTTCTAATTTTCACCCAAAAACTGCTAAAACGAGCCATAATTGAACAAGGAATCCAACAGAGGGCACATGAAGACTGCTTTCAAGTCATTGCTTTAAGTTTCACTTTTGAAGTTCAGCACAGCAGAAGCAGGGAGCAACACTGTGCGTAGTGTATTTTGCTGCACAGAGCATGGTAAGTTAATTTTAACTTATCTGTAAAATAAAATAAAATTATTTTCAATCCTTCAACCCACTTGTCATTGAATACGTGCCTCTCAAGTTAGCAAGCTAACGTTAGTGTTCAGTTGCATCGCCTTCACTACATTAGCCTCGTTGTCAGTAGTTAAAGCAACTAGTCCTGTCAGACTGATCTTCCAGTTTTGAGGACATCCAGTGTTAATTCAATTCAGTTCATAACAGTAACATTATCTTTGTCGTCCTCAGTGAAATGCACTATTTGTCTGAAATCTTAACTTCTCTTAAAAAAAAAAAAATAAATAAACACTGCTGCAGTCAATACTATTCAGGTCTTCACCACATGTGACTGACTTGATAATTTTATGGTGAATAGTGGACGATAGAAAATGTGAACACACGTTAGGAAGACTGTTTTTATGACCAGCGCACCACTTGTAAACCTACTGTGGGACTACGTGTAGGATGGATCTGATTTGCTTAGATTCATGGTTGCTAACAACCACGATAAATAAACAAGCCCCACTCCACTCGCTTATTACTTGGATTATTGGTGGGGGGTGGACAAAGCTAAAAGATTTTCAGCCATTATATTGGTTCTTGGCACAAACCCTCCAAATATCAGTACTGGCGATAGTCAATATTTCCATATCAGTCGGGCTCTCAACAACCTAACTCTCAAACTGAATTAAATGAACACCTCGACATGAAGGTGCACAAATGACCGTCACAGAAACAAACTCGAAGACCTCCACACATAACAAACTAAAGAAACCAGCCAAGCTTCAGGGTGGAGCTAACCTTTCAGGGCTGCCAATCAGAACAAAGATCTGTCTAACAGCTGCTCTCAACAACACATTATTAACTGTGAATTAATGTAGACAAGTGAAAGGTCCTTATTATATGCGTACACTTGATTCACTTCAGTTCGGTGCGATAGCCCCTATAAACACCTGATTCTAATTTCTGGGCTGCTCCTCAAGCGTCTGTACGTTTGTCTTTCTCCGCTCCTAATTTGCATGTTTAGTTGTGACGTTGACCACGATCTGCACCATTTTATAGATAAAACACTGTGTCTGGGATAAAAAGAAGTAAAACATAAGCTTAACCCGAAATGCTAAAGATGTTAACTGTTGATTAATACACATTTTATTATTAATTCACATGCTTTAAATTAAGAAAACCAACGCTAATTCAGTTACCACATTTCATGCATTTGGATGCATCAAATCGTTTTGGCTGCTTCTACATTGCTGAGGTGTTTATGAACAAAACCAATGTAAAGATGCTATCTTTGTGATTTATATGGTCCCCCCCTCCCCCCAAACACATCCCAGCCTTTTACACACAAAAGAACAAATTCACACATAACACGGCCACTGTGGAGTCCTACGGATTCTATTTCAAACACACAATTTGCTGGTATAATTTACATAAATGCTATAATTAGATCACGTATTGAAGGTATGTTGCAGGGCTGTCAATCGCTGAATGATTCCACATTAAAAGCACAGCGGCAGCTAAGAAAAACAGCCTCCAGTGTGCAGCAGGTCAGCACTAGTGGCAGACTTATTTGTCTTTCTTGCCTGTAGCATCCTCTGGGAACAAGATTCTCCATCATTTCTCAAAAGGCTCCAATTTTTTTCCCAGCCTTACTGTCCCATTTACTTCTACAGGGCGTGGATTTCCCCAGTAAGTCAGACTGCACTTAAAAACTGACAAACTCAGAAAATCTCACAGGCAGATGGATAATAATGCTTTGCAATCTGTCTCCCATTCTGCCTGTCTGCAGGTCAGCATGTTAACACAGGAAGGTGGAGTAGCTTTAATCTGAGAACTGATTCCCAGGGATAAATGGGACGGTTCATTTGAATCAATTACAACCTCTCGCTTCTAATCCCCATCAATTTAGCTACACTTCCAGTTTGTATTATCTTATCACTTGACTGTAAAACTCTGATGAGAGAAAAACGGTAGATTCTCTCAAATGCAAGTGAAGACAGAAGCTCAAGAAAGAGTCGTTACTGTTCAGCCTGACAGCAGCCAGAAAAACAAGGCGTTTTGGAAACAAGATCTATTTATGGGGCTTTTATTCCTCAAGAAAGTCTGAACAGATGTGTGGAGGCCAGAAATTATGTTCATCCTTGGAGAAATGATCTATAATGAGCTAATTACTCTTTTTAAAAACATGGAAAACATACGAGAATAAATCAAATAACGTGTGTTTGAAAATACTGGCATAATAGATTTTCAAGTAAATTTCGTCTTGAGTTGTAGCCCAAAGCTTTGGTAAAGTAAGTGTGTGATGTTCTTACAGGTGGGGCTGCCAGCCAGCCGTACTTGTCCTCCGTGCGGTTCATGTCCCGGTCAAAAGCGTAGAGCTGACTGTAGCGGAGGTGATCCGTGTCCACCAGGTTAAACTGCCGCCGGGCGTAGTGGTAACTCTGATTGTTACCTTCTCTGGGGAAATCCAGCCACTCAGGATGGCCAAACTCATTTCCTGCAACACAGAGAGTGTTATTAAAGAACATACATAATGAAGGGAAAGGCACACTGTCTTTGAATTAGCATACTCCATCATGTCGTGCTTTATGAGGTTCTTTTTCCTCTGAGGTTTTGTGAAAATTTTAACAAGACAAAAAAAAGAGAAGGAAATCAAACACGCAAAAGTCACCGGCAGTCTTCAACCTTTTTATCACTCCAGAGGATTGTGGAGCGAATAATAAAACAGCTGCGGTGTTTCATCAGAACTGTGACGAGCTTCTTCTGACTTGAGATCCTTTCATTTTATGAATAAAAGCTACAAATAAAATCAAGCATAAAATCAATGAGGAATTAACAGATCAAGACCCATTTATATACACTGCAATCATTGATGTACATATATATATTTTTTAATTTGGCAAACTTCAGATGAGCATGATTCATTAGATTGTACCGAAAACTACCATTTAAGGGAAACTACCGTATTTTCCTCTGTACACGTGGCATCGTCGTATAAGTCGCATCGGTCCAAACATGTCTAATAAAGTGGGGAAAAAACATAAATAAGTCGGTTCGCCATATAAGTCACATCTATTATGCGTCACCGCTGACCACCCGGAAACGTGGGCCAGTGTTGTGCCAAAAATGGATTGGCTGCCATTTCGGGAGTGTGCATGGGAGGACTTTAACAAGAATTTAACAAGATTAACACTTAAAAACAATTATTTGTTTGCTCGACATTATGGTAAAGGTGTGTCTCAGTTGAATTTGTCCTTAATAAATGCACTTTAACGGTCAAATCAGCTGCATTTTGCCTGTGCGGCGCAGCGAAATGCAGCTGATTTGACGTTTGCTACAGGAGTTCTGGAGCGAGATGAAAGTGGCTTCTATGGCAAGTCAAGTGTCTCATTAATAGCCACTTTTACCTATTAATGAGACACTTGGCTTGCCATAATGCCCGAGGGCCCTCTAGCATCTGTAAATGGTAATGCTTGATATTTTTCATGTCAGAATAAATGAAATAGTCAGATCTCAGCCAAAAATTGGTTTATAAATATGGGGAAAAACAAAACATATATTTGTCGCTGCAGTGTATAAGTCGCAGGAGTTGCAAATTTATGCAAAAAGTTGCGACTTATATGGCGAAAAATATGGTAAATAAGGTTATTAGAAATAATCTTACTAACGTGCTTTTGCTTATAGCTTTATGTGTACATTTATTACAATTAAACTACTTCCACATGCTTTAATGCTCTTTTAACAATAATGGATCAAAATGTTAAGCTCTATTTGGAACAATGTGCTGGAACTTTTAGTATTTTTTTTTTAATAATTATTTAACTTTCTTTACAAAAGTTTTCCTCAGAAAAAAAAAAACAATTGAGATCTCTGACATTCATTTAAAAACATTGCTCCCTTTGAAATGTACTTTAGCATATGCACTGTGTTTGGTCTTCTTTTGCTAACTTTTAGCTTAAAGGTTTGCTTTATTTATCTTTAAGCATCTGTTTTTCTATTTTTAGCTTTTAAATATCACTTTTAGTTTTTTGCTGATTGTTGCTTTTAGCTACTGTCTGGCTGCTTGTATCTTCTGTTCTGCTTGTCTAATGCAAATCTGTTTTCAGCTATGATTTTGCAAATTTTAGCCTTAAGCTACTGTTTTTTATTTTCTATTTTGTTCTTTAAACTTAAAAATAAGATAAAAATTAATCCTACAAAATATTTCAGCAAAGTCATTTAGCACGCTGTGTTCACACTGGATTTTTGCCAAAAATTCAGTTTCTCTAGTTTTACATTTTTCTCTTCCCAAACTTGTTAGATAATTTCTAAAAAAGTAAAATAAAATAAAATCTGTTAATTAAAGACAAAAAGCAGCTACTAACATGACTGAATGTTTCCGGAATATCAATATTTCACAGAGCTATATGCATTCAGCAGAAGTTTAGGAAACAACAGCCTTGCGAGGAGATGAGATAATGAATCCGTCAACAAATGTCATGACAACATCATAAAACAATAGCCGGCATAATTGAATTCCCAGCGGAGAAGCAAACAGACAATAGATGTAGGAAGATGCAACCCCAGTAAATAAAAAATTAAAAATCGAGGAAAAAAAAAAAAGAGCAACTGGATGAAGTGGAACTGACGGCGACTGACAGCAAATTCTAATGAAAATTATTATGGAGGTGTTAAAGAAAGTGGCAAACAATAAGAATTGGACTGCCAACAGAACGAGATCACTGCAGCCTCCCCTCAAAATTAGGACAGCAGAAAAACAAAGATGAGACAGACATGAGGAGGAAGAGAGAGAATAGGGAAGAAGGAAGACAGAGATCCTCTTCTTGTGACATCTGCGTGAATAAGAAACCTCCCACACAACACGAAACATGGAGAATTACACCTCAACGGCTGAAGTTAAAAAGCCGACTTTCTCAGAATCCTGAGCAGCACGTGCATGATATCGGTTTTCATTTTTCCTACTAATGTATTTACCATAAAAGGCCTGCAACCACAAAACACAAAAACATTTACCGCTTTTAGCTGGTATACTTATTTAATTTAAAAAATAAAATAAAAAACATTAAAAGCTAAACAAGGTGGCTTCATAAAACCTTTTTTTCCTTCTTTCAGTTGCTCCCTTCTTCAGGGATCGACACAGTGAACCAACTTGTTCAAAGACTTGGCAATCTTCTTTACACTGGATGCTCTTCCTGACACAACCATAGATCACTGAGCTACCACACCACAGCCCTCTGTGTGGAGCAGAGAGCTGCTATCTAGGGTGCCTGGCGGAGCAGATGGTGGGGGTTAAGGGCCTTGCTCAAGGGCCCAGAGTGGGACAAATGAGGGTGGAGGCAGTTGTGGGCATTTCACCTTTTCCACCCACATTTTGATGCTATCTGTCCGGAGAGTCGAACCGGTGACCTTCTGATCACAGGCTCTCCTTCTTTAACCTCTGCTCCCCCACTTATACTGGGCTTTGTAAAACCTATATGTAACAAATTTTATAAAATAGTTATGTTATGAAACGAAGAAGAGGACCAAAACACTTTAGAGTTGTTTTGTTCAAGAACTTCTGTGAACTCTTATCAGAGCTGGACTGGCTGAGATACACCAACATCTCATCAGGATTATGGATACTCATACCAGCTGAGAGACACCAACATCTCATCAGGACTATGGATACTCATACCAGCTGAGAGACATCAACATTTTATCAGGACTATGGATACTCATACCAGCTGAGAGACACCAACATCTTATCAGGATTATGGATACTCATACCAGCTGAGAGACACCAACATCTCATCAGGACTATGGATACTCATACCAGCTAAGAGACACTGTAACATCTTACATACCAGCTGAGAGACACCAACATCTTATCAGGATTATGGATACTCATACCAGCTAAGAGACACTGTAACATATTACATACCAGCTGAGAGACACCAACATCTTATCAGGACTATGGATACTCATACCAGTTAAGAGACACCAACATCTTATCAGGACTATGGATACTCATACCAGCTAAGAGACACTGTAACATCTTACATACCAGCTAAGAGACACCAACATCTTATCAGGATTATGGATACTCATACCAGCTGAGAGACACCAACATCTTATCAGGACTAAGGATACTCATACCAGCTAAGAGACACTGTAACATCTTATCAGGATTATGGATACTCATACCAGCTGAGAGACACCAACATCTTATCAGCACTATGGATATTCGTACCAGCTGAGAGACACATGGATATTCGTACCAGCTGAGAGACACTGTAACATCTTATCAGCAGAGAAAGATGTTGGGACACCAAGTTCTTTCTCTGTTCTTAATTTTCTTTTAGGAAGACAATGGTGATAGGTGTGTCCATGAAATATCAAACCAACTAGAAAAGCACTGTTGGGGGAAAAACAAAAAAACTGTGTCGTACCGCTAACAGGTGCTGGCATTACAAAAACATGACAGCTCTGATGGTTGCTTAATGTCTTCAAATTCACCCATTTTAACTAGAATATTTAAAAAATCACTGCCCCATCACATCACATTCGTGGAGTGGTGGCACAAATGTTAGAGAAGGTGAGCCTGTGATCAGAAGGTCGCCAGTTCAACTTCCCGAACCGACAACATCAAAATGTGGATGGAAAAGGTGAAACACCTACGCCTGTCTCCACCATCATTTGCCCCACTCTTGGCCCTTGAGCAAGGCCCTTAACCCCATCATATGTGCCCCCGGGCGCCCTAGATAGCAGCTCTCTGCTCCACACAGAGGGCTGTGGTAGCTCAGTGGTCTATGGTTGTGTCAGGAAGGGCATCCGACATAAAAACATTTGCCAAGTCTTTGTGTGAGTTAGTTCACTGTGGCACTGAGGAAGGGAGCAGCCGAAAGAAAAACAAACAAATCAATGATACAGTCTTGGTAAACAGCTGAGCAATTACTGGTAATAATTCAGATTCCCTACTAGCGCTGTACTTTTCAGAGACATGATGGATAAGAATCAGATACTCATCCACAAACACTCCCTCAGTCAATTTGAAATTACAAATAACCAGACATGTATGTGTTTTAACTGAGGGGAAGTCATACAGGCAAGAACATGCAAACTCTCAAAGAGCCAGCAAAACTGTGGTTTCAGCCAGATGTTCTTGCAGTGACATAGTGCTGACAATGTTACTACCAACTCATAGCTAACTAAACCCGCTGTCAATTCTGAGGTTTTAGTCATGAGGTGGTGAATTCAGCCTCACAAGACCAACTTAAAGGTTTGCTGGTCAGCTACATCAAGAAAATAAAAACCCATTGACAGGTAAATGGACTAGCACAGCTTGTCTTAGTAAATTGCAAATTTTCTGCTGGGAAAACCTCCATTCTGGCATCCACACAAATGTTACTTTGACATTTGTCACCTGCCTCGACATTTCTGCAGACCGGTCACACCTCCCACACAGCAACCCCACTTTGCTACAACTGCAGCCTCCCTCAACAGATCATCACTGAGTTCAACAAAACCCTTTCAGGAATGCTGAGAGGACGTGGCAAAGTCTTAGATATTCACATGAACTTCAGACTCCCCAAGTTTCATTCTGATAGGATTTGATCAGAATCCAGTAAGTCCAACATAATGGTCATAGACCAAAAACTTCTCAAGGTCAGAAATATTTGTCATCGCCCCTGTACTTGGTTCAAGACATCATCATCATCAGATGTTCTTTGTGTCCCATTTATCATTCTTGTTTTTATAGCACAAAGAAAATCTACATATTTTTTAATGAACAGTAATAATAGTTTGTCCAATCAGAGTGCAATCATTCATCTAAAGGAAAAAAATGGTGAAAATGTACAAGTGTAAAACTTGGAACTGTACACTATGGCAACCTCCATGAGAATTAAGAGGTTAATCAGTCGGATACGGCTAATTAAATTCACTTGATTAACTGATCATTAGAACATGTGAGCACCTCTAAAAAGAGAAAGTTTGCCCCTTTTGTTCATTTGAAGATTTAAACACAGATGATAATATTTTACAAGCATTTTCTTTTAATTGTCCTTCAATGTGGGGAAACGTTTTCAACCAATAATAGGTCCATCATGCCAGTTGATTTAGTGGTTTGACAAACAAAAATATTTAAGATAGATACACAGCATCTTGGTTTTGTTGCTGCATTTGTTAAGCTTTAGCAAGTGAGAATAAAACTTATTAGAAATAGACTTTGCCAAATGGCACATTAAAAACTTTGTAGAGAAATGCTTCTTGGCAGCCCACCCTAGTCAAGATGAGTTTTCTTCAACAGCGGCTTTCTCTTTGACACTCGCCCATAAAGCCCATATTGGTGGAGAACTTGGGCAACAGTTGTTGTATGCTCAGTCTCTCCCATCTCAGCTGCTGGAGCCTGTAACTGCTTCAGAGTGTTCGCTTTCACTATTCTCATTCCTGCACGGACACTCAGTTTGTGAGGACAGTCTGCTCTTGGTAGATTTACACATGTTCCATATTCCTTTCATTTCTTAATAATGGATTTAACAGAACTCCTGGGAGGCCCAAGGCCTTGGAAATCATCTTGTATCCTTCTCCTGACTTTTACTTTTCATTAATCCGTTCTCTGAGTCGAATTAGGAAAGTTACTTTAAAGGTGAATACGTATAACAGCCACTTCTTTTACATTACATTATTTTATTTTATTGGTATACCTCTGTAGAAATGTCATTGCACTTTGACATTATAAAGTGTTTTTTTATGTTTGTAAAGAAGGCCATTTTATATTGATCATGATTGATATATAATAACAAAAAAGTATAAAACATCTAAAGGGGTGTATATTTCACTGTAATTAATAACTGTAAGTGATGCCATGCACTGATTAATCTTAGCCACCTCTGGTACATTCATTTGGAACAACAATAAGTTGTATGGAAATGGCTTCAGTGCAGATAAAGCCATGACAGGAAAGCCCAAGGTAGTGAAGGGAAATTGTTGCAGGCCAGTGGTAACGGCCATATCTGTGCTCTGCACGGTATATCAGGAGGTCAGACTACGACTGCTGCATTTCGGCCAGCCCAAGCACAAACCCTGTCTGACTGATTTATCTCACAAATTTGAATCAGCTGGATTTTACTGCAGTCTGCAGAGTCTTTTCTTAAATATATGTCTGGTAACTACTGGCCAAGTCTACAAAATGTTTTGTATGAATTAAAAAAAAAGTTATAGAAAACTTTATCCTGTTTATATCGCCAGCCCACTTGACAACCTTCCCTCAAGAAAAGGAACAGTTTTTTTTTGTTGTATTGAATAAAACCAGACAAAGTAAGCATTGTATTCAATGGATTCAGGCAGCTCTTACATCTACCATGAAAAGACGAGTGGCATAGTAGAATATTCTCAAACACTGTGCTAGACACTCCTCTCTTTAAGTTCTACCTAAAGAATGAAACCCATTAATACCTCAGGGAACTTTCTAGAAAGAAAAAAAAATACACTCAGATGAGGTGTTTCATACATATTTTATTATTTTAGTGCATCTACCATCAGGCTGGCTTGTAAACATCTGCAGTATCTTTGAGCTCCTACATTTCCCAGTTTTACCTCAACATGCCCAAGAGAAATGGTCTCTCTGTGATGTCCTGAGTTGCATAAAGTCAGTGAAGAAGTTCCTATAAAGGTTGTTGTGCAACCAGCCTGTAGAAAAAGGTCACCCACAAGACAAGACTGTGGTGCTTTACATACCACTGATGACTAGTCAAACAAGAGGCAAACTACAAACGTACTACACATCTATTCAAGTATTCTATAGAAGCTGTCCAGGTTCTGTCCAGTTGTGGTGTAATTCAGAACATTTCATGTATATTTCATGTATTTCACACTTGCAAAATTATCATAAAATAGGATGTATTGTTGAGAATTCTCAATAAAAACTCCACCCGCTGCTGGCCAAAACAGATGGTATGGCTTTCCTGCAGCTTTTACAACTTTATTACTGGTACAACTCTATCCTTAGTGACTTTACATTTAGCAGGACTTAAAAGTGAAGAAAGTTTAATCGGTCCAATGAAACAGTTTGAGCTATTAAAAAAAAATGCATGTTCAAAAAACACATTTAGCAAAAAAACTGTGTGAATGGTGAATTACTTTGCTGAAATTTGTTGAAGATGCTGAAACTAAATCGTTACAGATCAAACAATCTGAAGAAATGCCAAAAAGAGCACAACAAAATCTTACAGCTAAACCTAGAAAAAGCAAAAAGCTAAAATTTGCAGTATAGGAATTGAAAGCTAAAACCAGAAAAACAGTGGATAAAAGACAAAACAAGCAGAACAATGACTAAAAGCTCAAACCAGCAGAATTGTAACCAAAAGCTAAAATGAGCTAAATATTGGCTAAAAGCCAAAACTAGATCAAAGCTACAATTATTAAAAAGCAGCAAAAAGCTAAAACCAGCAAATTGAAATCTAAAAAGTAAAAATTTCAGACCAGTAACTAAAGTTAAACTTAACAGAACAGCAACTAAAACCTAAAAATAGCAAGCTGGTACATAAGCCAAAATGATCAAAACAGTACCGGTAGCTAAAACCTAAAACCTTTAGAAGAGCAGCTAAAAGATAAATAACTGTAGTTAAAAGGTAAAAATGAAGCAAGTACTGGTAATCATTTTTCCACAAGGATTTGAAAATTATGTATTATAAAGAAAAACATCAATACTGTATTACATAAAGTTAAATTATTCAAAAAGTAGAACAGTTAAAAATACCAAAAGCTGAACATTTTAATAGCCATTAAACCGAATTAGCCAAAAGTATGCAGAAGTAGTTAAATCTAAAATAAACATTCTACCGGTACATGTATATTCATGGTCTCTAGACGATCAAGCATTGACACTTTGGTCATAGTCCATTCACTGCAGTGACATTATTTATATGAACGCCCCCACAAGCTCCCTGCAGATGTTGGACACTGTCTATCACAGTGCACTAAGATTCAGAACTGGCTGTAACTACCATACTCACCATTGCACCCTGTATTCACTGGTTAACTGGACATTGTTAACTTCATGCAAACTCTCTCACTGGTACGTTTTCATCTTTAAATCACTTCTTGGTCTGCTGCCTTCATACATCTCCTCTTACATGTCTCTGCGTGAGTGCAGCTACAGCGTGCACTCTCAGGACATTATTACCTGCAGTGTTCCTTCCCTCAGTGAGGACTGAAATAGGCAAAAGGGCCTTCTCCTACTCTGCTCCTGTTTCATGGAATATCTTGCAAAAAGATCTGAATCTCTCGACCTTGACCTCTCTATATGTGGCTTCAAACATCAGCTAAATTCCTAACAATAAAAAAAACTAAACAAAAACAAAAAACAATGCAGACATGCCCTTGTTTTTAGTTTTCTACATCGCCTTATAATCTAGCTATTTTTTGTTACATTTTTTTTTAAATACCATTTCATTTTCACTTGTTCTTCTCAATTTGTATGCTTTTTATGATTGTCTGTTGTTGTCATCACTCTGTTAAAATCACGTCTCTCTTGTAAATAAGCCCTTGAAAATCAATGGGATTAATAGTGAGACTATTTTTTTTAACCTTTTTGTCAACTTTTCTAAAACTCAGAAGAATTGTCCTGCGAGTGTTTGCTATGCGTTCGATGATCCTCTGTCAGCACCACTCTCTTTCTGACCTGTTCAGTTGTTGATTTTCTCAACAGTTTCATGATGCAAAACCCAAAAACTCACTAAGGTCACCTGAAAAGGTTTGCGTGTATGCGCCTGTATGATTTGTACAGTACACACCTAAAGCTCTGTGAAGCATTATCTGATGATATCTGATGATCTGAGCAGCAATTTATCATCATCATATTGTAATAATAGATCATTTGTGTCTTTGCCTCATTATTTATCACAAAAAGCCATATTGTTGTCTGAACTGCTTTTAAGCAATTATGGGCAAGTAAGCACAATTTCATTCTATCAGTTCCTAAAAGATATCCTCCTTTGATTTCCTTTTTCTGGGCCCATTCAGCACTCCTGTCACAGAGCAGGTCACTGAAGTGTTCAATAAACGAGTTACCTGTCAGTAATTTTATACAAGCAGGCCTTGGGTTTGTTTGTAACAAATTATGTGAACTCTTAAAAGACCAGAGCCAAAAGGAAACGCTTCATAAATTTTACATTTTCATTTAGAATGAAACAACTCAAGAAATGACAAAATATAGAAAAAACATGGTTATTTCCCTTTGCTGACTTCAATCAATTCAAAATTATTTGTACGACATCTACTGACCTGCAGAAATATTTCAGACCACCAGCCACACAGAAATCTCTCTCCAGAACATGTGCTAAATTACTTTCAGTTACTGTATAAAGAAACAAGATTCAGATTTGTTTTTTTAACTATACACAGCAGCCTGATGTGGACTTTTCCACTAATGACTCAGTCCTTTTGTATCCATTTTCTTTCTCACTAAGTATGCTCGATATGGGGGCACCTTCACATGCACATTATGAGATACCAGCACAAATGCATGCACAATTCAATTAATGCACAAAAACAAAAAGGTTAGAGAAAAAATAAATATATGTTTATATATACTGTATATATACAGGTAGTCCTCGACTTACGAACGGGTTCCGGACTTAAGAACGGTTCGTAACTCGATTCTGCCGTAACT
>JARVLU010001196.1:32543369-32557082 GCA_031762415.1 Simpsonichthys santanae | reverse complement strand
TATATTTACAGTATATATATTCTTGCTAATCTATGCCCGAGACACAAAGCTGAGTTCAAGGTCAGGGTTCTGACAAACGGCTCTTAAAATGCTTCACTACATTAAAAGCACAAGTGCACTGGTTTCTGTTTTCAGATGTTGTACTTTCTAACGTCTTGCTGAAATGATTGGTTCCTTTTGGAAGTTGACTCAGCAACCCATGGAAGCCTCTGACTCTTCCTTTGATTTTAGCTTTAAAGAAATAACTCCGACACACCTCCATTAGGTAATCATTTCCCCGCTTCCCTACAATCACACGCCACGGTTCCTCCCATATGCCTGCATTAATCACCATGATAATCACCTTCTTCTGCCTGCCCAGAGCTAAAATACACCAGATAGCAAATTCTGTTCAGGAATAATCTGTGATGGATCCTCACCCTGAGAAATGCAAGAATAAAACTGTCATTAGGACATCACAGGCATTGTTATCTGACATGACACACGGGGGTGTTTGGGTGTGATATGGAAGGGTTGTTTAGTGATCATTAAAAGATCATTTTACCCTTGTTACACCTACCGACAGCAAATGGATTTGACAAGAGTGATCTGTATAGTCAGATTTTAAAACCATTTATTGTCAAGTTGTAGAAGAAACGGTATGCCACCACATAATTACTGCAGAACATCAAGTCACAGTTGGTTTACGTGGAAGATTTTAGGGATTATTTTTGATTGCCTGCTGTTTTGTTCCTTTCAGAACCTGAGGGTTCATTTCAAACATCCATGATCCGACTGCTTACATTTCTAGAAAAAAAGGAGTATATTTAGCGCTTGTATTGTAAGCGCAGCAATATGTAAATATAAAACATGTACTGATAGAAACAGAGATGAAAACCACAAACAAACCGTAACCAAACGGTTTAATCTAGGTAAGAGGCGATAATGTTTTTCTCGTATCCACGTGTGTGTTTTTCTATTGCAGTAACAAAATATCTCATGAACAAGCAGACGTATTGTATTGAAACTCAGAAAACAATCATTGGGTGTACATCTAAAACTCATTAACACTTGGAGTCAACCCAATTCAAAACGGCTGCCAAAGCTAAGCAACCTTAGCAAACACAAAGGTATGACTCTGTCGACGTCACAGATATTGAGCTCAAATCTGGTGCGATAGTAACTGACACGATCCTCAACACATTCAATTTGTGGTAGCACTTATAAAATGTAATTAATGGGAGAGCTACATATGTTTACACGAGGTAATGTTGGACAGCTTTTCAGCTAGCGCATCCCATTACTTGTCTTCACCGCCCTGCATCAGTAACCGGCCTGACAGTGACACAGTCCCCTCAGTAATTAGCAGTGCAAGAAGGAGTCAAGGATCAATGTGTTTTCCATTGGAGGGACTGTAGAAAAGGGAGATCAATGAGGGAATCAGACAGGTTGGAAGGGCAGGAGTTACTATAAGGTTTTAGATGCCTTGCAAAACGAAAAAGAAGATCCGGACTTGATGTAATGATTCTTTGGACTTTTAGGATTGATTTCATGTTACTAGGTTAATGAGTACACCCACATCCTGTTTGCACTTTCAAAAAAGCATTAAAGTCAAGTTAGACTAGCACAATAAACCAACCAAACCCACAACCCAGAAAGTAGATTTAGCCCTTTGTGCGATTAGACATTTGAAATGTACGGGAAGTGCTGGTTTTCAAGTCACCGTTCAAGGCTGCATCTTGCATTGTAGCGCTTTGTGAATGCAAAGAGGTGGGAGAAGTTTCCCGTCTGGAGATTTCAGCCATAAACCTCCAAGGTTATCTCGTCTCTGCAAGCCCTGAAAGTCAGGAAGTGTGAGCACCTTCATTTTGTCCCTGCAGACGCAATGATAAACCTACTGAAGCGTTTCATTAATGCCACGCCACTGGATGCTTTGATGTCATTGACGCTCCAACATCCTTTACTGTAGTCATCCAACAGCACCAAAAGCGAGTGCCCCCCACCCCCCACTCTGTCCTCTTGTTCTGTAGTGTTTGCTGTTGGTCATGAGTAAATAAATGGGTCTTTCTGGGCTAGGAACTTCAAATTGATTTGCTTGCTCAAACAATTTGCTCTTGCTTAGAACTGGCTAAATGACTCTGTCGTCATTGATCTTCTGACATGGCAAGTCATCTCAGATTTAATGTTTTTTTTTTATATATACAGTATACTTCTCTGTTGCTTACAAAAAGTACTGATGTTGATGTATTTGTACAAAAAACTGGATCTTTTTTCAGTTGTTTTTCTGGAAAAGAAATCCTCTTATCACAATAGCAGTATGAGTTTAGTCAGCTGGACAGCAATTTTCTAAGAGGAAAAATGGTCCCTGCACTTTGCACCAAAACATTTTTAGGCGTTACAGTATTTGACAAAACCGAAGTGAAGTTATAAGGCCTCTTTAGGCTGCTTTGCAAACTGAAAAAAAAAAAAAAAAAAAAAAAAAAAAGCCAGATTTTAAAAGATGTAGTACAGTATTATTATTTTTTTAATAGTTTAATTAATCACACTCAATACTTTAAAACCAATACAGACAGAACAAGTAAAAAGAAAAATGTCATTAAAAATTTAAGTAAGATTTAAAATGCAACTCCTCTTAGGAACATTAAAGTTTTTAAACAGAGGTAATGGACGGACACAGGGCAGAATAAAAAAAAAAAAAGATATCACAACTGAACAGGGTAAATGTTACTTCTTAGGTTGAGCTGAAGTTAGACATAATAAAAGTATTTTGGGAGAAATTATAAAAATATATTTTCTGTTGTTTTATAAGTGATTTTAGGCTTAGAGCACTTTTTTTTTTAACTAGTAACCAAATACTGTATAGGAATCCTCTTATTTTTTCCTAATGAAAATTTGATTAGCTCACTAAATTATTTGAAAACATGGCACACAAAAAAACTGATACTCTATTGTTTTAATTAGACAAAAACAGATTTTTACTTATGACTGAAGTCAAGGTCAAGGTTCTTTATTGTCATTCACATCACATGTGGTACATGAGGTGGAACACAGGGTCCCAGTTACATCCAGCAAGAGCAAACATATAAATTGTAAAAGAAAAACATCTAAGATATGAACTAAGAGAGATACAAAACTAAGAAAACACAGTTAAAAGTGCTAAAACAATACGCCGAACAACAGCAGCACAAACATGAGTCTGTGTGAGCAGATCAGTATGAATAAATCCAGCAGAATGAAATGAATCAGCAGCATGGATAATCAGCAGCACATATCAACAATCAAAATGGTGATTACAGTGTTTTTTTTTTTTGTTTTTTTTTTTTTGTTTTGTTTTTTGTTTTTTGTTTGTCTTTTTGGGTGTTTTTGGGTCTAAAAGTGTTTTAGTGGCCTAAAAGTAAACAGGCAAGAAACGAGATGCAAACTCTCATCTATGAAGTGTTTTTGTCTTTCAGCCCAACCACCTCATGACTAAACTTAAAAATTTAAATAAATAAATAATAATAAAAAAAATTGCCTTTAATTAACTCACCCACATACAAATAAAAAAATAGTTTTATTTACTTTAACAAGTTTAAAGCCTTTTCATATTAGCAGTTATTGTATAGTCACACAATCCTAGTTTATCTTAACTTTGATTTATTGACCAAATTTGTTACCTTTTTCAATGACTGACCAGTATGGCTGATTTTTCCAACATTTAGTGTGAACGTTTGGTTGATACGTTCAATGTAAATTAAATGTCAACCGTTCCCTGAAGGAACACACCGACTCCCTTATCAGAAATTTAAACAAAAACTAATCAAACCTTATAACTGATGTAATCTGCATTCTCATGATATTGTGAAATCTTGTGTGGGTTATAGCCATTTTTGTGTTCCTATAAGGTCATTTAGCTGGTAGCCCACTTGAATTGGGTTTAAAGGTTATCCACATGTAGATGTACTACCACAAACATCCAAACAGAGGAGTTTGAATTTTGCTGATGGGACTAAAGAAACCACACAGAGGCAAAAGCATAATTGCCTTTTTGCCTTTAGCAGCAGGCAAAAAACAAACAAACAAACAAACAAACAAAAAGAATAGCAAGAAATGGTTACGTAATTAATGTGAGCAAAATGTGACACATTTGAATCACCAAAAAATAGCTATACCAACTTTTTCCCTTTCAGGTTGTTTAGAATTCACACATCAGAAACTAGACCCTCCCAAATGGTCTTTATACAACTAAAAATGAATGTTTGTAGTCATCAAAAATGTTAAAATGCCTTCCGGTTACGCTGACGTTAGGCTGCAAGAGTACAGACACTTTTTTTTTTTTTTTTTTTTTTTTACTGAAACCAAGTGGAATAAACAATATTATTGTCAATTCAGCATTTAATAAATTGTTTTCTACTCATCATCTCCCCATAATTCCTGAGCTGTAATGACTGGTTGCAAAATGAACACAGCAAAGAAATCTGTGGGGGAGTGAAGGCACCAAGAGTGCAGCAGAAAAGTGCCTTTCAGCTATGCTTTAGCTAGAGAATCAGATATAATTACTATCAACTGTCCTTCAGCTACCCACATGGGGTCAATTCACTGACATTCTAATCATTAAAGCTGTCCAGTTGTGACTGTCTGTTGAGAGAAGCGGTTTTGATTGTGCTTATACCCCCACCCCCCCCACCCCCGACTCACTTAGCAGAAATACTTAGAGTAAGACTCACTGTCATGATGAACACTGAGTGATACTGAGCATCAGGCAGAAACATCTTGATTAGAGTCTGAGTTTGACCAGAGAGCCGAGTCAGCAGGTGGAGCTAAAATGCTGTGGATCCACGTTTACATGTAAAACGTGAAGAAACGCGCTGAAGTTAACTTCCCGCTGCACGTAGTTAATGATGACTTTATTATCTTTACCAGCTGGAGGTGATAAGTCATGTCTCAGCTCAGATAAGGTGTCTCAGTGATGTGAAATTCGATCTGTTTGGAGAATAAAATGGCAAATGGACTGTACAGGTAGTCACGACTTACGGCGCCATCGACTTATGGCATTTTGGACTTATGGCGCCGACCACAGTGACGTCATCACACCTCACGTTGCCTTTTTTATGCATTTTATGTTTTTTTTTTTCGATTTTTTTTAGGGTATTTTGTTAGCTAACTGCTTGAAATACAGCTAAACGGCGTTCTAAGTATGCTGTTGTTGTTACATTGAAAAAAACGTGTTTAAAACTACGTTTACGGCCGCCACGTTGGTAGCGCTCCAACTTACGGCCGAAAATCCGGAGTTACGGCCGCCACGTGGGTTGAGCTCCGACTTAAGGCAAATCGAGTTACGAACGCGCCGTAGGAACGGAACCCGTTCATAACTCGGGAACTACCTGTACTTGTAGAATAATAATAATAATAATAATTATTATTGGGTGTTGTCATCATTGTATGTTCCCATACAATGGCGCAATTGGCCCCGGGTGGTGTGGTGGGCAGCTGTTGGGGGCGTCCGGGGGGCAATTGGGAATGGGGTGTGCTACTCAGGGACACCACGAGATGTGCAACCAATGGGGATTGAACCTGGGACTTCCGGGTCCAGGGTCGGCCATCTTGCCTCTACCCCATCTCAGCCCCCCATATAGCGCCTTCCTATCTTATCAAGACACTCAAAGTGCTTTACACTATGATCTGCGCCCTCATTTACCCATTCATACAACACTCTACTAGATCTCTACAAAGCTAATCTGAACAAATCATTCTAAAGAGGCTAGTCAGTGCTTTATCACATTCATACACCCATGGGACACACATCAGAGGCAATGAGGGGTTCAGTGTCTTGCCCAGGGACACTTTGGCATGTGACTGCTGGTGGATTCAAACCCCCAACTCTTACATTGGAGGACAACTGCTCTAACCACTCAGCCACAGCCGCCCATTTAGCCAACTTCTTGCAAAAATGTGGGGTAGTTGTAGCTGAGTCATTCAAAACATACTGTAAGCATGATTTTTCACAATATCCTATGAGATTATGCATGTTAATATTTTCAAAAGTGCCATTTTTCAACATAAAACAATTTAAGTTTCAAACTTTAGCATTAAAGGCAGAGGGTGACATGCATTGCTTTAAAGATCTCTAGCCCTTTAATGTATAAAATACATCATATACAACAGATCAAGTCTTGAAATAGCAAATAATAAAAGCTAAAACAAAATATTATCATTTACCTTAATTTAACCAGTCAAGTCTCATTTGGACCACAGACTTCTTGTAAAGTTCAAGTTCAAGTATCTTTATTGTCATTCACATCACATGTGGTACATGAGGTGGAACAAAACTATGTACTCAAGGTCCCAGTTACACCCAAAAATAGTTAAATACAAAGCGTAAAAAGATACATTATACTATAAGTAAAGTGCTATGTGCTGTCATCATTGTATGTTCCCATAAAATGACGAAATTAGTTCTCTGCATTTAACTCATTGCACCTGGAATACACCCAGGTGGAGCAATGGGCAGCTATGTAAGCACCCAGGGAGCAATTAGGGATTGGGCATCTTGTTCAGAGACATTATGATATGTGGGAATGGCTGGGGATGAAACCTGAGACTTTCAGGTCCTGAGTCAGCTGCCCTACCTCTACCCCACCTCAGCCAAGCTCTAAGATATAGTGAAATTCAGGAGAGTGAATGTATTTTTCAATATATTCAGTGAACAGAGGGTTGCTGTCTCTGCCAGAGACAAACTCCTGCCTGAGGGCAAATGTTTAAATTGTGGAATCATTTAAAGTAGATCCCAGGGTATGGATCTGAAATGATTTGATTTATTTGCAATATTAATGATAAATAAATAATGCTATTTATTGGCCATGATAAATAGTTTAGTATTTTTAAAAACACCTGAATTACAGAAGTACGTGGTATTTTTAGACAACAGCATGGCTGAATTAAATAAATGATGCAGAAAGTCTTTTGAGATTTGAGATGATGCAGAAGACGACTATTTAACTGAACTGTAACTAACTGGCCTGTTCGATTTTTATCTAATTATCTGTGCTATAATTGTAAGTTATCTTTTCTTACTTATCTTATTATCTTACTCTAAAGAGAGATATCACAGCACTACTACATTTCAGCCAATTATTTTTGATATTGTTTATTTTTCAGCAAACAGTTTAACATCAGCTGATGGATGTGACAAATATTTATCTGGTTACAGATGGTTTTCAAGTTCTTTTCCACAATCCAGTTGATCCAAACTGGCTAAAGTGTCAGAACTCAATGAAGGCACACACAGCTTGGAGCCTAGGATCATTGTATGACACTAGCCAGTAACTAAACCTCAGTGAATTTATCGGAGGTTGACATGTTCGTTTTTGTTTTCTTACTAAACATACAGAGCCAAGATATTAGAGAGATATTCGTAGGATATCACCACATTCAGATAAAAGAATAAAAAGGAAACTGAGTTGGGTCAAGTAGAACTCTACTGTATTAGTGTGTGCAAAGGAAGCAGCCTTACATTAAAAAAAGGTATGTATTCAGGCATTTTCAGTAATATTTTCTTTAACAGCTTTTATCGGATTCACTGTAGTAAATAAAATAAAATAAAATAAAACTTTCCAGCTAGTTCTGTAAACACTTTGACCTGCCTGTGTTGCTGATGTCCCGAGACAAAGGTCACATGAAGAAACAAATGGTGCCAGTCACAACATGGTAATGCTCAGGCTACATGTTGGGGACGACTCTAAGCTGATACCACATATAATTTTAAGTCAATAACTGTTAAACTGATTGAATTATAGACATTTTTGTTTTGGCTATTGTTGATTAGCTCTAGTGGCCATTTTGCTTAGTGCTGACTTTAAAACTTAAACAGTTGTAAAAGTACATCCAGTAACTGTTTTCTGAGAGTTTCATTCAAATTGGTCCCGAGTTTCAAGCTATATTTTGTTAACAGACAAACAGGGTTGATGCCAAATGTTAAAACAACTTTTTTAAACAAAAACAAACAAAAAAAATTGTGCAATGTGTAGTGCATGGAGAATTCATTGAAGAGGACTCTCAGCAACCACCACACCAAGTCTGAACCCCATATGTATAAAATTGAACAAGGTAAAGTCTTTTTTGCGCTGGCTTATTTTGCTTAGCTGTGATGGTCATCTTGCAGTGGGGTGACTCTAAAATTCAACCAGATGTATAAGTCCATCCACCGATTGCTTTCTGAGAGTGTTGTAAAATTATTTCCAGTGGCTTATGAGATATTTTGCTAACAGACAAATTCAGTTGTTAGAAATAGTTAATGGAAAAGGTTTAATTAAAAAAAAAAGTCACACAAACAGGCTATGTCTTTGGAATAACTATCAAATATAATGATTGCAAATTTTAGTTCAATATGTGAAACAAATGATAAAAGTTGTGACTTTTCAGCTGAATGGGAATGACTCCAAAACGGTGTCCATCAATTATAACTTTCTGAGAGTTTCATTCAAATGCATCCACTGTTTCATGAGATATTTTGCTAACGGTAAAAACAAACAGAAAAAAAAAAACATCACTGCTTCACCTTTAGGCGATAAAAAAACTTATAAATACAGCAATACATGCTCTCATTCGGGCATAAATTAGATATATTTTATCAACTCTAGGTCTAAATCCTTTATGCAACCATGATGACTCACCCATGAAGTTCAGATAGCCCTCTCCGCCCAGACTGTGAGTGAGGAGGCGGATCATCTTATGCAGCTGCATTCCACGGTCAATGATAGGCGACATGGGAATCAGGGTGCTCATGTTGGTGTACATTTCTTTGTCCATTAGCCAGAAGGCCAGGGTCTTATCGCCAACCAGAGCCTGAAAACGCGTGATATTTCATTATTCACGGCAGACAAAATGCTGACTGTTTGCACTTTCAAGGGGTAAAAGCGTACCTGATCATGACTTTCTGCATAAGCTATGCATTTCTCTCCGTACCGCCTGTTGGTCAACGTGTAGACAATATTGCCCATGTCCCAGTCCTCATCCTTTAACTCCTTCAGGATCTACGAAATGACAGAAAGGGGTTATTGAAAATGGGTATGATAGATGCTTAGCTGAGAGATCTATTCAGGCTCTGACTGATGCTTCCAGCTCAGCATTTCAGTTCTGGCAGTTTTTTTCCCACCTTTCCTAAGTTTTCTCTGGGTTACACTCTTTTCTGAGATCAATCTCTGTTTTGACATCTCTATATCCGCTCTGTGAGTTATGTCCACCTATAAATGGTGGTAATAGAGTTTTTAATAACTGCACCACAGCCCATGGGTAGTAAGGCATTGGCTCTCCCAGCCTAAGATGGGCAAGGTCAGAACCTCTCATCCAAACGGAGGGATTCAACAATAAATCCAGTGCCACGGCGCCGGACTGCCAACATGCACACTCACTGCCGATTGAGCCACTTTCAGAAGTCAGAAAGACACAGAGGGGTCAACCGAAGCACATCTTCAAGACAGTGCTGTAATAAGTTTGCACTAACTCATATAATCATCATATGCTTTATAAAAAAAAACAACTAATAGAAAGGGGTTGAGAACAAAATGTGAGTGCATTCGGAAAAAAACAAAAAAAAATTACATAAGCATAGGATAGGCTGGAAAGTGACTGAATCAGTATAAAAATAAAAAAAGGCATTGTCCTCCAAGAACCCTTGGTAATTGACATCCAGCTTGTCTGACTGGTGGGTGAGTTGGCAAACCCATTTCAGAGACAAGTCTGCTCCGTGAAATTGGCAGTGACAGCTGATTGACATGTCAGGAAACCTTTATATTACTCTACAGAGCCATAATCTTCTGAGTAAAGAGAGTAAATTGTGCCAATCAATATGTCTGAGATGAACTGACTGGTCCACCTGAATAAAGGCTATAATGTTCTATATCACCATCTGTTCACATTCAATTTTCCTCACCTTTGCTTTGTGTCACTACAGTCATTGCTATTGCCACTTCAGCAGAACACTTATCTACATGTGCGACCAAATCTCAGCACTCTACCTCGCTGTGACCTTGACTCGCTCTCAAATCCTCAAGCCGAGCTTTACAGGCAAACTGTTAGGTTTAAGACTGACATAAGTATCGATCAGGAAACTGACAGTGAACCTTATCTACTAGGATGGAAAAATAGATTTTTATTTCATTAAACATTCCTTAAACAAGTTAAAAACGTAGAATAAAAACAATGATGTTGCACTTACAAATGGTAATACCAGACAAAGATAATGTGAATAAGTACAAAATCAAGATGTTAAATGATGATTTAGATCTTTTAGCGTACCGTTTGGCATTCGTTTAGCGTAAATATTAGTGTATACTGTATCTTAGATCCTTGTATAGTGTTTCTTTGTACACTATATTTATGCTATTGTTGGGTGTAACTGGGACCCTGTACATAATTTCATTCCATCTCATGTAACACATGTGATGTGAATGACAATAAACTTGACTTGAACTTGATAAGTGAGAGTGTCTTTTTATGTCTGCAGAGGAGTTTTGCAGCTGTGCTTCAAATCATTGTCCTGCTGCAGAAGCTGAGTGCACTTGAACTTAAGGTCACATACCCACAGACAAATGTTGTCTTCAAGATTTTCCGTTACAGAAGCAGAATTATATGGTTCTGTCAATCACAGAAAGTCCAAGTTGTGAAGTAGCAAAACAGTCCCAGACCATCACACCCCCATCTCTGTGTTTGACAGTTGGTATTGTTGGGGGAACTGGATGTTTTCACTTACTAATGTTAAATTAATGTAGAATCATGTGTGTGAAGTCAAGATAGTCTTTCTGTCTACTCAGAGCAGAGCCTGATAACTAATAACTTCTGAGGTCTTCAAAAATTGTGAGCTGTGAAGCAGAGGTCGTCCCTCCAGCGTGTCCTGGGACTTCCTCTGGGTCTCCTCCCAGTGAGACGTGTCCGGAACACCTCACCAGGGAGGCGTCTAGGAGGCATCTTAACCAGATGCACAAGCCACCTGAGCTGGCTCCTCTTGAAGTGGAGAAGCAGCGGCTCTACTCAGAGTCCCTCCTGGATGATCAAGTTTCTCACCCTATCTCTAAGGGAGAGCCCAGACACCCTGCGGAGAAAACTCATTTCGGTCGCTTGTATCCATGATCTCGTTCTTTCGGTCACAACCCAAAGCTCATGACCATAGACGAGGGTAGGAACATGGATCGACCGGTAAATTGAGAGCTTCGCCTTTTGACTCGGCTCTCTCTTCACCATGACAGACACCGGTCTGAACCCTCGTCACTGCAGATGCCACACCGATCTGCCTATCTATCTCTTGCTCCATTTTCCCCCCATTCGTGAACAAGACCCCGAGATACTTAAACTCCTCCACTTGGGGCAGGACCTCTTCCCTGACCTGAAGAGGGCACTCTACCATTTACCAGCCCAAGACCATGGATTCGGATTTGGAGGAACTGATCTTCATCCCGGCCATGTCACACTCGGCTGCAAACCACTCCAGTGAAAGCTGTAGATCACGACCTGATGAAGCCAATAGGACCACATCATCAGCAAAAAGCAGAGACGCGATCCTAAGGCCACCAAAACGGATCCCCTCAACACCTTGGCTGCACCTAGAAATTCTGTCCATAAAAGTCATGAACAGAATCGTGAAAAAGGGCAACCATGGCAGAGTCCAACTCTCACCAGGAATGATCCTTCACTCCTGCTGGTCATGAATCAAGTCAAGTCATCTTTATTTATAGAGCACAGTTAAAACAGATAAACTGCTATCAAGGTGCTTTACAACATCAAAAAGAAATTAAAAACAGAAAACTGTGACACACACTAATGCTAACTATGAAATTAACAGCAATAAAACGTCATCAAAATGTATAAAAACAGCATTAAAAAGAAACACAGAACAAAATACACTAAGTCAGCTCACCCAGTATGAAACACTAGAGAGAACAGATGCGTTTTTAGGAGGGATTTGAACAGGTGAAGGGAGGTGACCTGCCTAATGTTGGGAGGCAGGTTGTTCCAAAGTTTGGGGCCGATGACTGAAAACGCCCGTGTTACTGCACTATAAGGAAGGCTAACAGTTTAAAAGAAGTTTGCACTAACAGCATTAAACAGTTATTTAAAAAAACATATTGTTGGTAGGTTTAGATTGGGTTACTGAGCTTATTGAGCTTCTACAAAGCAATTTTTTTTTATCTTAACAGAGAGAAGAAAAAGCATCATTGGTACTCATTGATTTTGCTCGAGGGAATTTGATCAACCTAAATCAATCGCAATTACATTTTGTTTTGTCTTTGTTTTAGTTATTAATCCTCCAGTTTTCTATTCCAGGTCCATCTGACCTTGAGAACCAATCAAACTGGTGCAGAAAATGAACAAATCACTAGGGTTCCTGTTATGCAAACTCCCCTCCAAGTTCAGCTCTAAACATGCTGATCGTAGCTATTTGGGTATCACTTTAAAAAATTTGCCATCTCACAGAGAGAAATTGAATTGTTAGTGCGGGCAGCTTGCTCGCAGTCTCACAATCTGCAGCTTTAATGCAGTTACAATGCATTTCAATACAGTGGATGAACTTAAAATGGAACATTAGCTGAAAATAATAAAACCCTCTCAAGACTTTTTTTCCATTTCTCTACTGGCTTCAATATAAAACTAAACAAGTGAATCTACGGAGAGCACCCCAGAGATCAGTCGGGCTGCCTCCACATCCACGTACAATCAGACATTTTACACTTCCTTATGAATCATTACAATTCAATTCAACCACAAAAGTGGTCTGGGAGCAATTAATCTGGGAGTGGGACTGTCGAAGCAGAGACAGAAGTAAATGGGTTGACGACTCCTCTAACACCAGCTCACCCACATCAGCCCCGGCCAGCCGAGCTTCCTGGCACCGCTGACACTCCACTTCATCAATGATAATGAGCAGTGCACAAATCTTACTTTACAAGCCTGCTGTCAAGAGCCAACCAGAGGGCCCAGATTAATTAGAAAGAGCCAGAAATAAAATAAAATATAAAAAAAAAAGAAAGTCTTGCAGTGCAGGATGAGGTCATCTCTCCACTACTGGCATGCAGCGACTGATTCAAGAGCCTCTCACATGGTGCTTGAAAAAACCTAAATGGCAGAGATGGGTTTAGTTTAAAGCTCTTGTTTTACATTTTGTGGCTGACCCCAACATCCGGCATCTGCGGATTTAGCCAGACGCGCAGTTGGAAAGTGCTTCGGCTTTCGTTGCTATGGAGACGTCACCTCATCACAAAAACAGTACCGCCCCCCGAGGTGAGAAAAAAACCCAGAGGTGGCGTGCCCCACGCGGTCCTGTGAATCCATCTAAAAGTCCACGCATCTTCACGCGCTCGCAGCTTAATGAGCGTTCCGCTAAAAAAAAAGAAACATCTCCGCAGTGAGGCTTCCCTCGGCTGAAAGGTGCTCCTAAGGTCAAGTCGCAGTTTTTTCTATTAAGAGCCCTGCCGAGAAAAGCCAGTTAACACCAAACAAGAGGGGGCCTCCAAGTGTAATTAAGCAGGACAAATCTGAAATGGTGCTGCCGTTAAAAGCGCGGCGAGCAGATCTGGCCACCAGCAGAGCAGGTCAAAAAGAGTGAACACCATTTAAGGCTAGCGATAAAGCTGCTGGCATGTTTACATACACAAGCCGAGGTCCATCACTGCCCGCCAGCAGCATGAGTTCTGTTAAGTCATGTTAATTGAAAGTGTTTCTGGCATGATGGACAGAGCAAAGTATCGCAGACTAGAAATATTA
>JARVLU010001196.1:32508192-32526091 GCA_031762415.1 Simpsonichthys santanae | reverse complement strand
GAGATATATGGATGCAGTTAGAGAGGACATGGAGGTAGTTGGAGTGAGGACAGAGGATGCAGAGGACAGAGTGAGATAGAGGAAGATGACTCCCCGTGGCGACCACTGAAGAGGGAAAAGCAGAAAGAAGAAAAAGATTCTTGAAATATAGTCAAGTTTCAAGCCAAGTGTTTGACCTTAATTTGTATCACAGGAGAATTCAAGCTTTTCAGTCATTTAGCCTATAGCTAAAGGGAACAGCCACTGGGTTGGTATTGTTGAGTGCATCACACTAAAGTATGATCAGACAAAGCAAAGACGATAGATGTCTGAGGAGCTCAGAAAGAAGATTACATTTATCCATGTTAAAGCGAAAGACCTCCCCCAAGCAAGTTCATGTTCATCTTTCCACAGTTGCTTAATGACATTAAAAAGCATAAGGTTCATGGGGCTATAATCAACCTCCTGGAATGTGGAAGCAAAAGGAAATGCAACCCCAGGTCAGTGGGGATGGTAGAAAAAGAGCAAAGGAAACATTTCAAAATAAACTTCGAAGTAAAAATGCATCACTCTTTGACTGCACCATGTATCACTTTTTAAATAATAATGGGCTTCATGGAAGAAGACCCAAGTGGGCTCAACTACTGACGAAAAAACCTAAAAGACAGGAGTTCACTAAAATGTATGTTCACAAACATCAAAATATCTGAAGTTTTGGGGACTAATGAAACATAACTGGACTATTTTGGCTCCAGTCACATTAGTTGTGTTTATTTTTATTAAAATGGAAGCGTACTGACAAATTTCTCTGCATCTGTAAAGAAGCTGGGTGGCAGATGAGGACAGGGCTCTGGGTGTGCGGATTCCTGCAGATACAAACTTGCTTGTGAATATAAATATATTTATGCCAATTCCTCTTCCAATTAGGGCAATGATCAACTGTTACAAAAATGTATATATATATATTTTTTTTTTTTTTTTTTTTGAAAGAGTTTAATTTCCATGATGCAAACATACCTCTTTGGTAAACTTTTATCAAATGGCAACATTTAGTTTAAAAAAAAAAAGTTATTTTTTGCATATTACTGCTTTCCCCCTGCTTTTTTATCAAATAGTTTTTAAAACAGGCTGCAGGGGCTGAAGGGGAAATGAAGATGCCGAACTCTGTGTTCTTACCCACTGGCTCCTTCCAGCACCTACTGCAGGCACAACATGCAGCTCCAACGAGCCACAGTAGCACACCTACTGCTAAGTTGAGCTCATTAGCTGAAGCTCACCAGAGGGGAAAAACTGTTTTCCCTATCCTGTTTGATTTGATGGTACGGGGGAAATAACTCCTGAGCACTAAATACTAAAATGTCTGAAACTGGATTGAGCTAACTTTCAGTGTTTGACTTTTTTCACTGATCAGAGAGAGCACTGGCCTCAACTTGGTATAAAGGATGTAAGAATTTGAAATATTGGTTAAAAAAATGTTTTTAGTCTTTGACTTAGTAGGGTTGTAGTAATTTGTAATTGGTCTGATTATCATGATAATGAAAAGGGACTGAATAAAATAAAATAAAAAAACTTGATCAGTAGTCTGAGCATAAAATACGTCAAAAACCTTAATTTAGTTGAACGATGTTCAGTCAGGTCATCTGGACAATTTATTTTTGTTTTTTTGCTGAGATGTTTCGTCCTTCATCCAAAAGATATCAGTCCGAGGAGCCACACACACACACACACACACACACACAAAAAAAACTCATTTCCCCCAAGCAGCACATTCCCATAGTGAAAAAAAAAAAAAAAAAAAAAAAAAAAAAAAAAAAAAAAAAACGGTTTTCTGATGATAAGATGGTTTCTGGGACCCACCCTCTCCCCCGTCAACTCCTCTGAGGCAGCCATGAAAAAATGGTTCGAAACATCAAAGATCATACTCAACAATCCAGGTAAAAATCCTGTCAGGTCATCTGGATGTTTTTTTTTTTTCTTTCTTTTTTTCTGAGACATTTTGTCCTTCATCCAAAGGACTTCATCAGTCCGAGGAGCCACAAACAAACTGATTCCTACAAGCAGCACACTCCCATAGTGGGAGAAAAAAAAACATCAAACCAACTTATCACCAGCAAACTGTTTTTCCCCCACTATGTGAGTGTGCTGCTTCTGGGACTCAATTTGTTTGTGGCTCCTCGTACTGATGAAGTCCTTTGGATGAAGGATAAAATTTCTCGGCCAAAAAAAAAATAAATTAAAAAAAAAGAAAGAAAGAAAGAAACCGTCCAGATGACCTGACTGAACATTTTTGGATTTGTACCTGGATTTTTGAGCTTGGACTTTGATATCTTAAATTAGTTGATACAACCTTATTGATGATAATAACAATAATAATAATAATAATAATAATAATAATAATAATAATAATAATGTGTATGTATTGTCATCATTGTATGTTCCCATACAATGGCGAAATAAAGGCCTTATTCAATAAAAGAACTTAGAATGAATCAATGCAAACCAGATTCAAGCAGCCACTTTTTGTACCCATTAAAGAATCAAAGAGGTCCAAAAATAGTCCAAGAAACATCTGTACACCGGTAAAAGTAAACATTAACAAAACTACATCTACTGAATAACCTTATCAAAAAAGGGAAATATTGTGACTGGGTCCTCAAATCCAGGACTGATCTCTCAGCATGAGAACATGAAGAAGAGTAAAAAAAAAATATTTTCAAAAGGTTGGCCCTGGGCCTGTTTTTCATATCTTAGGAATTCACACAAAGATTGATGAAAAATGGATGCAAATGATCCTGAGAGATGTGAGGGATTATAGAAAAAGCCCACATCAAGCTCCTCAGAACACTCAGTGCTCACCACTCAAAGCACTGATCTGCAAAAAGGCTAAGCTTCTCTGGTTGCCAACCCCCTACATGGAGAACCCTAGGCTCCATTCACTCGGGCAGCGCGTCAAGGTGACTTTGACGTATTTGAAAGAAACAACTTGAAATGAATAATGTAGACATCTACAATAATGTAGGCATCTACCAGTTTGTTGCTTATCAAGAACAGATATGTGTCTGATGCAACAATTTATGATTATAAACTTTGCTTTTGAAAGAGCAGAATAGTTGAAAATGCAGAAAATCTACAAGCAAACACAGACATAAACCAAAGTACAGTGGTCCCTTGCTACTTCGTGGTTTGACTTTCACGGGCTCACTCTATCGCGGTTTGCGTAAGTAACGGTACTGTGCATAATATTTTCCAGAATAAATAAATAAAATAAAGATGTGCCACCATTTTGTAGTTTTTTTTTTCATTAAGCCTTCACTGTTTTTGCAAGTCTAAAGAACTACGTTACCCAGAAGTCATCTGTTCACTTCCCAGAAGTCAACACTGCTTCCAACTGCTGCTTGCTGCAAATAGAGGGAAAGCTTTCCACTCAAAATCAGAAGTTCTGTAAGGATAATCTCACAGGACTGGCAGGAAAATCTCAAATAATCCTGAAGCTGAACTCATCCTTCAAGTTGTAGCTTCACTGCTGAGTATCTGTGCTGTAGTTGATCTGGACTCAGTGCGACCCCGATCCTGGGACGGCACCGCGGGGTTCGGCCTGGTTCTGGTTGCGCAGTGCTGGTCTGGACTGGGGCAGATGTGGTGGACTAAATCCTGGGTAGCCTTGCTCCTGGAGTGGCAGCACATGCACATCAAGCTGGATGGGGAGGTGAGCTTCATCATGCTGCACCGGGACTTTTTTTCATCTATCGGGTCGGATGGAACAGAGTTGCAGTTGTTCTGCAGAGCCCTTTTAAGTAAAATTTAGTAGCTACACACAAATAATGGATGTGGTTTAAAAGTTTAGAGGACTGATTTGTGGACTTCATTGCTGCAGGGTAGTCTGCAGAAACAAACTGAGTCGGAACAGAACAGAGTTGGACCGGAACGACAGCCGCTGCTGTTCTGCAGAGCTAGTAACAAAAATTTAGTAACATATGTTGTTAAAATTAGTAGGTTTAAGAGTTTAGAACATTGCAAGAGGGATGGAAGGGTTTTCTAAAGCCTTAATATAAAGTTTACTGTACTTGAAAATGAGTCCTCGAGGCTCAATGAGATTAACCTGCCTAAATAAAGGTTGAATGAATGAATGAATCCCTACTTTGTGGTTTTTCACTTATCACGGGGCTGCAGGGTACGGATCCCCGGCAATAACACTACTACGTTGTAAAAAGGTTTTTAGGTGACTGTGCATGTCACTGACTTCTTAGCTTGTTGAAAGTATTTTAGTTAGCTCTGTATCGTGTTTATTACCATACATACAGTTTGTAAATGTTATTCAATGTCAATCTGAAGGACTTTGAAATTTTCATTTTTCTTCCATGGTTTCGAGCACCAAACAGAAAATGTGAAAAACTTACTGTATCTAGACATGTTTATGATTATCAGCTGCAAAAAGGAAAAAGACTGTTTATGCCCATGCTTGTGTGTGCATGTGTGTTGTGTTTTCTGATATGTTAGCAAAATATCTTATGATTATAATTATTATGACTATTATTAAGTAAACATAGGAAGTATAACTGATTTATTTCAGGAGTCAATCTGATTAGAGATGGCTGCAACTGCCAATCAACCATTACAAACAAAAAATGGCCACAATTCAGACAATTTTACAGATACTGAGCAAAAATCTGATGAGTTAGTAGCTGTGACTCATCCACAACTTATTCTCTAATATCTAAATGATTGCATGAGATCCACTTTTAAAACTGTGTCACTAACTACTGGAGTCTATTTCTGTTGAAGCATCTCATGAATCACTGGACAGATTTTATTGCAACATTCAGAAAGTAATCACTGGATAAACGACTAGAGCTGATCAGAGTTAACCCATTTCCAGTAGACCACCACAGCTAATCCAACTTAGTCAACACAAAAAAAGACAATTAGTTAAATTCACTGATATTAAAATGAAGTTTCATGTGGTAGTAGCTAGGCCTGTCACAATAAACAACAAATCAATTAATCGCATGATAAATGAAAATTATTGACCTCATTTTCAATTATCGGCTTTATCATTTCTTTGTCTCTCTCTTTCTACTGAAGACACTGGATGACAAAAGGCTAAGTCTTCACTGCCCCTCACTTTCTCCTTTTTCTTTAAAATCTGTTTTAACCATCCAACAATCACGTTTTTGGATTGTTAAAAGCAGCTAAGCTGAGCAGCTAAGCTGAGCAGCTAAGCTACGCGCTAAGCTAACAAGCCGACTTCGGGAACAAACCTTCGTCTTGTCGAAGCTCCAAAATTAACGGTTGAAACCCGTGGCTTCGTGTAAAAAGTTGTTTTTCTCTGCAAAAAGAAGCCGAGAACTTGATTTTTTAAGTTAAAAGCTTTGTGTGAAAAATGCTACACTAAAAAGCTCAAACCACACAGAGCGTCCGCCATTTTGAGAAATGAAAAACAGGAAAGCGAGACAGCTCATGTCACATCAAAGGGCCTCCCTCCCATTTTTCTTAAAGAGACGCTGCTCACTCCCTCACTATCCATCCTTTGGTTCAGTCTTATACTGCCATCTGGTGGTCAAAAAAAGTCCTACACTCAAAACAAATTCAACATTTCTTCTTAAATTTTACAATAATTACTAATGTTAAATTTCAAACAATATTATCGTTTATCGCAATGATTTCTGAGACAATCATAAAGCAAAATGTATTAATGTGACAGGCCTACAAGTAGCTCTGCATCCTTTATAAGTCTGACCAAAACAGCTATAACTCTGTCCCTTCCCAACACAAGATGATTTTAGTTGAACACTCTGGCATAAAAGACGTCAGGTGATACACGTCTTCAAATAATGTGAGGATTTTCTTTAAATCCCCAAATTCTCCCAATACACCGCATCTTAGTTCAGACAGTCATGTTCACTTGTATTCAGATATAAGGTCTGACTGGCGGTAAAACTTTGTAGTCATCATCCAGTATCTAAAAAAAACAACAACTAACTTTAGCATTTCTACCTCCTACAACTAATGTTTGCCAAGCCAGACCCTCATAACGCTGAACGCCAATGCATTTGACTCAAAGACGGCTCAGCTTTACAAATTAGATGGCAGGAATCTATTTAGACGGCGTTCTCCAGGTCTGTGCTGAATGTTTTATGAAGAAAAGCTGAAGTGGAACACAAAGCAACAAAGAGGGGCCATCCTGATAAACATGCGGCAGAGTGCAAACAGAGCAGAAGAGGCAGCAGCAAGGAAACAAAAATACACACACATATATATATATATAAAGGTCAAAGCTTGTATCTGCCAGCCTCTGTCAAAGTAATATGAACATCATGGTCAGATAGTTACGGCTGACAGAAAGGATGTTTGAATACAGACACACTGCTTCACAGTTTGCCTCTGAGGTTCATTTCCCTCCAAAGAGTTCCAGAAAGCTCAACACACACAACATGTCCAAACATCCTGTGACAGGCGAACAAGACAAATGAACTGGCTATGACATTGCTGTGGTCCTTTGGTTTTTACAAATGACTCCTCGTATGCCTCCCAGTCGCAGCATATGTCCGCACCACATCTAATGAGTGCCTCTGATATGAAGACGGCTCAATAACTAATGAAAGAAGAACCTTGTTCTCTTATTATACCCTGCATGCCTGACACTAAGCATTGTATAATGTATTGGAAACTGCTGCACAGTGACACACGCTTATTAAAAGTAAGTTCAAAAAGTCATTTGATAGACTCAACACTGTCTGTTCCTCCCTTATTGCAAGCTGGGATTATTTTTGGGGGTACAGACGCAGGAGAAACACCTAATTAACGGTGCCTGCAACAACACCCAGTTGGTATGTTTGGTGAATATTAAACAAGATTTAAAAAATAAATAAATAACAGCCAGCCAATTGATGGAATTTCATCATTTTTGACGCTTTCAAAATTTTGCTTAGATATGAAAATTACCAAGTTTAGCCAGCTTTTAGGGTGAATTCATTATTCATAGCACATTAAAATTCAACACCTGTCAGGGCATGTGTGAAAAGATAAAAGTCTAAATCATTGGAAACTTAAATTTGCTATTAAAAGCCTCTTTCGGACATTGGGTTTGTCAGATTGACAGTCAACGGGACTTTGTGGGCATTTCATTCAGAGAATTAATGTGTCATCTTTGTGATTATATCATGCTTTTGACCTTCAACATATCGCTCTGTATCAGACTGTCTGGGAGAGGATACAGAGTGGGATGTCAGCTCCCATTTGGCCTCATTTATCAACCTGTTTAAATATTGCTCATTTTCATTTTACATCATGAACCACAGCAAAACCTCACTGCTCATTTATACATCTGATGTAACCCGGGTAAATCTGAAATGTCCTTCATGAGTTGAATGCATTGCGCAGCATTAAATTGCTGCAAGAACATAATTGAGGAGTTGAAATTGCAGCAATCAATGGGCAGTTCCTTGTATTGGGCTTAAAAGCTTGGGGGAAAAAATTACTTAATTACATGAAAATTCTAGTGCTATGAAGAGGAAGAAAATGGTAAAGAAAACTGTGTTGTGCACAGTGACAGTATTTGGATTCAGTTGCATGGTAAATGGCATTTCAACTTTTCATTTGAAATAAAAATGTGTTGTCCCGAATTTGAAATCTGCTCATGCATGTGGTTAAATCGTTGAAATTTCTTCATGTAGTGACAGACTACAGTAATTAAAAAAAGGGGTAAATGGCAAACAAACTATTCTACCTGTGCAAATATGTGTTGTTAAGTTAAACTAACTGATGTGACTAAAACTTTCAATCTTCAGTGGTAGGAATGAGTAGCTTTGAAGATTTGTTTGTTCTCATGGTGCAAAAACAAATTGTTCACGGTTCATATTTGTTTAAACTTGTTGGCCTAGCAAAAACTATGGACTTCTAACCAGAGGGTTGTTTGTTCAATTCCAGCTTCCCCCATCTCATCCTCCAGGACTGGACAGTTTATCTGAAAATGACCTCATTGGTAATATTTTTTTTTTATTTTTTGTTGTTGTCATTTTGCTTAAACTACTATAATTAACACCAAAGTTCATGCTCATTAATCAAGGTAAAAATCTAACAATGTCCAGTCAGGTCATCTGGACGGCTTCTTTTGTTGCTGAGACGTTTCATCCTTCATCCGAAGGACTTCTTCAGACTGAGGAGCCCACTAAAACAAACTGAATCCCACAAATGAATTCCACTCTGGAGGTGAGCAGTTTGTGGGATTCAGTGTAGTTTGGTGGGTTCCTCAGACTGAAGAAGTCCTTCGGATTAAGGATGAAACGTCTTAGCAACAAAGAAACTGTCCAGATGACCTGACTGAACATTTTTATTATAATTAACAATATCCTTTTAACCCGATTAGTGCAACATTTACTTTATTAAAAACCTGGCAACGCCCACAGTTGGGGCTTTAGTCCTTTTTTCATGGTTGCTTCTTGTTGGTTTTACTTAATTAAATTATTCATAATGGAATGTGGTTTGCACTGAAAGCAAAGTATCTCTCAGATACAAAAAAGAGAGCTGTTGTGTTGGAACACAATGGACTTAAAATGGCTCTGATCAAACTGATTGTTCTAAATCATCTGAATTTGTTAGTTATGGATTGTAATATTTAGCCAAACTATTTTGTTTTTAAATGAGGCAGTAACATGTACAGCACATTGTACCTCTGATAATCTCATTCCTGATCTTATCCATCCTTGTCACTCCTAAGGAGAATCTCAACATCTTCATTTCTGCTGCTTCCAGTTCTTTCTCCTGTCTTTTTGTCAGTGACTCTGTCTCCAGACCATACAACATTGGTCTCACCACTGTCTTGTAAACTTTTCCTTTGACCTTTGCTGACACCTTTTTGTCAAAAATCACTCCTGAAACTATTCTCCATCCTGCCTGGACTCTCTTCTTCACCTCTTTACCACATTCCCCATTTTACTGGATAGTTGGTTAGGGTTAGTACCGGTAAATAAGGAATAGTATTTTACCCAAGTGGTTTGAAAAATATTTACTTGAGTTCAGTTTTTTAATATGTTTTAATGTACTGTATATTTGATCTAGATTTGTTTTATTTATCATAAATGTTCATGATTTTTGTAACAGGTAGGATGAAGACAAATTTTCACAATTGTTTTATATATTTTTTCAAAATACTGTATAATATATTGATACTATTACAAAGATTAAAAATTACAATTTATAGACTGGCGTTGCATTTACTGTATTGAAGACAAATCTAATCATTGACAACTTTTAATGAAGCAAAAATATATTCATTCATTCATTCAACCTTTATTTAAACAGGTTAATCCCAATGAGCCTCGAGGATTCATTTACAAGAGAGACCTGATTTTAACAAAGAGTGATGACATCAGTGGACAAAGACAACAATAGACAATCGTATGCAATTGGATGCACATAAATTAAAGAATAATACAATATATTAAAAATGTGAAAAACAGCTTTAGTATCTGCAGCAGTCAGATGAAATCTACCTGGAATAGTTGAAGAGGCGGCTGTCCCACAAAAGATGCTCCCCTCTGGGCGGTGAGTGGAAGAAGCATGAGTCAGACCCATCAAAACGATTAAGGCCGTCCTCTGTGTTCTTGGACGCATGACTATGAACCACGTCCAACAGCACCACAATGCCCATCGAGTGAGCCACATCAATCAGCTGCTTCAGCTCATCTGGGGTACCATAGCGACTGCATGGACACAAAACAAACATATGAAATAAACAAATAAACTATTGGGATTGCATTGGCTAATCACAACTTACTCTTATTATAAATCTAATCTAAACCAACGCTGAACCAAAAAACTATTGTCCAGCTGTTTTTTCTTGTCTGAGGTGGCACAGAGTGATGGACCTTTGCGAGTAGAGGGAGCAATATTTTCAACACCAGGTGCAACGACAGAGTCCAGGGGTGGCCAATGGTGGCCTTGGCCACCATGGATTAATATTGGACACACAAACCCCCATGGCCATCCCAATCATTTGAGAAAAAAAAAAAAAAAAAAACTATTTTTCAGCAATATAAAACAAACAAAAAAAGTTTCCTCAATTAATAGGGGTGGCTGGTTTGAATATATGACTTCTGTAAACCTTACTGAGTATGAAAACCTTGAAAACTGTTTGGTTTGAGACAATAAAACATTTTCTTCAACATTTTATGAAAACCTGCATATTTACATTTCCAGCTTAAAAAAATTAATCATGATTAATCACAACCTCAGAGTGTGATTAATCTGATTAAATGCAACCTAGTTTTTCATAGGAACCTTTCTTATGCCTAGACGCAGCTACACACCAAAAAGGAAGCTGGCCCGTTCCTTCATTTTTAAGTTATCCAGCTTACAAATTTTACATGTATACTGTATGTGGCGGCAGCCAGCTTAGATTTTAGGGTGGCGACACAATTTTTGAAAATTTCTTATGTTTAGATGCAGCCACAAACCAAAATGGAAGTTGGTTCCTCACTTTTTTTTTACCAAGTTATTGCGCTGACAACATGCACGAAGGGATAACTGGACGGATGGTACTTCCAATCCCCACATTTCGTGCTGAGAGAGGGGACATAAAAGCAATTTACATAATGTGCATCCAAACGTGCAAGTTTAAATACATAAATACTGTACTCACTTTCCACACAACTAAAAAAGGTCTGAAAAGATGATTCAACAGATTTTGAGTAATATTGATCCGTTTTGATTAAACTCCACATAATTCCCAATAACGTTCCTTCTATCCTTCAAGCTGTAAAGAAAATCATCTTGATAGCAAAACAGGACACAGGACTTCATCTCATCCTGGTATTCAACCAGTAAGGTTTTGAACTACACTTTGAGATTAATCAAGGGTGAAATTGTGATATATAGACTACATTCAGTTCCACTCCAAGTAGGGAAGAAAAAATTCTGAAAGAAGATAAATACGCACACCGGTCCGTCTTTATCTATGATTCCCTCCAGTCTATGGATTAACAGAAAATGTATTTACAGAGAGATTGTTGATGTTGTCAGACTGCCTAACCTTGATTCGAGGTGACTGTGTTGAAGTTGCTCGCTCAGTTCGTGACAGCACAAAGTTATAGATAATACAGATTAAAAACTGTTAAAATGGGGAAACTTGGCAACAAATAGACTTTTAGGTAATAATCCATCATAGTTCAATCCTGGTTGATTTGTTAAGGCTTGTGGTTACTGAAGCAGGTCATAGATCTCCAAAGTGTAGCTGCACAAACTGGGGCTAAGAGGATATATCGCACTGCATTCATTTATTTCCCTTTTTATTTTACTTTTAGGGAAGAAAGACGGAATGAGACAGACGGCATTGTTGTTCAACGTGGTAATTTCTGAATTAATGCACAAGCATTGTCTGCCAAATGATATGAAATGTGCATATGGATGAGCTTCTGTCCTATGCATGAGTATACAATGCTTTTGGAAGCCCAATGAATACTAATCGAATTGCTGCAGCTGAAACACTGCAGAAAATAAAAATCCTGACTTAATACATAGGGTCTGTGAACAACAAAAAGAAGAGGTACAACAAAGTGTTTTAAAGAAAGAATGTGTTCACAAATACATTTATTTCTATAAACAGGGAAAATGGGCTAGTAAAACAGAAATGCAACGTTTAGATAGAGAAAAGTCAAACTGCTACCAGTGTAAGGCTATGAAAGACTGTTTCATGACACAGGTCAGACTCCAGGGCAAGAATGAGCACAGCAACAATACACAATGTAGTTATACCACATCAGCAAGGTCTCTTTCAGACAAACATTTCAAAGCTGACTGGAGTAACAATGTGCTGTTCAGGTTGTTTCGAATAAACACAAAGAGACAAGCAACACTGTAGACGCAGTAGTCAGCCAAGAAAACTTACTGCGGCAGATGAAAGACACATCATGCTTATTTTTCTCTCAAAGTCAAAAGTCCAGCAGTGCCATCAATTTGGACTGACAGAAACCTGTGGGACCAAAGAACACCAGTTCACTGTGCAAAGAAGTCTGGTCAGATGTTGTCATTGTGAAAGAATTGCAGCCAAACGGCCACACTCCCGATGTGGAAGCAAGATAAAGCAACTTAGCTCTACATGAAAATCTAAAAACTGTGGTATAGAAAAATGGAAGCAGATCCTCTGGTCTGATGAGTTAAAATGTGAAACAGTTGTCAATATTACAAGAAAGTTTGTTGTAGATCTTGATAAAAGGTTTCTTGCAAGTTTGGGGCTGTATTTTTTGCAAAAAAAAATTGGCATTTGCCAACAGTACTGAACAAACTGAACAAACGTTTGAATGCAAAAAAAAAACATACACTTATCCATCTTGCAGTGCGATTGGGGAGGTGACTGGCTGGTCAAATATATTCTACAGCAGATGACGTGAAGAGATGTGACTCAGCCTACATCTATACGATCTGTGCTTTGTTCTCCAAGATGTTTGGAACTACCTGCCTGAAAAGATCCTTAAACTGTGTACCAAGAGGACCTTATTTGTCCTCTGTTAATTCAATTTGCAAAGTTAACTGAGAAAAAGAAACCATTACAATATATTTCTGTGAAAGATTTATTGTATTACAGTAAACCTTTCAAAGCCGTATAAAAGCATTACTGCAGATAGCTGAGAACATTTACCTGGAAGCAGCAAAGAAACTTGTGATCTGATATCCAAAGCTGGCATAGTAGGCATGTTCCATAATAGCCATCAGCTGAATACAGTTGTAACCTAAATGAAGAGACAAAAAATACTTCAATATATTTTTTTTTATTTGCAAGATTATTGAACTAGTCTTGTTGATCAGTTTTAGATTTAAAAAATTGTGTATAATGGCCACAACAACTACAGTAGGTAAGCTTATCAAATACAAATGGCTATAACTACATCAGTTTTACAGATATTAGGCTAAAGTTTGATGTGATAGAAGAGTCATCTCCAAGATGCACTCTAATAGCTAACTTTTAACCCTTTGTTTTAGATTGTACATGAGTTCATGTACAGTACATGAAATGATGTACAAGGTTTAACCAAAATGTCTGCAATTCCATAATTTTGCATTATAGATTAATTTAATTTAAAACTTTGGTATGAAAGGTAGTGAGCAATATGAATTCTGTTAAGGAAGGCTAGGCTTTAAACAAGCTTGGTTTAAACATTTCCGTATACCAAAATTAAAACACACAGTTTTAACACCCTTTGCTTTATTGTTATTAGGAACATTACATTCCGTCTGGAATTTTTGGAACTAAACATTCTTAAGGTTTTTTTTCAAGTTGGGTTTAAAAACTTTGCACAGCAGTGAATCTGCTCTTTTAAGTATTTTTAATTATCTATTTTTAGCGACTTACTCTGGCAGTTGCGTTTTCCTTCTGCTTTTAGACTTATCGGCCACAGTTGACACAGTGGAGAAAGACATTTAAATCTCCCATTTACGTAGTTGGTTGGTGTTGGGATATAGCTCTGGAGTAGTTTAGGTCCCATCTATCAGGGTGTACATTGTGTGACAGCCTCAGATTTTAGATCTTATCCTGCTTCCCTTTTGAGTGGAGTTCTTCAGGGCTCAATTCTGGGTCCTCTTATTTTCTCTATACCTGCTTCCACTTGGTTTCATCTTCAGGAAGAATGGAATATATTTCCACCATGTAGATGACACAGGGTTTGCCTACCTCTCAATAGATAGGATGACCCATCAGTCAGATGCTTGATGGTCGATGAGGTTTGGGCCTGGATGTCCCTAATTATTTTTATTTTAATGAAAGGGAAACCAAGGTATTTTTTGCAATGTCTTGTCTTCTACCTCCTTAGATCTTGGTTCATTTGCTCACTTTATCAAGCTAACCGTCACAAACTAGGGATCAAAACTGATGGTAACCTTAAACTAATTGTTTGAAAAAAGGGACAGATAAAATAAGATTAGTTTCTTCTTTCTGCTACCTTTCATTTTTTTACATTTTGTATTTTATCATTTATGAGATAGTTTTGTATTGGATTTTAAAAATGAACAAATTGTATGAATAAATACATGGCAGTGGTGAAATCTAGTTTCTTTCATCTGAGGCAACTGGCATAAATAAGGCCAATCCTTCCATATCTGTTTGAAATAGTGATCCATACCTTTGTTACAACTCGGCTGAACTATTGTAATGCTCTTTATGCTGGGGTCAGTGGGTCTGTTGTTGCCCATTTACAGATCTTTTAACTGGCATGCCGAATTTTGGCCACTTTACACTTGTTTTACAATCCTTGCATTGGTTGCCGGTCCATTTTAAAATTACGTATTCTATTTGTTTTTAAATCTTTAAAACAGTCCTGCCCTCCTTACCTTTCTGAGCTGTTACACCTGTACACACCTTCCTGGTCTCTCAGAGCTGCTGATCAGCTGCTACTGAGTGTACCCTAGAACCAGGTGTAAGCTCAGAGGGGATCTATGAGTATAATGGTAAAAGAAGTGAATGAAATGGGTGTGTTGGGCAATAATTTAGTACAAACTAGTGTTGTAGTACTTGAGACCAGTTTTGGACCATTTTTTGATGGTCTCGGTCTTGTTTCGGTCTCGGACATTGAGGACTCGGGATTTTATTTCAAGACCAGTCAAGACCACAGCTGTGAAAATATCACTAAACTGCCAGAATATTGTCCAGTTTATTTGTTAACATCTTTGCTTTTATTGAATGCAAAGCGTACTGGTTCAAATCTAATAGACAACGTGTCTCATTGCTAAATACATTTTTTTGTTAGCGCTGTCATGCCCACCCCCTTTCACTCGCACCTGTCACTCCCATGTTGCCAGATTGGATGGTCTACTGCTAGTTGGGCGGTTTTCATTCAATTTTGCAGGGAAATCTGGGAAGATTGTTGTTGGATTGTTGCATTTTGCCACATATTGTTAAATTACCTTGGCTTGTACTGATGTGTGTTCATGTTCAAACAGTAACAGTAACGGTACTGTAATGATTTATTGACTGGGCAGATTTTTGTCTGATATGGCAGTTTTTAACATATGTTGGGCTGGAAAATCTTGCCTCTATCTGGCAACACTGGTCATTCCAAGAAAATGAGAAGTGATTGTCTGGGTGCGGGAGAAGATGTCTGCCACATCATCAGTTATAAAATTGGCCTATTTAAACCACAAAGAATATACTTGTAACACATATCCATTTATGGGACTTTTTAGGTGTAAACTACTTTATTGAAACCACTGTGCAACTAAATGGTTATCCTTGGTCTTGAGTTCAGACTTATGAAGAGTGTTTTGCCACTGCAGTTTTTTAAGACTTGTCCTTTGATGAAACTGCTTCCAATTTAACAGTTGTGTAATTTTATTGTTGAATCACATGAAGTTAGGCCACTGAATGTCTGATTTCTTTGTTGTGTAGGAAAGCTGATATAGTCATTCAAAAGCAAACTTAAAGTTGTAGTATGTAACTTTTATAAAAATATATTTTATAATAAAGTGTTATATTTTATTTATTATATTTGAGGTCTTGGTCTTGAATTGGTCTCAGACCCTAAAGGTCTTGGTCTTGTCAGTCTCAGTACACTCTGGTCTTGCTCTGGTCTCAGGTTAGGTGGTCTTGAACTCAACACTAATGATGATGTTCTAAAAGTAAATAGAAGTCCAGGCTCTGGGTTCATTCTGTGACTTACTTTGTACTATGTATGGGTGTATGTACTCGGTCCTTATGCATCCTTGCAAGTATAATGCCGGTTAAAAATCTTCACCTTCCGTGAGTCTGTGGTTCGTTATCTGAGTAAACAATGTTAGTAAATGAGATCTTTTTACCTATTTGCTTTTTTTAATTATCATTGACAAAGACTGTCCATGAAGTGATTAAAAACCTATTTGGCATCAGATTATTTAGTGTAAAAGGAAGGAGTTTTTGTTCTTATCTAAGACAGTATTGTCCATCTCTCTTATTGGCTCACTGCAATAATATGGAACATGAAGGCTTTGGTTTATTTAATAACTGGAATCTGCAGCACAAATGCAAATATATATAATCTGCTAATAATGTTGATGTGTCATAGGATACACCAGTCTACACAAAAATGCATGGGTGGCAATTCAAGAAATTTTCACTCTGAAACCCTTAAAAAAAAAAACCACACACATATATTTTAATACTCCTAAAACATTTTGTGTGTTGACCTAAGGCTGAAACAATAATATTAATTATAAAATTTTAAAAATAACTGTATTCATAAATAATATGGACAGGACTTGGTTTGGAGCACTTGTGACTTTCTTGAGAGATCCTATGAACAAGAGAAGTAAGCTCAAGATTAATATGTGTGAGAATATGAAGCATAGATGAAAGCAGGGGTGTGGGCGCATAGAGAATACATAGTTCCCATAGTTCTTCTTATGCAGATAAGGAGAAGTGAATGGAAAACAGCATGAGATAGAAAAGAACAGTGACAGTAGGAGGAAGAGTGGGGAGGATTTAGAAACAAAGGACACAGGAAAAGGGAAGATAATAAGCAGCAGCATGAGGAACAAAATAAATAAATAAATAAAAACTGTTGAGGCAAGCAGGTATGTGAAACAACAGCAGCCAGCTCAGAAGAGTTACTGTACCTCCGTAATGGGGCGGCGGGCCACAGAGAAGAACCACAGCTTGACCTTCTCTCACTAACACTGTATTCCTTGGCTTCTTGCTGAAGTTCTGTAAAACTAACAGAAACAAGTTTCACAGTTTGAATATTTTTCACCTTAATAATGGTAAATTATTCTCTATGTTTATAATGTTTGCAAGTAAACTTTAAATTTCTGTTGTCTGTATTACAGCACTTGTAAAACACTGAGCAAAGGATACACAAGTTAAGCTTGAGGGACTATTTTCACCTTTAATTAAAAGCTGCTCTGTGGCCCAAGAGAATAAATAGTGGGGAGACATATCAATCTTAAAGTCATAGAAATACCAGCTGGTCTCAGGAGGGGTCAAGCAAATATCAGCTGTGGTTAAATCAGAGCTCAGCTTATTACACGTTTGTCCCAAATGAAGACATGCAGTCCTCATTCATCATTTTGTGTATTCCCTTGGTTTTAGTAGGATGAGAGGACATAATTGTTTTACTCTGAGGGTAAAAGTTAGAAAGAAAAATGGAGCCACTTAAAACAAAGTCAATTTGCAGTGTATTTTTCCAAAGATATGAAGATGGACATGTTAGTGATAAAAGTATTTACAACAAATGAACAATACCATAAAAGTTTAAATGAAAATTAAACAAAGTCCTGACACAGGCCCTGAACACTGTATCATCCTTCAGTTGATTATCAACTGAATGAATAGTTTTAAACTTATATTTGTAAAATAATAATAATAATAATAATAATAATAATAATAATAATAATAATAATAATAATAATAATAAATAAGTGCTATTTTTATTTCTCTGTCAATGTGTGCTATGGGAAATGTGTCAGGAGACAGAGAGGAGGAAAGTCAAGTGTTGAGGACTGAGGGCAGCAACTCTAAATAGAGGCACAATGACAGGAAATGGTAGCGAATTGGCTGACATGATACAGAGAAGGAAGGTAGACGTTTCATGTGTCTAAGAGACCAAGTGCAAGGGCAGCAAGGCTTGCAGAATTGGAATGGCGTTTAAACTGTTTTACCACTGTTTCAATAAAAAGAGAAATGGAGTAAGGGTGGCCCTGAAAATGAACTTAGTAAATAATGTAGTTGAGGTTAAAAGAGTCACAGAGTGATAAGTCAAGATAGAAGGTTTGATGCTGAATTTTAGTGAATATGTTCCACAGGTTGGATGTAAGGTAGAGGAGAAATGTAAATTTTGGAAGTATCTATGTGACAGAGAGTATTCCCAGGGAGGAGACAGTGGTGATCAGACCAAAGCAACATACAGGTAGTCCTCGGTTCTCGACCGTCTTGGTTCCCGTTTTTTTGCGTTTACGACCCCCC
>JARVLU010001196.1:32440373-32450934 GCA_031762415.1 Simpsonichthys santanae | reverse complement strand
TATTTCAGAACTTTTGAAAAGTCCACCAGCCCAGCAGAGCTTTACGGTCTGCTGGTCAGTATCTGCTGGAGGTGCCTTGCTCAAGGTGCAAACAATGGGGGGGACTAGTCCTTTTCTGTTGCAGGCCCAACAGCCTGGAACACTCTTCCCCATGAGCTGCGTGCCATCTCTGATCTGGTTCTGTTCAAACCAGATTGAAGACCTATTTATTTAAAAGGGCTTTTGATGTTTAACTTTTAGTATTTAGCTTTTTTTTTTTAAATCTCTTTTACCTTCTTTTATTGTGGCTGTGTTTTTGATTTGCACTGATTTATTGTGCCCTGTTTTTATTTGTTTTATCTTGTAAAGCACTTTGGTCAATGCAAGGCGTTGTTGGAAGGTGCTATATAAATAAAGTTTTTTTTTAAATATTATTATTATTATAAAGTTAGTTCAATTAGAAATGACCCCCACAGCTATGCTAGCCAACACCAAATGGTTTTAACTAGAAGTCTTTTTCACACATGTTGAGCTACAACTTGATGTGGTAGTAGCTGAGAATTATTCACATCTTATACACTGAGTGTCACCAAAACTAATCTGAAACTCTGGCATAAAGGGCGGAGGGAGATATGGAATCCTTTAATGCTGGGCCTATTTATTTATTTTTAATTTGGTACCACTTTACAATAAGGCTCCCCTTATAGATCCAAATCTACCACCTACAGTATATATTTCATTTAGGGTTGTTAAATTAAAAATTTCAGACAAAGTTACAACCTTGTAAGCACAATAAGCATTTGCATTTGTTAACCTATTTATTTAGCATATAATATTGCACTTTATCATTGCATTATAAGTATCTACAACTAGTAATATTATATTACAAACGCTTATTGTTCTTACAAGGTAGAAACTTAGTCTGAAATGTTTAATATAACAACTCTAGATGAAATTTAAACTGTAGGTGGCAGATTTGGCTCACTATTTGGCAACAATCTGGTCAGTTTTGACACCCTTAATTAATGCATAATAAGCAGTTATTAATGATTTATAAAGTGTTTAAAGAGGAATTAATAATGCATCTATAAACTATTAATTAGTCATCTGTAAGAGGAGCCTTACTGTAAAGTGGTACCAAATAAAAAATAAATAAATGAAAGGCCCAGCATTCCATAAAGGAGTGCATATCACCCTCTGCCCTGTATGTCAGAGTTTCAGAATAGTTTTGGTGACACTCAAGAGTATGAGGTGTGAATAATTCTCAACTATTACCACATTAGTTATGAATTAATAACCTATCTATAAACTATTTATTAGCCATGTATAAGGGGAGTCTTATTGTAAAGTGGCACTTTTTTTTTTTTTTTTTTTTGGGTAATCTGTATAATTACAGGGTGGCACGGTGGCTCAGTTGGTACAGCTGTTCCCTCTCAGCTAGAAGGTTGCTGGTTCAAATCCCGGCTCGGAACCTTTCTGGGTGGAGTTTGCACGTTCTCCGTGCATGCGCGGGTTTTCTCCGGGTACTCCAGTTTCATCCCACAGACCAAAAACATGCATGTTAGGCTGATTGGTGACTCTGATCCAGTGAGAGAGTGATTGTTGTTTGTCTCTATGTGTCCCTGTGATGGACTTAGACCTGTCCAGGGTGTCCCCCACCCCTCACACAGTAATGGCTGGATATGGGCACCAGTGACCCCGGCGACCCATAAAAGGAATAAGCAGGTAAAGACGATGGATGGATGTATAATTACGACACAAGTTAACGCAGATGTCAGCGTGCTAACCTTCACATAAGAGAGACAGTAAAGTTTTGTTTGAATTTCTTGATAATACAAGTTAAACATTTTGAATCTTGTCATTTATATTTGCACTCAGAAGTCGGCTCAGGGGTACGAGCATCACTTTACGTCCTAAACGATCCCCGCGTTTACTGAAATAAACATTTATATCTTAGCGGAGCACATTTACGACTTGACATATTCTTGTTAAGATTCCACCAAAGTTGCCTCTGTCAGATGCGCCGACAGAGTTTGTCACTCCTATCGACTCTGTCCGCAGACAGCTGTCAATCAGGAGTCAATCAAGCCATTTTGTTGACTTCAAATAGCATTTCTTCGAAATGACTACAAAAGATCTCCATCTTATCGCTGAAATTTCCTCCGGGTGACAGTTGTTTCAATTGAACGGCTGCTTTTGACAAACAGACAAAAGAGTTTTGCAACATTTGGAATGTTAGCAACAAAACACCTCTCAGCACAAGAACAAATCGAACATCTCTTATAGGAGGACATGAAACATATTGCACAAGTATTTATGGGTGCGCGTCTTTTCTAACTGCCCATAATGTTGATGACATTGTTCTGCAGATGAGGTGAAAGCAGCCCATTATATCCCAGTCTGCCAGTGCCTCCCCCTCCCGGTGCCCTGATAGGACTCTTTTCATTGCAGACCTGTTTTGGAGTGATGCCACAGATGGTGATGAGCCTGTGTAATCCCTGTAGATTTCCACGGTTTATAAACAGCAAGACAAGCAGAAGGTCCCGCCGATCTGAACAAACACTTCCAAATCAGGAGGTGTTTATCATGCCTGTTTGGGGTGGAGGTTGTAATTATTGCAAACAAGAGCAAACATGCAAAGAGAAATGGATTTCGCAGATCTAATTGATTGTGGAAAGAGCAGGGGACTTTGCTGCTGCAACCAGACTCCCCCATGATTCTATTTCCTGCTTCATTATTGCATAAAACCAATGGATTTATCACAGTTTATAGCACTTAAAGTATTAGATGTTTCAAATGAGATGCAATCAGAGCGACGTAAACCACTACAAAACCTAAGTAAACTTGGGACCGCTCTGAGAAAATGAGTTCATGATGATCATTACGATGAAAAATGTCAGCCTGCGTGTGCAAACAGAGAGAGTGTGTCTTGATAATTGGCAAAGTTTTCGTTGAAATGACAAGCTGCACATGTTGAAAGTGTTATCAGTGTTTGCACAATCCGGACAAAGGATCACAGCGCTTTGACGTGAGGCTTTAACGCTGCACATAACGGATCCTTTTTTTGTCAGACCAATTCCCTTTTCCAGTTTTGACAACAAGAGAGAAAAAAAAAAAAAAAAAAGGAAATCGGTTTGATTCTTGACATTTTGTTGACGACATCACAGGAAATCTAGCAACTTTTAAGGGTAGATGAAATGTGTCAAAATGAAAAATTTTCACAGCAGGTTTGGAATATTCATCAGGGAAAACGAGCACTTCACAAATCACTGGAGACTAATCTTTATTGTGTGAATGTTCATGAAGCATTCACTCTACTGAAATCCATTTTTCTTACCTAAGTTTTTCAGCAGCTTTCTCGTTCCGCAATTTGTGTGCCATTTTAAATCATAAATCAAAACATTCAGCTCATTCATGAGAAGGGTGCTATGGTGCAACTTTAGCTTTTTGAAATATTTAACATTTTCTGCCACTGTTTTTCCTCATAGAAAATGAATTGAGCTCATTTTACATCCTTCAAATCTTCAGATCAGTTTACAACCTTTTACTGCTCCTTTATATTTTGTTCAACTTCTTTCAGCTACCTTGGGCAAATTTCAACCTTTTCAGCTACTTTCAGCTGTTTTTTTTAGCTGTTTTGTGATCTTTCAGATTACTTCTGCTAACTACAACATTTTGTGCTTCTTACGTCTTTCTGCTAATTTCAGCTTGTTATGCTCCTTTAAATTTATTTCTGCAAGTTTCAGCTTTTTCTGCTATTTCAGCTACTGTTTCGCTGTTTCATGCTAATTTTAGCTTTTTCCACTAATTTCACATTTTTTTGGGACTAATTTAAACTTTTTCTGCCTAATTCAGTAAAAATGTGAGCTCTACATTCTTCTGGAAGTTAAAACTTCTATCTGCTTTTTTAGTTACTTTTCCTCCTTTTTTTTGTTGCTAATTTCAGCTTTTCCCAGATAACTTCCACTTTTTTTGTGCACATTTCTGCTTCTTACAGCCTAATTTGGCAAACAAATTCATTCTGCTTTCGTCTGCTAATTTAAGGTTGTTTGACTTGTTCAGCTACCTTTTAGCATTTTGTAGCTAATTTCAGCTGTTTTCAGATTTTTTCAGAAGTTTTTGTTGTAATTGCTGCTGCTTTCAGCCTAATTAACTTATTTCTGCTAATTTCAGCTTGCTATGCTCCTTTCAGCTTATTTCTGCACGTTTAAGCTTTTTCTGCTATTTCAGCTACTATTTAGTTTATGCTAATTTTATATTTTTAAGCTAATTCCACATTTATTGGACCAATTTAAACTTTTTTTCCTGCCTAATTCAGCAAAAATATTCTCTCTCCACTTTCTTCTGGAAGTTAAAATTTCTTACTGCCTTTTTAGCTACTTTTTAATCTGTTCCCCCCAGCTTTTTCAAGATAATTTCCACTTTATTGTGCTCATTTCTTTCAGCCTAATTTGACAAACATGTTCTTTCTGCTTTTGTCTGCTAATTTAAGCTTGTTCCACCTGCTCAGCTACCTTTTTAGCATTTTTTAGCTAATTTTGGCTGTTTTCAGAAGTTTTTGTGGTATACTGTAATTTCTGCTGCTTTCAGCCTTATGAATTTCTTTCTGAGAGTTTCAGCCTGTTACACTTCTTTCAGCCAAATTATGCTAGTTTCAGCTTTTTCTGGTATTTCAACTACTATTTATAAGTTTTTATGCTAATTTTAGCTTTTCCAGCTAATTCCACATTTTTAGCTAATTTCAGCATTTCATAGCTTAAGCTTCTTTCAGCTACCTTTTAGCCATTTTTTTTCTAATTTCAACCTTTTTTTAGGTAATTTCCCATTTTTGTGTTAATTTCTGCTTATTTAAACATATTTATGTGTTCTTTGCTTTCTTATGTTAATTTAGGCTTGTTGTTCCATTTCAACTAAATTTCAGCATTTGCTTTTAGCTCATTTCAGCTGTTTCTAAGTAAGTTCTTCTGCAATAAGCATTCACACTGTATTTTTGCAGGAAATGCATTTTCTCTATTTTTTTTTTTAAATTGAAACAAAAGTAAAACAACTGAATGAAATCTGCAAATGATAAACCCAATTTGATGGACGTATGTGACAATAAATTAAAATAAAATAAATAAAAAATCCACCCACTGTGTGAAAAAAAAAAAAAGTTTTATGTTGAGGTGTGCTTTTGTTTCCGTGGTTCACCTTGTTTTACAGCAACTAGAGAGTCTACTAAAATTAGCAGCACAGTTTGAGAAACAGCAGGTAGTGCACCACACTAATAGACTCTGGAGGTGAATTAGCCATCAGCTGAAAAGGGTAATTCACCTCTAAACCAGATGTCTTTGGGAAAGTGCAATGAGGAAAATTGTTAATGGAGCACCACGAGAAGTGTTGAGAGATTTGGCAGATGAAAGTAACTGGGTAACAGTGTAGAATCTTTCATTTCTCAGTACCTCTAGTACACCAGATACCAAAAATATACTTCAAGTGGGAGCTACAAGATGAAGTTTGTCAACTGAAACCAAAGGCATCACCTTCTCTTTCTTGTTGAGGTTTATACTCAGGATGTTCTTCTTTTGAGTGCATTATTTCTTCCTGTATGGATATTTAATGTACTGGGGCCATGCTAAGAGAAAAAAAAGAAAAGAATAAAGTTGTAGTATTACAAAAATAAAGTCATAGTATTATGAGAATAAACTCGTAATATTACCAGGATAAACTCAAAATATTACCAGAATAAAGTCGTAATATTATCAAAACTCAGACATGACAAATCAGTCTTACAACTGCGGTAAAATGATGAATGTTGACGTCGGCAGTACAATAGCAGGGGGTCCAACACACTGCTACATATGGATTCTCATGATAAACTGAGGCCGAATGACATTGCAATTAACGGCTGCATTCACAGATTTAGTCGTCACATAATGTGGATGGAGGCATATTTCACAAACAGTGACCCAAAAGTGATCGCGGTCCACTTCATAAACACAGTGACTCACATTGGAGGCTGTCCACAGCAGGTGTGAGCTGACCCAGGATGTATTACGAGTTTATTCTTATAATATTATGACGTTATTCTTGTTACACTATGACTTTATTCTTGTAATATTTCAACTTTTTCCTCATACAACTTTATTCTCGTAATATTACAAATGTATTCTCTTAATATTATGACTTTATTCTCATAATCTCATAACTTTATTTTCATAATACTACGATTTTCTTTGCATAATATTTCAACTTAATTCTCAATACTATGACTTTATTCTCATCATACTATAACATTTTTCCTCATAATATTTCAACTTTATTCTCATAATATTTCAACTTTATTCTCATAATACTATGACTTTATTCTCGTAATATTTTGACTTTATACTTGTAATATTACAACATTTTCTTGTAATGTAAAGTTTCTATCTTAGCGTGGCCCTCATGCTCCATTGTATTAATGCTCATATCACAGCTGCAAAAAAATAAATAAAATAAAAAATAAAATAAAAAATAAGCATGAAAGCAGCACAAAAAGATATTTTTTTATTTTGTTGGCACCCTGTTCAATCAAAACAACTAAAATATTAAACCATCCAAAACAAGAGGGCAATGGTAAATTCTGGGCAAGTATACAAATTTGAACATATATTTCAACCCAAACATATAAAAACCTGATGTTTTATAGAGCATCCATTAGTCTGAGTGTGTTTCCTTAAACACCATCACTTATTTATTTCAGCTTATTTTACTTTGATGTGAGCAAAGCTTGTAATTGCGTGTACCTCAGTCATCATGTTTCCTTGATGAAATTTTTATTTTTAAATGAATTATGCATCAGTTATGCATAATGTATGGATGGAATTCCACTTTTTCTTGAAAACAAGTTTTTTTTTAAAGTTCATATTATTATTATTTTTTTATTTCTATGGTGTAATTACTAAATGTTTGATGCTTGTGTTTAGCAAACTCAAGGAAACACTTTTCCAAACCCCACGATAAGCTTTGCAAACACTAATGAGCAGCATGATACATTTTAGGCAGACCTCAGTATTTCAGCAGTCCTTCAGTGCTTTACAAAGACTGAATTAGTCATTCTCTTAAAGCCTGAGGCGAGCAGACCGGGAGTGGATGCCAGTCATTAACGCCGGGAGGAAGTGATGAGAGGAGAGTCCCAAGGCCTGCAGAGGAACAGGTACAGTTTGATGCTTTGGGAGGTCAAAAGGTCAAGTTATTACTTCGGCAACAAATAATCTTTTTCTTGTTTCAAATTTGACTTAATATCAGAAGAATTAAGAGTAAAGGGTTTTTGAGGGAAAGTGAACTTTAGTTTAAAACCAAAACATTGACATAAAAACCAGATCGTACTGCTGGAGCTACAATTTGTACTTTTTCCATTAAAATGCTCAAAAAAAAAAAAAAAAAAAAAAAAGGAGCCTTTTACAGCTACTTCGCGGTTGAACTTTCGCAGACTTGCTCTTTCACGATTTTTCAAAGATTGTCAACTTTAATATTACTCAATGCGATTGGGACGTACGGGATAAAAAGTTAACGAAAAAATACTCCTGACAGGTGCCACCATTTTGCAGTTTTCTTTCTATATGCCCACACTGTATCGCCTGTCCAAAGAACTACATTACCCAGAAGCCAACACTGCTTCTGGTCACTGCTTTCTGCCGAAACAAAGTGAAAGTTTTGAGCCCATCCGAACCTGGCTAGAAAGTTTGGTCCTTATTCATAGTGACTTTGGCACTCAGTGACTGCAGAGAGCCGATCAGAACCGGACCCGAGCTACGTCCAGACTCATCGGTCAATCTGAGCGCTGCTCACCGGCCGAGTGGGGAGGCATTGCTTGGAGGTTCGGTGTCTTCTCTAGAGCGCACCCAGACTTTTTTCATCTGGATTTCTCTGGATTATTTGAACTCAAACTGGACCATTTGTGGGATTCCTGGGTTTTCTGTCTGTCTGTTCATTTTCCCTCCACAGCCAATCAACCAACTCAACTCAACTGCTGCCGCTCTGAGGAGGACTGCTACTTAAGCAGCTGCCAGACACCTCTTCAGTGCTGGGACATCTTCTGCCAACTGGACCTTCCACGGCCTGGCTCATCTGGTTCTCTCCTGTGGACTCACGGTGTCTCGTCGCCCATCACCTTCATCATCCTCTCCAGTCTGGGTCAACCTGTTCCTCTCTCAACAGAACTACTCTTTTGGATTATCCTCGCACCCAGGATCCCTCTCTCTTCTCCTCCTCATTCATCTCTTGCAAACAACAAAGTAAGGATTCCATTTTCATTCTACAAAATCATATTATCAACCTGTCAAAGGATATCTAACTCACCGTCTCCCCCTCTTCCTTTCCAGCTGCTCGAGTTTTTATCTGCACCTGTAAATAAATTCACTTTTTTATCCTGCCTTGTGTCCTTACTTCCTTGGTCTGCTATTTGGGGTTGACGTTAAAACCAAAACCTGATAATATGTGCTTTCCAAACATCATATCCATATCTATCCAATCCTTTGATCTTTTGTCTACAAATTTATTGAATACATTCATTATTTCATATTTATCAGTTCCAATCAGGAACATACTTTCAAGATAATCATCAATTAAATAGTTCACATTATTATTCACTTTGGGTATCTTTGCAGCAAGGCTGGTTCCAATGTTAACAAAGTATTGATTAAATCCATTAGCAATTACATTTTCATCATATGCATTCTGTTATCTATTGTAAAGTTTTGTGAAATGCCCGTTTTTCTTATATTTTTTGTCAAACGTTATTCACTACCCACCATGTTGCCTTCGTGTCTCCTTTACATTTATTCAATAAGTCACTATAATATACTTTCTTATGTTTTCTCATAATCCCAACTAATTTGTTTTTATACTTCTTATATTTATCTTGTGCTTCTTGTGTTCTACTTTTCAAGAAACATGAGTACAAATAGTTTTTCTTTTTACAAGCATTTCTCAATCCCTTTGTCATCCATTGCTGGTCAACAACTCTCTTCTTAGTGTAATTTTTGTTACACAATTTTTTTTATATAAAGCTTCAAAGATATTCATAAACGCATCATATGATTCATTCACATCATCAACATAAACACTGTCCCAATTTTGATCAGCTTGTTCATCTTTCAGTCTATCCAATGCTTTCTTAGATGTACTGTATTTATTGTCTTTGTTATACTTGGAATTATTTTTTTGATTGATTGATACTTCTTGTAAATTGTAAACACCGGTAAATGATCACTAATATCACTCATTAAAATACCACCAGTCACATTCCCATTTGTGGTATTTGTAAATATGTTGTCAATTATAGATGCACTGTGAGACGTGATTCTTGTTGGCTTTGAAATTAAAGGGCAATGATTTAAAGAATGCATTGATTCAATAAATGTACCGACATTGTTAGAATCTGTTTTTATTCCTAAATCAATATTAAAGTCACCACAGAGAAAAATTGTTTTATTACATCTCTTATCAAATAATTCAATAATTTTATCCGTGAATGACTCAATATTCGATCCAGGTGGTCTGTATACACAACTAATTAAAATATTTCTGTCATTTTTATTAGTTAATTCAATAGTTATCATTTCAATTGAATTCTCAACAGTTATTGACATTTCCTTGATTAAATTACATTTTATAGCACTATTTACAAAAAGTGCCACACCACCACCTCTTTTGTTATGTCTATTCCTAGTATATAATTCATACCCATCGATTTGGGCACTAATTATATTTTCATCCTTTAACCACGTCTCAGACAAAACAATTATCGTAAATGTTCTATCAAATTGTTTTAGATAATCAGTAATCTTGAAAATATTTGCATTTATGCTCCTACAATTGAAATGAATTATAGATAAACCAGGTTTTGTCAAGCTAAAGTCATTAAATTGTTGTTCACTATAATAATCACAATCCTCAATTATTGGAAAAAAAAACAGGATCAAACAAATCATCAACATCGTATATTTTCAATTCAGATTCAGTATGATCTGTCATAGTCAATAACAGTAGTTCATTAGACTAATGTTTTAACAATTATGTCTATAAATTAATTTGATGATTTGAAGGTCACCATTCTTTTGTATTATTTAAAATTTTCCATGTCTTTTGTTTCCTTAATTATTTTGGGTTGTGATTGTTCTTTTACTTTTATCAAAACATACCCATTTCTTGTCCATGTCGATGTTATGTTTTTTTGTTTTTTTAACAACCTTGCCTCCTGTGCAATGTTGGCATTCTTTTTTGTTAGATGTTCATTTATATATACACCTTTGTATCCTTTAGTTTTTTTGCCTGTGTGGAAATCAGCAATGTGAATTATACAATATTACATTTGTTACCAACAACATCACCTGGGACTGGTACCCAGGAAATAAACTAACGCTCAGGTACGTTTACAATAAGCAGGAGACAGGGTTCCAAGTTAATGATAATTTATTTAAAACCAAAATAAAAGCTGAGGAATACCCATCTATAGTTAAAAAGACAAATGATAAAAAAAAGAAAACAGTTGGCGGGGCCTTCTCGGGTCCTGGATGGAAGGCTCCCAAATTAAAATCACTACCAACACCCGTGAACT